>OU612047.1:98934260-99079260 GCA_914767935.1 Coremacera marginata | reverse complement strand
CAGCATCATATTCTGGTCGTATGTCGTCAATCACCTTAACTACTGCAGAGGCACAACCATGCCCTGCGCGAAAGCCAGATTGAAATGGGGATAAAAGCTTATTTTCCATTAGATGCTTATTAATTTGTTGGGCCATAAGTTTTTCGCAGATTTTAGACAATGGCAACAGAATGCTTATTGGCCTAAAATCATTAGCGCCTGAGGGGGTTTGTTTCTTAGCAATCGGCAGAACAATGGCACCGTCCACAGATCTGGAAAAGATGACGATGCAAAACAATAATTAACAATATGCGTTAGCGGACTTATAATATGTGGCAATATGAGTTTGATAAACTTGATAGGAACGCCATCTTCACCTATTGCATTCGATTTGATTTGAGATACACACCTTTCAACATCTAGCTCATCGATCGGAACAAACTTAAAAGTTTGTTGCACGGCCGGACTACGGAAAGTGAGCAAATTACTATCAAGCGTAGAAGAGGTAACCACAAAAAAATTATTGAGAGTGTCTGGTTCAAGTTTTTTGATGTTATTCCACAATGTTTTAGTTGGCAGAGAGAGTTTAAGCTTAGCAGAGAAGTATCGTGATTTTGCCTGTCTCGTTATGTGAACAGCTTCATTTCTAGCCAACCTATAGTTTTCCCAGGTTACTGAAGAGGGATTTTTTTCTCCATAATTTGTTGAGTCTATTTCTAATTTTAATGGAATTTAGAACATTTTGGGAAAACCAAGGGCAAGATATATTTTTAACACTAAACGTACGTAAAGGGACATGTTTTTCGAACAGATATTGAATAGGCTCCAGAAGGCAACTAAGTTTATCATTGACATTGCTATGAAGACAGCACTCACTGAACGAAATCAATGATATATCATGGAACAGAGATGGATAGTTAATAAGTTTAAAATCACGATACGTAAAGCTATCAGACGTTACATGACGAGATAAATTTACATTTAGCGAACAAAAAATTAGATCGTGATCAGATATAAAAAATATTTGATCAAATAATAAAACTGCGGAAGGATCTGACACAATAAAATAATCAAGCAGACTAGGGGTGGTATTATTGGATAGCCCTAATGAAAATGTCTTCTCGTACAACAATTGTTTTCCTATGTCATTTAAAAGAATATTAACATTAAAATCGCCACATATTAACATAAAATCATAATTAAGAACATAGTTAGACAATATAGAAAATAAGGGGTCAACAGGATGACATTTGTGGGGGTTGTATACGCATGATAAAAGAATTTTGGTTTTATTGTCCGATATGCACATATTCAAATATTCAATTCCAGGTCCACAAGATTTACTTACAACTGCAGCACTCAGATTTTTTTAAAGTAGACTGCGACTCCTCCACCCTTCTTATTTTTTCGATCATTTCTGAATAACTTAAAATTATTTATATCACAGATTGCTTCACTTATATCACTACACATCCAGGTTTCAGAAATGCATATAATATCAACCGATGAGTCTCCAAAAACATATCTAATATAATCCAATTTAGCCATGTTTAAGCTACGAGCATTCAAATGTACTACATTGAGCCCACAATGCTGTTTACACAACACTTGGATTAAGGTTTTTTGGTTTTCATTAGCGCCAACAAACACATTTTTAGAGCCTAGCATAAGAGAAGGATACAGGAGAGTAAATGTTATCTCCATTAAATGTATCTCCATTAAATGTTAAATGTATCTCCATTTTTGTAGTTCGTCACATTTTGTGGTCATATCTTCTAATTGTTTTTCCAATAGGAGAATTCTTTTATCAAGCTCACCAAAATCTGTCTTTATGGCACACACTTCACTCTCAATTTTTATTATAAGCTTTGTTTCTACGCTCGCAATTTCATCAAAGTGTTTTTTAAAAGAGTTGTCATATTGCAAGAGAAGTCGATCTTCCAACTGCCGAATCTCTGTCTTCATATTTGCACTCAGTCACTCTTCCATTTCCTGGAGCTGCGCATGTATTGATCGAGCTACAGGTTCACCACTCTCAAGCTTTGACGTCCCTTTTCCTTTGTTGTTTATTCGATTAGGTAGCTGCTGTAGTTATTGGCGTGTCAATCGAGGAGACGGTGACATCGTGAAGTTACACTTACTGCGCGAGAACAGCGAAAAGACGAATAAGCAGGAAAGAAAAAGAAAAAATACAGCAAGGTAGCAGCGCAGTAGGTGCGGATAGGGGGCGACAGCACTCAAAGAACTCACTAGCTAGATCAGCTCAAACAAATACGTGGGTTCGTGGTAAGAGACACCGACAATTGCAGATCAGGTG
Organism: Coremacera marginata; assembly: GCA_914767935.1. Classification (NCBI taxonomy): domain Eukaryota; kingdom Metazoa; phylum Arthropoda; class Insecta; order Diptera; family Sciomyzidae; genus Coremacera; species Coremacera marginata. The sequence continues at coordinate 99,076,964 of OU612047.1, read as the reverse complement.
CGAGTGGGGTTGATGATATACTCGATTAACAATAAAACTCAATTATGAAGATTAGTTCGATTTAGCTGCGTGGTTAGTTCGTCGTGAAAAGATGTCGTGTACTTTGTGATTTCGGTTAATTTAGTTTATTTATTATACCGTTTAGCTTATTTTATTTATTTTTTTTTTTTTTTGAGTGCAAAACAATAAGCAGTATTTAAAGTTTAAGTTTTAATATTTTTAACAAGTATTTCGAACATATGCACTAATAAAAACGATTTACAACATTCACAAAGCAAGGTGCAAATATTATTATAAGCAGTGTATTTTTTTTTTTATTTTGCACAAGTTTATGGCACAATTATTATTTAAATAAATGCTAAGTTTGTGCTTAGCGTTTTTTCATGTATACCACTTTTTAATTGCACTGCGCTTTATGCATAAAAACAAGAATTTTTTAGGATCGATTAAAAAGAACGTCTGTCCGCGGCGAAGTTTTCACAATCTCTCAAGTCTCAATCTTTCTATTTTAGAGTTAAAGTTATAAGTTTAGTTAAAATGCAATTTGTGTAAATTTATTTGGTTTTACGTTAACTTTAGTCACTTAATGTCTGTAACGTATCTTTTTTATTAAATATTTTTATTAGCTCATAAGTATTACAAAGCCTTGCGCATCTGCATTTAGGTTGTAATTCTGTAACCAATCCGTTTATAATTGAAGCGTCGACGTATATAACGTTGTAAGCGAAAAATTATAAGTTTTGATGTACTTAGAGACATTTGATTTTGATTTCCAATTTTTTGGTGTAAGAGTTTTAAGAAACTTTGCCTGTATATACGCTAGAGCATATATGCAACGGTAGTATGCAAAAAAAAAAACATTTTTAATTAATATGTCGCTTACAACGTTATTCGCGTCAAGTCTTCAATTAAGTATCCACTGTACTGTAAAAGTAAAGTTCTAATTTGTTCTCCTTTGTTTTATAAAATAAAATAAATCTATAATATAATATAATATTAAGTACAAGTTTTTATTTCCAGGTAAACTCAAAAAGTACTGGGACGATTTTTATGAAATAAGTTTTAAAATGTCACATTTGTGCTACAGGACAGTAAAGGGATATTTTTATTTCGAAATTTTTATAATCAGTATGTTTTATTAAAGTGTTAAGTTTCTAATTATTTCTAAGAAATAGTTCTCGATGCCACAAATTGTTTGATTGTTTTCTTTTCACGCTATTCTTTTTTGTTGTTAGAGTTTCAATAAGCTCCATGCTGCTCTCTACTCTTATCTTTTTCTGCTATGATAGCACAGCACACATAAGAAACAGATGAGCCTCGGGCAAGGCAAAAAATGAGATACATATATTTAGATGCAGGAAAAACAAAAAATATTTTTAATTTGTTTGACATGCATGGTCTTAACGGCTGAGGTCACACGGTGATTGTTTGAACGGCGATCAAAGGTTTTTGCTGTTGCTTTCATAGGAAACGGTAAAAAACAGTGAGTTTGAGAGCGGATGAACGCTTTTGAACGAAAGGCGATTCACTGACTACCTTCAGCGTGTTTAGAATTTTATAACATTCAAAGAGTAACAAATACGTGTTAATGCTCTTTATTGGTATAAAAAACGTCCGTGGCGAAGCTACGGGCCACTGTGGCCTGCTAGTAAATAAATAAATGTGTTACACATAAATTTATTTTTCTAATACGTGAATACGTATGTAAGTATATATTATGAATGAATTCGCAATGTATCAATTTTTTTACGAGTTTTAAAATCAGAATGTTTGTTAAGAATGAAAATTGCTTGTTGTAAGCAAATAAAATATAAAAATAATGTACTTAACCAATTACAAAATATATTCAATTAATGAATCTTAAAACTGGCCCTTTTTTTAGATCCATTATTTTTTCTTTAGCCCTTTCTAGCCCTTTTTTCTAAAAGCTCTAGCCCTAAATGGATATTTTTTTATGGTATACTTAGCATATTAAATCGTTCAGATCTTTCTTCTGGTAAGAGAGCACTAAAATGTTCGGAACAAGTCTAGTTTAATGAATTCGCTTAAATTTTAAAAAGTTGCTTAGTACAAGGCATTGCAAAATTATAATTGTATCATACGTACAAGGTAGAATTTTTTTCGCATTTTTTTGGTATAAAAAAAAAGGCCACTATCGGCCAAAGCAGCCCCTTGAAATTCAGCAGGTCATTAAATTAGACTTAAGCAAAAAGTTCTTATGCAGTCAATTAGTTGATAGTTTAGCAAATATTTTCTGTAAAAAAATATTCTCCTGCAACACCGAGAAATTAATTAAATTTAAAAAAAAAGCGGAATGGCCATTTCAGCCCTTTAAAGGACTTTGACCGAGCTTCTTATGATAAATTGTGTGCATGTTGTAGACGTTTTATTCCGACTCCGAACGGCTTATGTTCTCAAGAAGCTTTTTATGGCAGTTTTTACTCTCTGAGGTTCAGGGGGGCCTACTCAAAAGAGCTTGGGGTATCTTTGGCTCGTAAGCTTCTTGACCACTGTAGTATGTTTCAGGCCGAAATGATGGCAATAAGGGAGGTTGCATCATGGCTTTCAAAAAACGTTATCACCAAACGGAAAGTTTATATCTTCTCAGATAGTCAGGCTGTGATAAAATCGTTAGAACAAGTAGCCACAAACGCTGAAGTAGCCAAAGAATGTCGTGCTTCATTAGGTGAAATGTCGGACTACTTCAGCATCAACCTAATATGGGTACCTGGGCATAAAGGCATAAAAGGTAATGAATAGACAGATGAGCTTGCTAGAAATGGGACTCGAGCGGTATCAACTATGGTTAACCCACCTGGTATCCCGTTAGCGACTCTTAAGCTGCTAATCAGTTACAGTATCATATCGGAAGCCAACACTAGATGGGCTGAACTCTCGACATGCAGAGCATCAAGGCTTATCTGGCCGATACTAGATCCCGGGCGATCGAGAGCCCTTCTCTCACTGGCAAGACCAGAACTAGCCACAAAAGTGGCTGTCATCACATGGCACTGTTTGATAGGCAGACATACCCACAGGTTAGGAGTTATCTCAAATGACTTCTGTAGAAGCTGCAGGGACGAGGAAGAGGAAGAAACCATCTCCCATCGTCTATGCTCCTGTCCTGCGCTAGCCAGAAGAAGGCACAAATATTTAAGTTCCTTCTTCTTTCATGAGCTTGACGACCTGTCTTCGACTGATGTCAGGAGTCTAATAGGGTTCATCAAGAGCTCAAGTTGGTTCCATTTTTGAATGAAGGCTTGTGTGCTGCGGTATCACAATGGACCTATCTTGTCTAAGTGAGCTGGTGTATGTTATTTCATATACACCGGCTGCCGCCTCTACCTAACCTAAACTACTTTCTGAAGTTTGCCATTGTCTACAGATAGGTGACGGCGGAACGGAAAAATTAATTCGATTGAAAAAAAATTTCTGTGTCAGGTGGGATTCGAATTAGGGCTCTCTGGCGTATGGGCCACACACTCTACCGCCACAACACTGAGAAATTTATTTACTCACCATTTATTTATTGTGAAATTAATTATTTGTACACAAATAATATTTTTTAAGTGAATTACAATTTTTATTGAAATTTAGAAATTATTCCCTAATATATTGTAATTCCTATAATAATAATATATCAATTATAATATATCAATTAATTAATTATGTTGTGCGCGAAGTGTAATTTGTGCACAACAAGTGTTCTGCAAGATTTGCTGCAATGTGTATCATAATCATTGCCTCAATATTTGCAATAGTGATCTTGTGGTGATATCAAATCACCCATATATATTTTTTTGTTTTAATAACTGCCTAGGAGTACCTGGAAATTGTGCCTCTTCAATAAGGTAATTATCAAGAGAAATTTTTGATGTTAAATCATTGCTGCTGCAATAAGTTGGCAATACGGTCATTGACCCGTGCTTGCCCACCGGTAATGTGGATGCCTCTCAGCCACCCAACAACTCTTATCTGTCTGCTGAGCATAAGGTTAGCTATGTGTACGTACACAATGATGATTCATCTAATGCTGCGCCTGCTGCCTCCAATACTGCAGACTCTCGCCAACACTCTCTTTCGAATGAAGTAACATCTAGTTCTGATGCTATTTATAATGACTGTTCATCTTGTTCTGCCGCTGCTGCCTCTAATGCTAGTGTCGTTGGCCCACGCTCGCCCTCTATTACTCCGCCTGCTCGTTATGATGCTATCGTTACAAGACTGCGTTCTCGGAAATTTTCTAACACTAACACTAACACTAACACTAACACTAACACTAACACTAACACTAATACTGGCACTGCTACTAATATTGTTATCAATACGTCTGCTGCTCTGAACTTAAATGACGCTCAACCTGTTGCTGTTTCTGCTTTAAAATGTTCTGCACCAAGCTTTGTTGTTGCTACTCCTCGATCTAATGATGCTAATGAGACTGTTCTCTTAGGTATGCAGATGTGCTTAAAACCACCGATAAACTAGCTGATCTCTTAAAGACTCGCTGGCAGTTGTGCACTCTGGTTCAGATAAGAGTAACACTGTAAATAATTTAGCAGAGAGTAAATCGGTCAAACCAAACTAGTAATGGATTTATGGGAATTAATGAGAGTCATGAACTGGATATTATCGCCGAAAAAATTTGCACATTTATCAGCGTTCAAGTCGTCTGTTTGAGCATGATATTATTGTTTATATGGTAAAGTACACGTCAATTGATCGAAGTCATTTCTCTTGTTATAAACTAATTAAAAGAGATGCTGTTCTAGATTACATGAAGAGTATATCATTTAAATTGAGAGTTTCTGCAAATTAATTCGATCAAATTATAAACCCATCTCTATGGCCAGTTAATATGAGAGTTCGACCTTTTAAAAATTTTCAAAAACTGGGGGCTATGAACAACCAAAATTAGCGAATGATATAGCTTCCAATAGTTCTAGCCACTTTAAGCTTTACTTCCAAAATATGTCTGAGTATGTATGAGAACCAAAACTGATTCAATTTATCAATGGTCGTCATATGGCGAGTATGATTTGATTGTTTTTATTGAAACTTGGTTAAACTCGGAATTTTGTGATGCGGAGTTTTTTGACATGGGTATCTATCAAGTGTATCGTAAAGATAGAGACTCACTAAAATAACTCTCGCGTGGTGGTGGCGTACTCATTGCTGCTAAACGTACTTTGCGCTAGTCTGTGTGCATTTTGTCTAATGCAGATTCCATCTTAGATCAACTGTGTATATCGATTGATGAACCGGATAGTTCTTTGTATCTATTGTCGCGTTACAAAATCTGCTTTGCAGATTTCCCTTGTACCATTGCAGGCAGGCAGGAGAAGAACTACACGGCGGACATTGTTTTCTTTTTTTGTTTAATCAAATAATAGTTTTCACAACATTTTAATACACTACCCATGTCGGTGTGGCGCCACCACACGAAAATACTCTATTGGCCCAAAGACCATTATCTGTTCAATTTTTGTCAAATTGCTAAAGACAAAATAATGATATTGAGTTCCGGTGTTTCTGGCACGTTCAGGGTTTCTGACTGAACGCACTTTAGTTCGCAACTAAAAAAAGATGGTGTTCTTATGTTCCAATGACGTAGAAATTAAATCCCTCCAATCGGAGATAAGGGTTGGCGGTTCAGTTCAGTCTGAACAGTGTTAAAGTTCGTGTGTTAAAACAAAACCTAAGCGATTTTGCGACCGTGAAAAAAACAAATAAAAAAAAAAACCAAATGTTGTGCTACACTTTTGTGGCGACCCAAACGAAAGGCGTAGGATTCTGGAGCCGGGACGCAAGGACTACCGAGGTGCCGCAGGAACTAAATTTCCGGAGTTGGATTCGAGTTTGACAGGGAGTATTTTCTGTGAGTGTGGAGGTGTGTTCCTCCCAAGGGTAGCTTAGACGGCCGTAGTACGCCGTCCAATAAGATGAGTAGTTGTGTAGATTCGTTTGTTGAGTGTTATTATTTGATATTCAAGTTTGTAGACTTGCTCCACCTGAGCCATTTTGTTTTTCTCTGTGTTAGGACCCTGCACTCGAGCCGAGTTCGGACAAGATACGGTAAGCTATTAATTCTACTGGGTAGAATTGTGAGAGGGTCCAACTAACCTCCTTGAACCCGCAACTAGAGTGCGCCCAAAAATGTTGTTCTTTGTTTTCTGATTGTGTAGTAGTTATTTTATTATATACATTATTTTCCCGCCCTTGAAATTTTAGTGGTTGTGTTGCCTTTTTGTCCCACTGTTTGGTAAAACTTTGATAAAGTATTACCAAACACACCTGTTGATTACTGTGCCCCAAAATTTTTGATATTTTCGTAGTGTATTTTAAAAAGACAGTAGCTTCGTAGTAGTCAAGAGTATTTTAAAAAGACAGTAGCTTCGTAGTAGTCAATAATTATCGAAATATATATATTTATGTCTTCGTTTTCTCACTGGTGGAAATTTTGCAGATTGTTCGACACTTTTTGTCCCACTATCTGATAAAACTTTGATAAAAAGTGTTATCAAGTTGTTCGGACTAAAATTACATTTAAAAAATTAAAGATTTAAAATTAAAAGTACGACGATAATATGTGCATCGTATATTCCTCCTAATAGTCTGGATAATAATATAATATTGTCATTTCTCTTCAGTCATCGCTGGATATTAGCAGTCATATGTGCATGTTAAAGTGGGTCAAGAAATCATGGGTCTAAAATCAAGATCGAGCTTCCCATTTTTAACGAGAAACTTTGCGTACATCATATTTTTTGCCTCAAAAGCTCCCATAGTTTTTTCATCAGAGGTGCTCAACGTCCAGGTTTGTGCTGCATATAACAGGACTGGCATGATTAGTGACTTATAGAGCGTGACTTTTGTTTGTCGAAAGAAGGCTCTGCTTCTCAATTGCCTACTCAGCCCAAAGTAGGGTCCTACGTTTTATCTCTCTACTGATATCGTTGGGGGAGTTAATGCTGGATCACAAGCAGACTAAGTCCTTCACAAGCTTGAAGGAGGTTTAGCCAACAGTGACGTGGGGGCCAATACGCTAGGACTGTTTGTTTGTTGACACCAGATATTTTGTCTTATCTGCACTTACTGCAAGACCCATGTGACTCGACTCTTTTTCTAATTTGGAGAATGCTGCACTGACTTCGCGTGTGTTATGGCCAATGATATCAATATCATCACCGTACGCTATCAGCATAACACTCTTATAGAATATTGTGCCGCTTTGTCTCAGATCAGCAGCTCGAATGATCTTCTTCATAATTAGATTAAAAAAGTCGCACGATAAAGAATCACCTTGTCTGAAACAGCATAGAAAGCGTAGATGCAATTGCCAGTGCAAATAAATCCGCGCATTAACAGCAATGGATAGATGCTCAATTATTCAAAATTATTTTAAATTTTATTTTAATATTATTTCTTCTCTCATTAAAGTTCTTGTTTTCATTCTCATTATTTATATCTATAATAAATATACTCTGTATCTCATGCTTATTCATATGTATGATAAATTTAATTTGCATATTTTCTTGCTCTCTATTTTTCTCTTTTCTCTGTTCTTTAGTAATGTAAACTGCCATTTTTATAGCATTAACTTTCTTTTAATTAATGACTAATTTACAATCGATTCACAACATTGATATAAAGACAATTCTAAAAAGCATGAGTAATCATCATCGAGGATTTTAGCTATGCCATTTAAATGCGCTTAGTTTAAATTCATCAAAACGTAAATACCTTAATTACATTCTTGCCGGCTGTCGTATTGATATGGTATGCGTAACCGAAACTTGGTTTAGCGAAGAAATTAATAGTGACATTTATGCTCTCGAGGGCTATGAGATTATCAGGCATGATAGGCAAAGTGGTTCACGGGGAGGAGGAATCGCGATTTATTTTAAAAATTCATTAAATCATAAAATTATTTTTAAGTCGGGCTGTGCTGATATGGTTGAGTTTATCGCAGTGGAATTTGGGAACGGTTTTCATAAAATACTTGTCATTTGTGTTTATAATCCTAACAAGACGTATGTCTTGTATACAAACAATATATGTTATAAACACATTCTGTTTTGTGGTGATCTTAACGTCGATCTTTTGTTAGATAATATGCAATCTGATACACTCTTAGACTTTATTAATTCTATTGGCCTAAGTGTTGTTAATAACTTACCAAACCGTTTTGCTCCTAACTGTAGACCTAGCTTATTGGATTTGTTTTGTGTGTCTGATATAACGTCCGTTTTCCACTTTGAACATCTATCTTAAGCAGGAATCTCTGATCATGATATGCTTCATGATTATCTTACAATGTAAATTTTGCCAAAAATTCACCAGATTCCTTTTTGTTTTTTCGTGATCTTAAGTCAATAGATTTGCAAGCCTTATTTTCTGAAGCAAATCTTCTGGAATGGAGAAACTGTTGGTATTTACCTAACATTAATGAAAAATTAGATCCTTTCACGTTACTCGTTCGTTATTTGTACGAAAAATATGTGCCCACAAAAAAAATTTTAGTAAGAAGTTTCAAGTATCCGTGGTTTACATCTGAAGTTGAGCAAGCTATTAAAACTCGAAATAGAAATTATAACCTCTGGAAACGTTACCCTACAGATACAAATTAGAACACTTTTCGTATTTCTAGAAATAATGTCACTTGTATTTTACGAGAGTCAAAGCGAAAATACTTTGCCATTAAGCTCAATATTAATTTGACCACAAAAACTTTATGGAATAATTTAAAATCTATTGGTGTAAAACAAGCAAAGTCTGACTGCGATTTGGATGTAAACAAGTTAAATGAATTTTTTTTACAAGCAAATAGATTGTCAGATAGTTCATCGTTTATAGTTAACGAACAATTTCTCTACCCCTATAAAGAAAAGTTTGATTTCAAAACGGTCACTGAAGATGATGTAAAAAAGTCAATTTTTTCTATAAAATCAAATGCAATTGGAAATGATAATATCAATTTAAAATTCTTAAAGCTTATCCTTCCATATATAGCCCCGATTTTGACTCATATATTTAATTCCGCAATAACGTCATCAACATTTCCTAAGGAATGGGAAATTGCGAATGTAGTTCCAATCCAAAAACGAGCAAATCCAAAACTTCTCGAAGATTTTAGGCCGATAAGCATTCTTCCTGTCCTATCTAAGGCATTTGAGAAAATTCTTTCAACCCAGATCGTTGACCATTTAAATTTTAAGAAGCTGCTTAGTGAGAATCAATCAGGATGCAGGGCTAGTCATAGTTGCTCCACTGCAGTTTTAAAAATAATGGAAGATATTCGACCTGCGTATGACAATAATGAGCTCACTTATTTTAACGTTACTTGATTTTTCAAAAGCCTTTGACACAGGTAATCATAAAATTCTACTGTCAAAACTGGAAGCTATTATGGATTCCGAACTTGTGCGACAAAACTTATGAAAACACATCTGAATCATCGGTCGCAGCGCGTTATAAGCAAATCCGTCTCTTCTGAACTAAAAAATACATTTTCGGGCGTGCCTCAAGGCTCAATTTTGGGTCCTATCCTTTTTAGTATGTTTATAAATGACATTGTCTCCTGCTGCCATAATACTTCAATTCATCTTTATGCGGATGATGCACAAATTTATCTCTCTAGGCCGATTAGACTATCCGAAGATCTCATATGTCGATTTAACGAAGATTTAGAATCGGTATTTTTGCGGGCATCTCAAAATCTTTTAAGTCTAAATGCGTCAAAAACTCAGGCTCTTGCTATCTCGCGCGTTAGGTTATGATTTAGACGGTCTTCCACCTCTGACAATGGCAGGGGTAGATGTGCAATATGTTAAGGTAGTAAAAAGTCTTGGTTTTAAAATAAATTGGAATTTAAACTGCGTAGATGACGTTAATTTCACCATAGGCAAAATGTATTCTGTGCTTAGAAAACTATGGCATACGACGGATTGTATTCCACCAGAAACTAGATTAAAGCTTGTGCGTACTTTGGTTATTCCACATATGGCATATGGCGAGTTAGTGTATGCAAATTTCGAGGCTGCCTCCAAAAGGAAGCTGCAGTTAGCTATAAATAATGCAGCAAGATATGTATTTGAGAAAACGAAATATGATCATATTTCCGAGTTCGCACTTAAAATACTTAACTGTGATATGACAAAATATTTTAATACACGCAACCTTGTTTTCTTACATAAATTAATTAATACTCGTTGTCCTGATTTTTGCAACATCTTGACGCACTCTTAACTTAATTGTTCCTGAATTCAAATCTGTGATAACCTCAAGAATGTTTTTTGTTAGTGTTGTGAATTTATGAAATGTCTTACCTAGATATATAAAAACCGAGCATAATTTAAAATGCTTTAAAATGGCAGTAACAAATTTCACTCATCACTCTAATTGATACTTGTATTCAAATGTTTATATAATTAATTTTTTTACAAATTTCTGTTTGTCTATCTTTTATTATCTCCATTTTTTTTTTTTTTTTTTATATCTTACTATCTTTTTCTTATCTAAATATCTATTTTTGCCCTAGAAACTTTTTATTCATGATCACATTCTAATAACGGGTGATTTTAATCTTCCAAGTGTCGTTTGGAACTGCTGCACCGAAAACCCTGCAATATTATTGCCTTCGTCTGAATGCTCATCTGCTAATTCATTTTTAAATGAGCTTTCAAATCAAGGACTTTTTCAATTAAACAGCTACTTTGACAAGAATAGCCGTTTGTTAGATCTTTTATATTATAACGACAGCAATATTATTTCAGTTTCAAGGACAGATCCACTCGTGCTCCCTGAAGATCCGTACCATCCAACTATAGAAATTGGTCTTAATTTTCCTAAACAATCTGTAAAGAATCGTATTGCTCAACCTCCTGCTGAACTTAATTTTAAAAGAACCAATTATATTTTGTTAAAAAACAATATATCTAATATTAACTGGACATCCGTACTAAATATCGTTAATACACAAACATCGCCAGAAAACCTTGATTCAGCTGTCTCTGCTTTTAATAGAACTCTCAATGATTGTTTTCTATCATCAGTACCCCAGAGAAAAGCCCGTTTAGCATCTATAAAAAATTTCAAAAAACTAATAACATTACAGATTTTAGATCTTATACCTCTCTTAAGTACAAGTATCGCCAATTATGGTATAATAAAAGTAAAATTAAACATCAAATCTGATGCTAAACCATTCTAGAACTTTGTCAACACAAAACGAAAGATTGATTCCTATCCTTCTTTTATGAAATATAAAACTGTTGAATCGAATAGCGAGAATAGCAATTGCAATTTTTTCGCTGACTTTTTTAAAGCGATCTATTTATCTTCATCCTATGATAATCTAAGCTATTCACTTAGTGCTCAATCTGGGGATTTTTGTCTCCCAGAAATTGATATTAACACGGTTTTATCATACTTTAAAGCTCTTAAAACGTCATATAAAAGGGGTCCCGACAATATACCGTCATGTACATATATTAAAATATTGCTGTTATGAGTTAGTAATTCCAATCACTTTGGTTTTTTTTTTCTTCATTAAAATCTTGCTATTTTCCAGTTGCCTCGAAGTCGTCTTTTATTATTCCGTTGCACAAGTCTAGTAACAGGGCTTTAATCAATAACTATCGTGGAATTTTAATCGCTTTGCCGAAGCTTTTCGAAGCAATCATTACTTCACAATTATCACATAGTGTTAAATCTTTATTGTCTCCACTCCAACATGGATTCGTTTCTGGAAAATCTACGGTTACATTTGAGTAACCGGTTACCATTGACCGGTTACTCAACGGTTACCATTGAGAATTTTGGAAACGGCTTACAGACTGATATTATATACACAGATTTTAGTAAAACTTTTGATGTTGTTAATCATAAACTTTTAGTCTTAAAGCTATCTCTTGCTGGAAGATGGATTGAATCTTATTTATTCAATAGAACACAACGTGTTCTTTTTAAACTTGTGAAATCTCATGAGTTTCCTGTCACTTCTGGTGTACCTCAAGGAAGCCATCTCGGGCCTCTTCTTTTTTTACTGTTTATGAATGATTTGCCATCTGTCATAAAGCATTCGAGTATTTTAATGTACGCAGACGACGTGAAACTATTTCTTCCTTTCAAAAATGCTAATCATGCCGTTCTCTTGCAAGCTGACATAGACCATCTTTATAGCTGGTGCAACGTGAATCGTATGAATCTTAACATGAAGTAATGCAAGCACATGACCTTCACTCGAAAATCTCCTGCCACATGTATTTATAAAATTTGTGGCCATACATTAGAGTCATTAGATATCTTTCATGATCTTGGAGTAACTATGGATAATAAACTTCGCTTTCATATTCATATTACTAAAATTATAAATCGAGCAAATAGTACTTTAGGTTTTATTAAACGATGGGCAAAAGAGTTTAATGATCCCTATATAACAAAAACCTTGTTCACCTCTCTAGTGCGACCTATTTTAGAATATGCTTCAATTGTTTGGTGCCCTCGATAAAGTTATTACATTGACGACATAGAATCAGTTCAGAAAAAGTTAATTTTGTTCTGCTTAAGCCATCTTTACTGCAATTTTAATTATCACCTCCCACCTTATGAATATCGTCTGCAACTTTTAAATCTCCCTACTTTAAATAATCGGAGAATTATGCTAAATGCTACTTGGATTTTTAAACTTTTACATGGATATGTAATCTACTGAGCAAAATTTATTTTAATATTTCTTTCCGACCTAGAAGATCTTTAGAGTTACTTTACATGAACTTTTGTAGAACTAATTACTTGCAAAACGAACCACTCAGAAGCGCTTGTGGGGATTTTAATTTTGTTTCAGATGCAATTTTTTTAAATGAATCCGTTTACTCAATTAAATTTAATATTTTAGATTATCTACAGTACCGCTACTAATCTGGATCATGCTTTCCAAGGATACTTAATATTTTCCTGTGATGTTTGGTAACAACTTATACAATCTAGCTGTGTAGTTTAATATGATTATCCAGAGCGAGACCACGTCTATCCCGCCTGGCATATGCCGGTTTGACGCCGTACGACTAGCTAGCATGTGTGAGCTGTGCTCTAATCCATATTTATATAGATATACACACTATAGATATATTTTGATTATTCAGAGCAAGACCTCGTCTGTCTTGCCTAGTACATGTATGAGCTCGACTTCGTCCGTCTAGCCTGGCATATGGGAGCACCGCTCTTATTAATTATTCTATTTAATACTAAGAAGCTAACCGGATTGCAACTGTATATAGCTGAAAGCCTGACAATTTTACATTTTTATAAAAACTTAATTGTACATAAATAAATTGTATTCATTTTCTTTAATATTAATTGCTGTAAAGCCATATGTGCTTAGCATTCAAATAAATAATAATAAATAATTGCAAAAACAATATTCCTCGGGTTGTGCAGAATAACCACAAGTGTCCATGATATACTAGTGGTCTCAAAAAATCTAAAAACTTACGTAATAAATTTTTTAAACTGTTTAAGTCTACTAACGTTAGTTGTTATAAACTCAAATTTGAGCATTATACGAGAGAGTTTAATTTCTTAAATAAATTTTTGTACAAGCAATATATACTTAGTTGTATAACCAATATAATTTCAAATCCTTAAACATTTTGAAATCATATCCAATCGAAAAGAAATGGATAACAGGTTCGGTCTTCAATTGTTTGAAGCAAGACTTCCTCAACTATTGATACTGTGAATCTTTTTGCTTGATCAAAAATGCAAATGACTCGTGGTAAGATAGTTCTCCGTTGGAAAATGTTGATTTAGGCTTCGGTATTGGCTCTATCGTAGTGTCAGTTGAAGGTGTTCTAAGTTCATTGTCTCAATTAAAAAGTTCTTCTAAATCTGACAACGACGGAGTGTCCTCTATTTTATTAATTAAATGCATGATCTTCTATAATTCTTCGTCTTCTTGGATCTTTTATCGGAGCTTGGAAAATTGCAGCTATTACTCCAATCTTTAAAAATGGTTATAACCAATTTTTATGGTTAAAAATGATATAACCAACTACCGGCCCATTTCGAAACTAACCAATGTTTCAAATTTGTTCAAGTCAGTTATCTTGTACTTTCTTGTTAAGCGACACATTTGTCTTGAGCAGCATGAGTTTGTAGCTTGGAAGTCTACAGTAACTAACATTTCACTTTTTTCTATTTGATTTCTTGTCCTATATACATTTGATATCCTATATACAGATTTTCCTAAGGCCTTCGATAAAGTTTGCCATAACGTGTTAGTTGCTAAGCTTGGTAAAATGGGGTGCAACTCCACTTTCTTGGAATGTATTACGTATAAGTCCTATTTAAGTGGTAGAAGTTAGTAGGTATAATATGGGCATTCTGGCACAAGGAGCCAAAGGAGCGCTTGCTTATCTCGTTTTTGCGGTTTTGGTGTGTGCTTGCGGTTGCGGTTTTGGTGTGTGCTTGCGGTTGCGGTTTTGGTGTGTGCTTGCGGTTGTGGTTTAGGTGTGTTCTTGTGGTTGCGGTTTTGTCCGTCTATGGTTTAGTTTATCTACGCCTCTGCCCCATCCCTCAGTCCCCCACCCCTCAGTACCCCAGTCGCCATCCCTCAGTCACCCGTCCCTCAGTACCCCATCCCTCAGTCCCCCCCTCCCTCTGGCCCTATCCCTCTGCCCCTGTCCTCCCGACCGTTCGTTTGCGGTTTTTGATAAGCAGTTGTATTAAATTTAAAATGTTTGTTTTTCAATGCTTGCCTTCTGCGGTTTTTTGATAAGCAGTTGGATAGCAGTTGTATTAAATTTAAAATGTTTGTTTTTCAATGCTTGCCTTCTGCGGTTTTTTGATAAGCAGTTGGATGTAATATACAAATTCTTGTCCGTTTGCGGTTTTTGATAAGCAGTTGTATTAAATTTAAAATGTTTGTTTTTCAATGCTTGCCTTCTGCGGTTTTTTGATAAGCAGTTGGATGTAATATACAAATTCTTGTCCGTTTGCGGTTTTTTGGATAAACAGTTGGATGTAATATACAAATTCTTGTTTGTCAACGCGTGGGAAAATAATGATATGACTTCTGCGGTTTTTTAGATAAGCATTTGTATAAAATATAAAAAACAGTTATAAAATATTTTTTGAATAATTTTTATTAAACATTTAGAATACATGTTACAATACAATCTTAATGTCTTATCACTAATAGGAAGTCCATCGTGGTTCTTTGAAGATAGCTGCATATAAATTATAGACTTTTCTTGTAGTTTGATATCGTGACCACAAAGTTACACAATTACAAATGTCATACATTTCCTTATCTGAATTTTCAGCATAACAACAGTCTACCCTATGTAAACCATGAATCGAATATTTAAAATGAAGAGATGATCTCATTTCTGTAATCATGTCCTGAAAAGCTTTGACATGATCGGGATCTATGAATTTTTCATATTTAATTAAGAAATTTTCTAATTCCAATGAAGAAACCATAGTTGTTTGTTTCAAGTGAGAGGTATACTATAAACTAATTTTATTTTTTAAACTCTTCTTTATTAAAACCACAAACCGCGATAATGTTAATGATTTAGAAATGATTTTTAAAAGTCGCGCTCTAATGGAAAAAACACTATAAAAAGTCAGAAAACTTATAAACATATCACACTCAGTTTTTGAAGTTTTTTGATGTTGAAGCAAACGTTAATAAAGTCGTGAAAAGAAAAATTATAAACACTTAAAATGAGTGAAATATTAAAGGACCTGAACAACATTAAATTGAAGCAAAAAACAGGATTCGCAAAGCATTGTTTAAGGCTGTCTGATGTCCCTCTAAATGAACAAATACGAATTCTGAAAGCGGAACGGAAAAACACCATCTTTGGAACGAAAATCATGTTGGAACTGGAAAAAAATGTAATCTTTCTACCACAATGCTACAATGAATTAAAGGATAAAACTCTAGAGGTGATGAACAAAGGATCGTTTACATTTAAAAAATTGATGGTTGGAAACAACAACAAAATTGATTTTGAGTTTTATAACGCTGATGAAAAACAATAAATTTAAAATGTTGTAAATAAAAAAACAAATTAAATATTTTAATGTTTTTATTTTAAATGTAAAATATTACTACGCTTAAAAATATGAAATTTATTATCAATAAATTGAACAAATCCATATAATGATTTTTTATTACATATAATATTCTTTAGCGTGTCCACTTTTTCATATTTATAAATAATTCCCATCAGTTGCTTTAGGAATTTATCTTCAAAAAACCATTCGATATCGCTTCCAATATCCATTTTAGAGGTAGCTTCATGCATCAAGTCAACAGTTTCATCATTTAACACTTCGTCATTACACCATTGTTGAATTATGTCTTTTAGTCTAGTCACTTCTTCATTAATTTTGAAATTTATTTCAAAAATTGACTGTTTCTGATAACTTTGTCCAGTTATTGTATATACATCACTTCTAAAGAAATTCATAATATTTAAGTCTTCATTTTTAATCCGTTTACTGCAACTAGCGGGTTCAACTTCTTGCTGATTATATTCTTCAACGCTTTTCTGGGCGTCTTTATGCTGTTCTTGTTGTTGTTGTTTTTTAAGGCTTTTTTTACGTTTTATTGATTTTTTTAGTTTTTTTAATGCAGGTTCTTTAATATCATCAATTGGTATTTCTTCATAACATTTTAAAAAATCACTCTCAAAATCGTGGTTTTGTTGGTCTTCTTCATTCTTATTAACATCATCATTATTAGTTTCCTCCAACACTTTATCCAAATTTTCATAATATGTTTGAAGATCACTCAAAAAATCCACATCCTTGTCAGCACCCCAAAATGCATCCTTATTCATTTTTAGTTAGTTTTTAGTTGTAAGTAAGGTGACTTTTGATTTTAAACTAATAGGTTCTTTCATTATGATGTAACTATTTATAACGAAAATACTTTTCAGTTCATGTTGTTATTATTTTGCGGTTAATTTTATTTTTATATATGAAACGAACAATTTTTACAACGACTTAAATTATATATATTTGTATAAAGTTGAATAATTTTGTTCGCTTCATCTTCCATGCGAGCAAATGATGAACATCCACAAGTGTCTGGTCCAGATCTACAATTATTATCTGACCACGGGCAGTCTTCAAAATGTTCGCCAAATCGCGAATTTATTTTTTTCAAATTGTTTTTATATTCTATTTTCGTTTGAATGTTAATAAGCCTATCCTTTTCATCCTCCGGTATGATATGTGAAAATTTTTTTAAAAAACTATAGATATCCTTGATAATAGACATTTTTATTTTAAAACTACTGTATATTCATATGAAGAGTTTGATAATAAGCGTTAACATCAATGATTGTTGGTTTTATAGCATAATTTGAACGTTGATATAATTCTTGTCTAGTTTCATTATCATTTTGATTTATTTCATCATTATATTCAAAGCAATATATATTAAGTGTGAGTAATTCATATTTGCTATAGTAGGAACATTTAATACGTATTTCAAATGTTTCATATTTCAAATTAAAGTGACGATGAAAAACTCCTGAACTCTCATAAATGCCACCAATTTGCATTTCTTTCTCTATAAGATTTCTCCTGAAAGCCTCAATTGCATCTTCAACAGAAAATTTCCTAGTAGGAGTTGGAGTATTTCTATGATAACGATCTACATTCTTTTGATAGTCTGAATCATCATCATAAGTAGGTACTCTGTATGGATCTCTCAATGTTGTGGTCGGTGATGGAGTGATCGTATTAATATTATCATATTTAACATTTTCCAATTGAAGGGTTATGTTTACTTTTATCTGAAGAGAAGTATTCGGGATCTGTATGACAAAACTAACTTGTTTTCCATATTCAATATTGTAAAAAGTTGTAGTATTTTCACGTCGTTCATGTAAATAATTTCCAATTTGATAGCATGTAATGTGACGTATTTGTAATATTACGTAAGCAATAAATATAATGAATAAAAATTTTCTTGAGCTCATGTTTCTATGTTGAATCTTTCCCTAACCACAACTATTTAAGTAATAATCATGTTTAAAGTCTGTATATAGTCTTTTACATCAATGATTCCTACATTTAATGGTTCATAATTTGGATCTTGAATTCGAATTCTTTCAATTTCACCATTGCTTAGAATCATTTCAGTTTCTGTTTCCCGATATTCAAGGCATTTAATGCTCAATCTTCTCTCTTCAAATCTACTATCATAAGTACAACGAATTGGAATATCTACATTTTCATATTCAAGGTTAAAATGTCGATAAAATACTGCCTTAGAATCAATAATTCCACCAATTTCATTTTCTTTAGTAATTAAATCCTTACGAAAGGCTTCTATGGCTTCATCCACACTAAAAAGTCTAGAGGATATTCCTTGAGTTGTACTCTCAAATTTAACAGTTGTTGTTGTTGTTGTTGTTGTTGTTGGTGTTGTTGTTGTAGACAATTCTCTTTCTATCTCAGTACTTGATAGTTCATTAAAATATATTGGTTCCGTTTCTTTCAACAACAATAATGATATATTAATTTTCAAGACATTATTATCAGGTAGAGTTAAATTAAATTCAATACTTTTAGAGTTTTCATTTATAATAGGGATGGAAGTGTTTTCCAATTTCCAAAATGGTACACTGTACACATTTCTTAAAAAGAATATTAATGTTAAAAATATAATAAATTTCATTTTATGTTTTGTTCTTAGAGATATACACGTTCCTAAATTTCAGTATAAAATGATGATAATATCTAATCTGGTTGGTTTTATATATCAAGTTTTTATTTATTTATCATACAGATTATTATATAACATGTATTCATTTAAAAGTAATGCTGATTTTAAAGCACATCGTATTTGACGTTGTTTCCTTGTTTTGTTGTTGTTGTTGTTGAAGTGGTATTGACATTGACATGTTCTTGGATACATATTATACAACATTGATAAGTTAATTTCATCACATTGTGGAATATCTTCGATATTGAAAACATGCTGTTTTAAAAATTCTTCAATCCACTTTTGTTTCTCTGTCCCCTTTACGTATACTTTTTTATTTTTCAATAGAGGTTTTAAATATCTTTGGGTGTTTTTAAATGAGTCGCTTCCATAGTCCCATAATAGATTATGATGATTTAATTTTAACCAATTGGATTGACGTTGATCATCTTCACATAAATCCTTGAATTCGAATGGAGCTTTTATGTGGAAACAGTGGAATTCATCTTCACTTAATACAACTGCTATCTCCTTAAAAACAAAACGATTATCGTAGATTTTAAAACCTTGAACATCAACAGTTGCAGACATTGTGTTAAATAAATGGAAATAGTCTTCAGATCACTTATATATAGACCACATGTATGTATTTTTTATTAAATTATTTTTTTAATAGCATTTGTGAGTGGTATATATTCATACATTTTATCGTGAATAAGCATACAATAAGCTGATGTACTTGGAGGAACATTCGCCCGAAATTTTAATTCAATTCTAATATCTATTGGACCTCCTTTTACACTCTCATTTTGATGAGAGACATCTAAAACAATTATTGGTGCAATGTTGACAAAATTTTCTGGTGATAAAAGTGGTTGTGGAGAACGTCCATAGTATCCTTGTTGAAATTTTTGATACATATCATAGAGTAAAGCGAAACGATTATGATCAAATCTAATGTTGAGATCGTCATAGGGATATATATCAGAGTTAAGATGAACTTTTACATCCGATAAGTTACAATGTATGAACTTATTGTTGTTTCTAAATCCTAAAATTATATATCGTGGTCTTTCATTTTCACCTGCTAGTTTGACATTCCATAAAATATTTGTACTTTCTACAAGAGAAGGATTATGATAAACATCCCAACTTCTAAACGATATATTAAGTGGTAGTTTACTATTTATTGTTTTTAACATTTTCAATCGGTAATCATCTGAAAGTTGAATATGTGGTACTTTCCATGTGATATTCAAGAGCTTTAATACAAGATTATCAGTGGTAGTAGTTGAACTCATAACGTTTTTGTCATCTTTAGTTCGCATCAAAATCAGTTCATGTTTACAATTTAAAATTAATTTATCAAAATCTTCAGCAAATCCAAGTAAGGTCTTTAAAGGAACACAAAAATTAAAATGTCCCGTTTTAAGTACAACATTATTTTTTTCAAATGGACACCATCCAGCGTTTTGAAGATTTGTACTTTCGAATTTATTAAGTGATATATAATTTTTCATATCTGACGCAATTCCCAATTGTCTTGTACGATCAATTTCGACCCCATTCATCTCATAACGAATTTCATCAAATAAGTAAGCTATACAATTGTTTAAGAGTTTAACAGTTTTCGAAGTAGAACTATCGCTGTTGGATACAAATCCCTCAATATATAAAACACTCTCACTTAGTAATACATACAAGTCCTGGTTTTGTATTGGTATACGTATTTCATCATTGTTTTTAAATGATTGTAAATATGATGTATAGCTGTGATAATCTTTTTTCACTATACTATCATCGATGAATGGTTTATACAGAACATTAATAACGTCACTCATGTTGTTTTCTTAATTGTAATCCAATGCTTTCTAGAAAATCTTTGTTTGATTTTGTTAGATAAATTCTATGAGAGGATCTTTTAATACTAGGTTTTTTGTTCGAATTTGATTCTTCTTTTGTTGTTGTTGTCGGTAAACTAGTGAATGAGTTGTTATGTAAATGCTTTTTATTAAAAATAATCATTCTTTATGTAGGCCTTAAATGCAGTCTTATTGATATTTTTTCACCGCGAAAATTAATTAGGTTACCACCTTGGTCTACGACTTTAATAACAAGAGTGCTGATTTGTTTTGTGTTAACTGGTAAATATATAACATTAACTGGTATTTCCGTAATTTTGTATCCTGGACTAACTAGAAGTGAGAACTGATGAATTGTATGTACATTTACTTCATTTATATATGATCCATTGATAATATTACATTCAATTGATATTGTATTTATTTTAGAAATATCTACTGGATTATCAGAATAATTGATAACATCAGGTTTCAATACTCTTTTACTAAATCCTAGTAATGATCCAATTGAACAACTTCTATTGAAGAAAATTGGCTCCTTGGTACTATGAATTTCTGTTTGCAATGTGTTATAGTTTGCTTTTATATCTAGCAATCCGGCGTTATATGATTCATATTCATCAATAATTTTCTCAGATATATCGATGAATTCATAGGATCCTATGGGTATCACAATAGTCTTATCACCAATATGAAACAAATTATTTTCTTCATCCACATTTGGAATAGAATGATAAGAGTCGAAGCTAATTAAACCACAAACATAATCTTGCTTGAGTTCTATAGGTGGAAAATAATTTGCAACAAGTTGTGATGAATTTCCATTTATTGTTAAAGTAAACGACATGTTGTTTCTCAATCATTAAGTAGTTAACTAAAATATGTTTCTTATACATTATAACATTTATATTAAATCATTTACATCAATCCAAGAATTATGATCTGAAGAGAAACCTAACCATTTAACAAAAGCTCTATTATTTCGTCTTCTTAAAATTTTTTCAACTAAATATGTTTGTGGAAATTTGGTTTTCATTAATTCATATTCATAGAAGCCTCCTTTGACTTCATTTCCTTGATAATCTTCAAGTATGTATGTAGTAGGATTTGTATTTTGAATAATTTTGATTTTAAATATTTCGGTTGTCCAATTTGGTGTATAACCTTTTTCAAATATATGTTTATATTTACTTATTCTTACATTATCATTTAACTTAAATTTTGGTTTATGAAATATTTTTAGATTGTTATAAACAGTTTTTAGTATAAACTTTTCGTTTAAAGAATTTACTTCATTGGGTGTCATCTTAATAGTTCTATGAAATGTGTTATTATATTGATTAACTAGGTTTTTATAGTTATCAATCCATTTGTATGAGCCATTAAAGCTAAACTCTTTCCACATCATCCCCTTTAAAGTTCTATTGAAGCGTTCCACTATCGATGATTTTAATGTTGAAAATGTTGAATAATGATTGATACCTTTCAATGTCATTAATCTTTTAAAATGTACATTGTAAAACTCTTTTCCATCATCCGTTTGGAGATGTTTTGGTACACGGTTACTTGTTTTGAAAATATTTTTCATTGCGGTTGTAACGCTTTCTCCAGTTTTATTTTTAATAGCCTCCACCCATGCCTTCTTTGAAAATGTGTCAATAACAGTAAGAAGGTAACGATAATTCATATTGACATTACTATATGGAATCATTTCCACTAAATCTGCTTGCCATAAGTCATCAATTCCTTTTATAATTACATGTCTTCTTTTAAAATTTTTTCGTGCTTGTTTATGCAGCTCTTCAACTATGTCTCGTTTATTATTCATTGTCATATATCTCGTTATTGTAAACCTTTTATTTGTGGATATTTTATTTTTAATTTTTTAACATCGTCTACATTAGGCTGATTTTTTCCGACTACATATTTAAACAAGAAGTCTTCAATTGTCTTTAAATAATCATTAACTTCTTCAAAGCTTTCCTTATATACAGATTTTATTCGATTATCAATTGCTGCCTCAATTAAATCTACATCACTTCGAATGTTATCATTCAGAGCAACGTTCAAATCTCTAATTTTATTTTCTAATCTATTTGTTATACTGTTAAGATTCTCCATGACAGTATTTATATCTATTATTTTCTTTTCATAAATGTTTGTTATCTTATTTAGATTCTCAAAGAAAAATATACGTGAAATGGCATCATTATCATCATTTGGTAAACCTAAATTGGTAACTCTTTTCATATGTAAATTTAGGTTTTTATTTTCATCTAAACTCCAACCGATTGTATTTCGTAAAATTGCTTTGATATTTGCTTTGCTATTGTTATCTTTCGATGAAGAATGACCAAATTTATCAATACTTGAATACATTTTAAGCTATATAATTATATTAGCTTCTTTCAGCTCTTCAATGATGGATATTATTTCGTTATTATGGTTATTATGTCCAGCAGTTGATGATGATATAAGTAATCGTAATCGTTCAACTAATTCATTAGGATCATCCCAATATACATAATTCGATTTATTGCTAATGGATTTTAAAACTTTAAGACCTTTTCCATGTATCAATGCGTTTGGTAAATTGAACATCTTTCTTATTATACGTTGATATTTATACGATTTGGTGCCTTTTATTTGATCATTTGAGTTATAATTACGTTTATGAGCATTTGTAGATAATAGAATGTCTTTATAATTTTGTAAATCCCGTTTAGTGAAATGAAGGGGATTTGTATGAAAAACTAATTCAAATAGACCAGGTGTCATCTGCCATTTATATTTTCCAACAGAAATTTTATTTTCATTAGGGATTTTTAAAAGTTCTTTTCCATATCTCCATCTCCCCAATGAATCTATATTAAATCCATAGACTTTATCCAATTTTTTACTATCTTTAAGTATTTGAATGTTATGTTGCAGAGAATTTTTTTTTCGGGTATTTTGTAATTGCTTAAGGTGTTTGTAATCTATATTTATTTGATCATTAGCCTTACGCTTAAAATGTTTATGCTTTGTCCATAGTTCTCGATCATTATCAATATTTTCTTTAATTATATTTTCTCGTTCTATTTCGATATCCGTATCACTATTATTTTGTAATTGCTTAAGGTGTTTGTAATCTGTGTTTAATTGATCCTTAGCTTTACGTTTAAAATGTTTATATTTTGACCATAGTTCTCCATCATTTTCAATGTCTCTTCTTACTTTGTTTTCTTTTTGTACTTCACTTTCAATCAAATTGTTAATTTTCTCATTATTACTATTATTGTTATTACTATTTTTTGAGTTGAGAATTTCGTTTGATATAACAGGACGATAAATTTTTTTAATTTTATTTTTTAATTGTTTTTTAAATTTTACATCTTTTTTTATTTTTAATTTCTTATCTCTTGCTTCTCTTTTGTTAGAGCTAACAATATTTTTTGTTTTTTCATACCTAACAGGTACTAAGTCATTATCAATATCATGAATGTTGACTTTAGTACTCAACTTGGAGATTTTATTACCATATTTCTCTTGTTTCAACGAACGTTTCTTATTATTGTGAAGATTTCTTAATCGCTGTTTAAAATTTTGTTGTAATCCTTTGTTTTTTCGTTTTGTAATAATTTGTTTTTTAACCCTTTGTTTTGTTTCATTTTCAAAGTCAGATTCAGACTCTGTTTTATCGAAGTCAGATTCTGACTTCACATTGTAATTAACATAGCCTTTGTTTTCTACATCAGCATAATTCTCATTTTTTAAGTCTTTATCAATTTGTACTGTTTGAATGTCAGGCTGCTTGGTGTTCGAACGTTGATAATATTTTAAAGACTTTGCTAATTCATTTTCAATGTTGGGTTTTATCTTGTTTGTATGCAAATATGGCTTGTTATGCCTTAGTTTATTTTTGTTCAATGAACTACGCTTTTTTAAAATGTTCTTATCATTCATTGTTGTGTCAAGTGTTGATAGATATTGTGGATCAACATTCAAGTGTACATTTTGAGTGGATTGTTGTGGTAGGTCATCATCAATAGCATTCCAAAGCATTTCATCAATATTCTCTTTTTTGGGTTTAGCAAGAACGTTAGTGTGTTTTTTTTCTTTGTTATATTCATTGTGTTCATCTTTATTAAGCTTTCCAATTATTTCATTCAATGGTTTTGAAATGGGTTGAAATGTATTTTCAAGCAACTCAACTCGATCTTTTTCACCTAATTTTATTTCCTTTAGTTTTTCCTTTAAGATTTTCCGAGTGTTGGCAAGGTTTGTTAAAACATTGAGGTTTGTATTTTTCATGATTATTGTTTCTGTGTGCTGTCTAAAATCAGATCTGGTGTATATCTGATACCGATCTGGTATATATCTGATACTGATCTGAGGTGTAACAGGTGGTGATGTGATTTTTATATATGTATGAAATTATCAAAACCTTTTCGATATCGACCCTTGTTTATAGTATCATCTTTATTTATCACAACAAAACCATACTTTTCTTTCCAACATTCATTACAAATCCTTATAAACATTTTGAAATCCATGTCTCCAATAACATGATCATTAAAAATATGCTTTAAATTCATTTCATCTTGTTTGAATATAATAATCATGTTTGCATTATCACGTATTAAATGCTTAGGAATTTTTGTATAGGTTTGACACAAATAAAAACAATCAATTTGCTTATGACGACCCATACAAAAATATTTTCGTATAGTGCTTTGTTTGTCGCAAATAACATCATCAAAAATGAAAATTGAATTTGGTTGAGCTTTATCCGGACTTATAACATCTTCGTTTTCTGAGAAAGTGTAGAGATTTATTCCTTTTATCGGTGCAATCAGTTTCTTCAAATATTCATATTTTGGTTGATATAAAGATTTTGAATATATGTATATGTTTTTAAACTTTAAACCATTTGGATTTACAATTAGACTAATCATAACGTTAGTTTTACCACAATTTGATGGTCCAACCAATAAAGCACGTATTGAATTTGGTAAAAGAGGACTGTGAACAATTTTGTTTTTTTTATCATTACTTAAAAAGTCAGCATTATTAACATTAAGCTGAATACGTTGTTTAATTAATCGCATTTTGATTACTATATTAATTGGTATATAAATCAATCATATATAATACAATCATCATTCTCCTTTTACAAACACAACCAAAATGTTAATTTTATTTTGAAAATGGGTATAATATACAAGGATAGTGCACATCAGAAACAGTTGAAAAGAGGATATGGTTTCATAAACAACTTAATAAATTCATTACCAGTTGAACTTCATTTACCAGGATATCAATTTTGTGGACCAGGAACAAAACTTCAAAAACGTTTGGAAAGAGGTGATAAAGGCATTAATCCATTAGATGCTGCTTGTAGAGAACACGATATTGCATATTCACAATCAAAAGATATAAACACACGACATCAGGCTGATAAAATTTTATCTGAAAAAGCTTGGCAAAGAGTTACATCCAAAGATAGTAATTTGAAGGAACGTGCCAACGCTTGGCTCGTTACAAATGCAATGAAAGCAAAAGTGAAATTTGGAATGGGTATTAAGAGAAATAAGGAAAAAAGTAAATCGAAAAGAAGGCAATCTAAGCGCTAAAAGTATAAAAAACCTAGAGTGAATGGAAAGAAGCTCTTTTCGTTAGCAGTTAAAAAGGGTGTTAAAATGTTAATAAAGAAGAAACCAAATTCATTCAATGATGCATATAGAATAGCCCATAAAGCTATACAATCAAGTTTTAAACGGAAAAAATCACAAGTTAACATACCACGAGTAATCCCAGTTCCAAAAATTGGTGGAGTCTTACCATTAATACCCATTTTAACAGCACTAGGTGCTCTTGGTGGTATAGCTTCTGGAGGATCAGCTGTTGCAAAAGTCTTAAATGATATAAAAAATGGGAAGGAACAATTATCTGAAGCTACTCGCCACAATAGATATATGGAGTCGATAGCTATGGGTAAAGGTCTATTTCTCAAACCATATAAACAAGGTTATGGTTTGTTTTTACGTCCTCATCCAAAAAATTTTTGAAAAAGCTACCCAAAAGACCATTAACCGATGTCGATTTAATAAAATATTGTAAATGTCTTGAACATTTTAGAGGGATTTTTATGAGAGATTCTTTACCGAAAAAACCTTACGCTCAAGAATGTGGTATACTTAACTTAGATGATGTTAACGGTCCCGGTACTCATTGGGTAGCTTACTATAAAAATAAAAAATATAAGGAATATTTTGACAGCTTTGGAGACTTGCAACCACCCAAAGAGGTCATCAATTACTTAAAACCGCCTATATATTACAACTATAAACAAAAACAAAAATACAATACAGTTATTTGTGGTCAATTATGTTTAAAATTTTTATTTCAAAAATATAATTTTACATAGTATGTTCACTTTATGCTAATACAAAAAATAAAAGATTTATCTTAATTTTATATATAACATTTTTTATTTCAATAAATTGTTATTAAATAACATATAAAAATTTTTAAGGAAAATAATGCTTGGGAAAATAATGAACTGTGCTCTGCGGTTTTTGATAAGCAGTTGTATAAACATTTTTATTTTATCAATGCTTAGCAAACTAACAAATTGTCTTCTGCGGTTTTAAATTTTTTAAGGAAAAAAATGCTTGGGAAAATAATGAATAAAAATTTTTGTTTTATTAATGTTTGGGAAAATAATGAACTGTGCTCTGCGGTTTTTGATAAGCAGTTGTATAAACATTTTTATTTTATTAATGCTTAGTAAACTAACAAATTGTCTTCTGCGGTTTTTGTTGATAGAATTTTGTTAAAATTTTTACTATATAAAGCAGTCTAATTTTTAAAAACAACACAGTTTCAACCTAGTTAACATACAAAAAACAAAAAAAAAAAAAAAAAACATGGAAATTAACAATATGGAATTGGATGAGGAATTTGATTGTAATCCTGAGAACTACATGATCATCACCCCGGAACCTTCTTTTCGGTTGGCAACGACGGACTCTCATATCGATAACTATTGTCATTTTAAATATCTATGGGAACATCCCCGATTTGCAGATGTGTTTAGATTGGCTCTTCAACCAAATATTGAAGAGCTTTGTGAAGAAAATGTGAGGATTATGGACGATGGAAATGGCGTCCAGAGAGACACAATGTCGGAAACAAAAATTTTATTCATTGATCAGTATAAAAAACTAATCGTTACTAAAGTAGATGTAGTAACCATAGATAATGAATGTAATGTAATTGATTCTAATATATTTTTTTGTGAACTATCTTTCAGAAGATTGCGAATTTATTCTGAAGATATAACCTTTTAATTAATAAACAATTATTTTAAATATATGAAATTCGTTTGTTTATATTTTTTTTTTTTTTGCTATTTATTTTTAGTTTTCAGCCTCTTAATACATTTTTATTTAATAATCGATGGTGTCCCCATGCAAGGGTATTAACACCATTTTCTAATATATAACGTTTATCATCAAAATAACTTAAAACAATTTTTTCAATTTCTTGTGTATAAATCTTATGAATCTTAGATCTAAAAGTTAACATTTTATCATAATAAATTTTCTTATCAAATAAACATTTTCTATAGTCATCAATGCTGAGAGACATCAAAGCTGATTTTTTTACCCCTTTAGCTTTTTTGATATCATTATCGCCCTCAACACTAATAGAATACATTTTTGACCTTAAACCAATGAATTCCCTCATTATTTTTCCATTATTTTCATCTTTCATGAACCCTAATACCTTTTTATTTTGTCGTTCTATCCCAAAAGGATTGTTGGGCTTGTAGTCGGATGTGTCAAATTTTAAATTAATGTCTGGTTTAATATCATTATAGAAGTCTTCAGTCTTAATTGAATAGATGAAAGAGTCAGTATCCATATAGCATAAACTTAAGTTCTCTCTAAATTTTGGAAGCATGTAATCATAATGGAAATCATACATTTTCCATTTAGATAGTTCAAGAACTACAAACCCTATATAAATTGGTTTATCATATAATGTATGTATTCTATTAAGTTGTATTGCTGTCATATTTTCGGTAAACCTTGTGGAGCTATGAAAATTTGGTTTAGCAATTAAGCTTCTAGCTCCCAATCTTTTTCCTCTACTTTCCCACGCACAAACAATTTTAACATCTTTCCTCTTGTCTACATTCTCCATGGTTTTACCATAGACAGCATTATTTAATAACTTGAAAAAGTTCTTTTCAAAATCATTTTTAGCTTGCGTTCTATGTAATGTATTCAAATCAATATATTTCTTTAACCATGGCGATTGTTTAAATTTTAAAATTCTGTGAATTTTTTTAAGTTTTATTCCATTTTGTAAACATTGTTGTAAGTTTACATAATGAATGATATAATTTGATTTACTATTTAAATCGATTATAAGTTTTTCATGTTTACCGATCGGACTTTTTTTATTTTCTGAACAAAACGGTAAGTCATTATATATATCATGTTTTGTAGAAGGAATCTCTAAATCAACTTCTAAAATATATCCTTCATCAGAATCATTAGCATGCTCATATAACTGAAATGTTGATACGTCATCAAGCCATTCAAATTTTCCTTCAGGCAAATATTGAGACATTGCCCAACCATACAAATTATTGGCATCTAAATACATGAGATAATTTGAGGGTTTTATAACATCAAAATCATCCATATATTTATTATTTGCCTTAACATGTCTATTGGAACATTGTACAATACCTCCCCTTATTCCTTTTTGAATGAATTTAATCATATCAATGTCTGTTAGAAGGTCTAATTCAATTTTAGTGTACTTTAACATTGCTCCCCAAGATAGTCCGGGAGCTGTATAATATTGACAAGGATCAAGATTGTAAATGGACTTACATACTTTTCTAAAATTTTCAAAAACATCAGTCAGAAGTAAAACATCTGTTTTAAGATAAAGTTCTAAGTAATCTTGTAGTGTTGTACAATTAAAAGTTGTCCATACTTTTTGAGCATGTTCATAGTCAGCAACACTACATTCTTCATTGATTAATTTATTAAAAAACTTTTCCCTCGGAGGTAAACATTCCTCTTGAAGTTTTTCCTTTGAATCAAAATAATCATAAGGAAATATACCTTTTTGCTTCAAGAGATTGAATTCGACATCATCGTTAAACGTAGACCGTAAAATATAAAAATCTCTGTTTGATAAATTATTGACTAAGTTTGATAGACTGGAAGCCATAAATCTAAAGGAATCTAAAAACCTTAGTTCAACGCTATCACCATCATCGAAATGTATATGTTTAGAAATGGAAACATATATTTCCTTATTTATTGGTACTACGTTTATTCTACCAGGAATCGTTGAAAGTTCTTTAACAAATAAGTGACAATCATATGAAGAAAGATTGTGGAACAAGATTGGGATGAATTTAGGAATTTTAAAATTTAAATTACAATCATTATGAGCCGGTCCGCGATATTTTCCAGTTAAATGACAATGATCTGCTACTCTATACTCATCGTCTTCAAAAGGTTTTTCACAAATATGGCAATCAGTACTATTATTTTGAATATCTAACTCTAATGGTGTGAGAAAATTCATTGGTTTAACTTTACTTAAGTAATTATTATAAATTTCCTTAGCATCGGAAACTAAAGTTGTAATAAAATTAATAGGTGCATCTTCACCTGTATACATTCTAAACTTATCTAAAGAATTATTAAAACTACACTTTATATAATAACTATATGCGTGTGGAATGTGACTCTGAACCGTTCTTATTGAACCTGAGTTTTGAATGTTTTCTGGTGTTAGAAAACATTCAAAATCTGCATATACTACAAAAGGAATGTCTAACTTATGTTTAAAATTTTTAAATGCAACCTTACTATTTTCTTCATCCGGAACTTTTGTGACGATTCTGCTACACTCTTGTCGATGACGCTGCAACTTGTAGCTGGATTCTAAATGCTGCAGACAAATATTACATAAAAACAATGCAGCATGATGTTCAGTCACTTGGTTTCTTATTAGTCTGAAAATAAAAACAAAGAAAATTATTAAAAATGCTCTCAATATTATATACATGATATTAATAAAATATTTACCTTGAAATGTTCTTGATCCAAACATAATGAAATTTATCAATTTCTTGGAGCAGAAGTAGATTTATATGAGTACTCTTCTCCTGGTTTGTAAAATAGTAGGGACCAACTATACTCTTGAGCTCTTCATCATATCCAAAGACATTGATGCTTATTTCCGGATTATTTTCCTCGAAAATTTTAATATCATTGACTCTCAACGGAAAGATAAGCCCTTCAAAGTTAAGAGTTTTACCATTCTCCAAATGTATTATAGACGATTTTATATCTTCTACATTATAAGTCAAACATCTTTGTGGATTAGTAATGAAAGGATACAAGGCTGATATCATTGCCCATTTAAAGCAATACTCATCATTATTTTGAACATTTATACAAGCCTTTTTATCTAATAACATTTTTGGTAATTTAATATATTGCGAACCTTTTATTGGTTTATATTGATTAATATTAATCTCCAAGTGCAAAATTCTGATTAGAGTCCAACCGCTGTCACGTTCTTGAAACTCTGACATTTTTGTTATTAAATTGTTACGATTTTCATCAAAAATTGAGTTTAAGTCTGTTGATTGTTGAATCATCACCATTTTTGTTTGATGAGATTTGATATCAATTGTCATCTCCTTATCACACATTTTCACATATTCACAAAACAATTCTATATTAAATTTAATGCTGGTGTGTTTCTGCAACATATCTTGAAGAGCTTGTATAACTATTTTTTTAGCGTTATCTAGAAACACTTCGGGAATCAATAAACCTTCATTGGTATTTTTGTATATAAATGATTCTATACGTTCATTAAATACAGATGAAATTCTAGTTAAATGCTCGTTTACTATTTCACCGCTATTCTTTTTATGAGCGTTAGTCCTGATGTGGTAAGACCAATTCTTTAAAATTATATCTTTTTTGCATGCGCTGCAATAGACATTTGGAATAGTATTTGCTGCAATCGTCTGAAGATTTGGAACATTATTTGATGTTGTTGTAGATGCAGTTGATGTTGATGTTGATGGTGCTGTTGATGTTGAGATAGTTGATGTTGCATTTGGTGTTGAAGAAGATGATTTATGTTTTTGCCTTATATGGTTCACTAAATTATCATTACGATTAAAGAACTTCATGCAAATATCGCATTTGAAATGTTGTGATTGTTGACTTTGATGTTTAACTCTCACATGACGGTTTAGATTAAACTTTTTATTAAAGCTTAACTCACACTGGTCGCATTTAAATGAGTCCATTTTATTAGTTGATTATCCTGTGTTTGTCTGTTTATTGATTTAGTGAGCAATGATTGCACTTGACTAAATCCTCTCCCTTTTTATACGAAATTGTTTAAAATTATATATTATATACAACTGCTTATCAAAAACCGCAAACGGACAAGAATTTGTATATTACATCCAACTGCTTATCAAAAAACCGCAGAAGGCAAGCATTGAAAAACAAACATTTTAAATTTAATACAACTGCTATCCAACTGCTTATCAAAAAACCGCAGAAGGCAAGCATTGAAAAACAAACATTTTAAATTTAATACAACTGCTTATCAAAAACCGCAAACGAACGGTCGGGAGGACAGGGGCAGAGGGATAGGGCCAGAGGGAGGGGGGGACTGAGGGATGGGGTACTGAGGGACGGGTGACTGAGGGATGGCGACTGGGGTACTGAGGGGTGGGGGACTGAGGGATGGGGCAGAGGCGTAGATAAACTAAACCATAGACGGACAAAACCGCAACCACAAGAACACACCTAAACCACAACCGCAAGCACACACCAAAACCGCAACCGCAAGCACACACCAAAACCGCAAAAACGAGATAAGCAAGCGCTCCTTTGGCTCCTTGTGCCAGAATGCCCATATTATACCTACTGAAGTTGCTATGTTTTAGTTAATAATTCTCAATCATATTGCCTTAAAGCGTCTTCTGGTGTTCCGCAGATATATGCGCAGATATATATATAAATGATATATGCAAATGTTTCCTTTACTCTTAATTCAATCTTAATGCTGACGACTTGAAATTTTTTGGCAAGGTAAAAAGTTTGGCTGATTCGGCATTATTGCAAATCGACCTTAATAATGTCTATATCTGGAGTCTCCGTAATGTGTTACCGCTTAACATTAGAAAGTGTTCTCAGGTATCTTTTAATAAATCAAATAATATAATAATAACACCCTATGCAATGGCAGACATCCCATTGCAAAGAGTTAATACAATTCGTGACCTGGAAGTTATTTTTTACTCCAATATCACCTTCTTAGATCACTTAAACTTTTTACTTCCCGAAGAATTTTCCCTCCTTGCCTTCATTCGCAGAAACAGTCAAGAGTTTAAGGATCCTTATATAATAAAAGCACTTTATAGTTCTCTTGTAGGGTCAAGACTAGAGTATGCTTCTGTTATTTGGAATCCTTCAGTGGCAATCCATTCTTCAAGGCTAGAAAAAGTTCAAAGTGCTACTAAGAATATGCTTCGTTGTACTACTTTTAATTCCAATTTACCCACGAATAATGTTCGTTGTTTATTATTGGGATTAAAGACATTTGAAATGAGAAGGAAAATAAGTTCATTAATATTTGTATATGATATCTTCTCGGGTAATATTGATGACTCCTCATTATTAAAGTTAATTTAAGTTTTAAACTCTGTTATATTAAATACCACAGAACGAATTTCTACATGAAATGTATTCTTTTTCTAGTCTGTAAGGATATTTCACATCCATAGACTCAATAAACTAAACTAAATTAATTTAAAAAAAAATTAAAATAAAGTTACTAGAAACTTTCAACAGCTCATTAGTTTTTGAAAAATTAAAATTTTAAAAACCCTATTTCAGGTTTTACTCTGAAACTATAAAGCTACCAAAATATGTTAAAAGATATATTAAATTCTAATAGTCGATTTTTTGTGGCCCGCTTGAGAAATTTTGACTCAATAAAAAACCAAATTACCAATAACATTTTACTAATATTAACTTTTGGAGTCTTTGTTGTTGTTCAATTTTTTGGCAATCTGTCAAAATCATGGATTTTTGTTTTGTTTGCTTTACGTGCAAGTTCGGCTGCTCTCGCCAATTTTCAGTGGCTTTTATGGTTCTTTTGTTTGTTTTAGTCTTAGTTTATTGGTGCATTAAAAAAAAAATTAAAATTAAAATTAAAAAACTACGGTGTACTAGAGATTTCTATGAATTATTCTTTTGTTTTGCTTCTTTATTACGTGGTAAAAATTCAATAAATAAAAAAATAGTTATGGTAAAGCCTCATCTGGCTAACCTTTTATTGATTAATTAAATTTTATATTTTTTCTTTTTACTTTTTAATACAAGCCTTTGTGGTACTAATTGCCTTAATATATATATATATATATGTATATATTAGGGTGTATCGAAATGTATGGACCTAAGTTAACACCCAATTCCACCCCTAAATAATGAAATAGGACGGAAAGACAATGCAGACAATATTTTTAATTTTTTTTTAATGAATTCCTGGTTCCCCAAATAGCGGTTTTCTATGAAAATCGTGTCTTTTTGCGCTGAAGACCATCTAACGGTAAATTTTTTTATAAAAAATTCTACAGATATCGAATTACTATTAAAAACAACTTGTGGATGCAAATTTTCAGAGAGATCGGACTACGTACAAAAGTGTCAGCATAGAAACAAAAAACCATTATTTAACCCATATTCAACTAATTTTGTACTGAAGCCCATCTAACAGTACAGTTTTTACAAAAAATAACACAGAAATTGATTAACTATTAAAAATAACTTATTCATGCAGATTTTCAGAGAGATCGAACTACGTTCAGAAGTGTCAGCATAGAAATAAAAAAACCATTATTTAACATATTTTCGATTACTTTTGTACTGGAGCACATGTTAAGGTACACTTTTACAAAAACCCCCATAGATCTCAATTAACCACTTAAAATAACTTATGCATGCATATTTTTCAAGAGATCAAACACGTACAGTGGTGTCAGCATTAAAATTAAAAAACCATTATTTGCAATATTTTCGACTAACTTTGTACTGGAGCCCATCTTAAGGTACACGTTTTTACAAAAACCCTCAAAGATCTCAATTAACCATTTAAAATAACCTATGCATGCAAATTTTCCAAGAGATCAAACACGTACAGTGGTGTCAGCATAAAAATTAAAAAACCATTATTTTCAATATTTCCGACTACTTTTGTACTGGAGCCCATCTTAAGGTACACTTTATTACAAAAAACCCCCATAGATCTCAATTAACCACTTAAAATAACTGAAAATGCAAATTTTCAAACACGTACAGTGTTGGCGGGTAGAACATTCTTTCTTTTAATGAGGGTCCAGTTTAGCTTAAGTTCCTGATCTGCCAGTTATAAAATTTTACAAGTACCTGTTCTACCTATTAGGTTTATTTGTAACTTTTGAAACTTTAAAAAAAATAAAAAAAAAAACAACCGATTCCTTTACTTTTCCTTTTAATTTCTTGGTCATATTTGATAATTTATTCAAACATATTATTATATATGAAATCTCATTATTTTAATTTTTTTTCTTATTTGTTTTATTGTCATAAATACATTTATTTCTTTATGATTACAAAAGCTTTTAAAGTCGGCGCTTATATAATCAGACTTTTAATCAGAAGCACCAATTTCAAAGCATTTGTATTCATGAAGAAATAAATATATTTATGATAAAACAAATAATGATAAAACAAATAAGAAAAAAATTAAAATAATAACATTTCATATATAATAATATGTTTAAATAAATTATCAAATATGACCAAGAAATTAAAAGGAAAAGTATTTTTAAAATTATTTTCCACTTTGTAGTGATTTTGTAGTCGGTTTTTTTTTAAAAGTTTTTATTTCTTCCTTCTTAGAGAATATGATAAATTTTCGAAACAAGTGTATAAACAACATAGATACAACTATTCTAAAAAAAAGGGTTCTATTAAATTATGATAGTTTGTTGGTTATTTCAAATATCTCTCTCTTAAATTAAAATTAGATGTCACGTGTTTTGAAATTATTATGCCCATTCTTGTAACGAGTTTTATTACCCTAGTATCAATATTATTCGAGATATAGTGTTTTTCTAATATTGCCACGCGCCTTTGTTAAATAAGCGCCCCCTTTCTTGAGCGTTATTTCCAATAATTGTGCCTACCCCTGTACTTCATTTCAGTACCCCAGCGTCAATATTAACTGAGATAGTGTTTATCTAGTATTGTCATGCCCATTTATCAAATAACGCTTACTTTATTGACCGTTATTTTTAATAATTCTGCCCCCCAGTACTACAATAAATTTGAGTGCCGTAGTGTCAATATTATTCGAGATACACTGTTTTTCTTATATTGCCACGCCCTGTAGTCGAATACCGCCCACTTTATTGACCGTAATTTGTACTAATAATGCTACCCCTATACCAAATTGTATGGTACTGCATCAATATTGGTATCAATATTATGCGAGATATACTCTTTTTCTAATATTGCAACGCCCATTTTCTTGACCGTAATTTGTATTAACTGTGTCTACCCCTACACTCAATTGCAGTGCACTAGTGTCAATATTATTCGAGATGCAGTGTTTTTATAATATTACCACGCCCATTTGTCGAATAATGCCCACTTTATTGACCATAATTTGTAATAATAATGCCTACCCCTATACTAAATTGCGGTACTCTAGTCTCAAAATTATTCAAGATTCACTGTTTTTCTAATATTTCCACGCCCATATGTCGAATAACGCCAATTTATATAAAATAACTTGCCGGTAATTTGTAATAATTGTGCCTACCCCTACACTAAATTGCAGTACCCTAGTGTCAGTATTATTCGAGATAGAGTTATTGCTAGATCTATTATGGCGAGATCTAGTATTGCCACGCCCAGTTCTCGAATATCGCCCACTTTTTTACGGGCACCTCCATGCTTATGATATCAATCTGTTCCCCAAAAATTATGGCAACCATATGGCTTAGGAGTTATCGATGTACATACATTAAAAAAAAAAAAAAACAGAAACCGACGAACTTGAGAACCCCCTTCTTTTTGAAGTCGGTTAAAAAGGTTTATATTTTTTTATAAGATAGTTTTGTTTTGGTATTCCTGTTATTAGTTTATTAGAACTGTCTATTGTGAGAATACCTTCTTTATACATTCAGAGAAACAAATTGAAAAACCTTGTGAAAGAGTATATTTATGAAACACAAAAACAAGGAAAACTTTGGCGAGGATCTTCAGTACGAGAAAATAAATGCACTACATTTAGGATCATCTTTTTAGTGGAATCAAAAACTTTGGAAATAACGAAAGTAAACCATTCAGGTTTATAAGACAACACTGAAAAAGTTGAGAGTCGTATTAATTTGTGTGCAGAGTGTGTTAAAAAATCCATGGCGAGAAATGAATAGAAATTATTAACACTGAAATTAATGAATAAAGGGATTCGGCATCTAGTAGAACTATAGCAACGGTGGTTGAAACTGTTCTCTCTGAAGAAGATATTTTTATTCTGGGCCAGCCGAGTATTTTAAACAACGAAAAATTGAAAACTAAAGCAGATATCTTGCGTTGAATACAACTGGCATCAAGTGAGGTTCGCGGCCAGACATCAAAACAATGGTTATCGTTGAAAAACTTTTCTAGCCTCGTCTCATATGAAATTATTGATATATGGAAAAACTACTATACCAATTATATCATCGAATGGAATCATAAAAAAGACAACAAAGTCGTTGCGACTTATCAGGATATAATAAAACTCGTGCGAATATTCCACATTTAATAAATAGTCTCAATGATGAATTATTTGACATTGCTCATTGCAATTGTGCCAGAAATGAGTGTTTGTGCAGCGTTCAATACCAAATTCCAGAAAAGGAAATCGATTTCATTTTTGACCAACGTGGCGAGCGTCGAATGCTAATTTCAACGCGTATGGAGGGACTTATATTAGCAAACTTGGAGGCTTACACTTTAAGAGACAATTTTGAGCTGACCAGCGAAAGCGA
The DNA here is from genome assembly GCA_914767935.1 of Coremacera marginata. Taxonomy (NCBI): domain Eukaryota; kingdom Metazoa; phylum Arthropoda; class Insecta; order Diptera; family Sciomyzidae; genus Coremacera; species Coremacera marginata. The sequence goes on along the minus strand of OU612047.1, from coordinate 99,039,229 downwards.
TTACTTACACAAGGGCGTTTAGTACCCCACAACACGCTCATAAACAGCGCCTGCTTCCGGCAAGGTGTTTGCCAAACTTTTCATTAGAATGTGATCGATACAAAATTTCTCATCGAGTAGCTGCTGCTTTAGCATTATTGCTTATAAAGGATTTGTCAATGATACCCAATTTTAAATTAAAAGTCGAAAGAACTGGAAAGCTTATAATTATCGAAAAAAATAAAGTTGTTTGCGAAAGAGAGGCAAACCAAGAAAAGGTAATGCAGGAAAACATTTGTTGTTCTGATATTAAAGTTTTTGCTTTCGACGAAAGAAGAGACAAAAACCTTACCCTGGAGAAAACGGATGATGGAACACGCCATCCGCGCATAATGGACGAAACCCATTTAACCATTCTAAAGCAGCCATATTCAAAATTCTTGGGCGCTGCCCCAATTCGCGGTAATTCGACAGCATCATTCACTGCCGAACTTGTTTTGAACTTTTTCAAAACAAAGGATCACAATATATCGTACTTAATTGGTGTTTGTTGGCGCAGTGAAAAACACAGGCATCAACAATAGAATTATACGCTGTTTGGAGGTTGATCTGGATAGACGGTTACATTGGTTCATTTGCATGCTACATTTTAATGAGTTGCCATTTCGTCATTTATTTGCAAAAATTGATTCTTCGTTTACAACTGAACCAGCCACAAAAACCGGCAAGATATCCAAAGCAATAGAAAGCGTAGAAAATACGGTGCGTACTAAATAGTTATTCTGTCTACACAAAGTAGGGCATTAAACCTTTTTTAAATTATTTTTCATATACTAACTTAGATACTTTTTTTATTTCTATTTATTTCTTTAGATTGCAATTAAAGCGATTCCATTTGTTGAGGGAAGTATGCCACCAAATATCGGAATTACCGATCGATATTTCGAATTTTTAGTCAAAAGTACCGATCAAAAATTTTTGTTTGATATAGCAACTGCAGTAGCGACAGGCATTTTTTCGGGACGCATCCATCACGAGCGTTGGCTCACAAAAGCCAGTAGAGTTTTGGGCTATTTCGTGCCACAAGCACATCCAACTCAAGACTTACAGGAATTGGCAACATACATTATTCGGGTGTATGTTCCAATGTATTTCAACATTAAATATTAGTATTCCGTCACGCGCGACAGCGTCCACTTTTTCAATTTCTTAAGAAATTCAAGATATTTGCCTTCAAATTATCGGAAAATTGTTGACAATGTTTACAAACACAATTGCTACTTTTCGCACCCAGAAAATTTGTTGCTGGCTATGATTTTTGATGACGATGGTAATAGACGATTTATGGGCTACACAAAAATTTTGGAAGTACATGAGAAGTCCATACATCAGGTTCGATTGCGAAAACTACTACAGCATCGAAAAATTTGCAAAGATTGGTGATGCCATCTCGGACAACGAAATAATTGAAACAACTTGTCATATTCAAGACACGGAAAGACATGTCAAACTCGTCACAGAATCATCAACCATGGCTGCTTCGGAGGCACGTCGAGAAGGAATTATGTTTTCAACTCTGGAGTCACAATCGAAGCGTCCTAAATTTGACACAAAAAAAGATTTTTGTTAAATTGAATTTAAAAAGTATATCCTAATATGACATCTACTTTGTTAGGTTAATTCATTTTGAAACAAACAATATACATTTTTCAAGGCAATCAGTTTTAGGTATAGTTACATAATCAACTTCTAGTGTTTAAGCTAAGCTAAGGTAGCTTCAGTGCAAAAGTTGTCAAGAAATCGGAAAACTAAAAAAACTGCTTTACTTGAAATCTCTAAAAATTTGCTTCCATATTTTTTTTTTGCAAACGCAAACAATAATTTATGCTGCTTCGAACATAGACGTTTTCATAGAAGTTTTATAACAGGCAGATCAAGAACTTAAGCTAAACTGAACCCTCATTAAAAGAGAAAATGTTCTATCTGTCACCACTGTACGTGTTTGATCTCTTGGAAAATTTGCATGCATAAGTTATTTTAAGTGGTTAATTGAGATCTATGGGGGTTTTTGTAAAAAGGTGTACCTTAAGATGGGCTCCAGTGCAAAAGTAGTCGAAAATATTGCAAATGGTTTTTTAATTTTAATGCTGACACCACTGTACGTGTTTGATCTCTTGAAAAATTTGCATGCATACGTTATTTTAAGTAGTTAATTGAGATCTATGGGAGTTTTTGTGAAAAAGTGTATCTTAACATGTGCTCCAGTACAAAAGTAATCTAAAATATGTTAAATGATGGTTTTTTTATTTCTATGCTGACACTTCTGAACGTAAAGGGTCCGCCAAATAACTTTTTTTTTAAAATGCAAAAAAAAACTACTAAATATTTTCTCAAATTTCTTTTTTTATTTGAATGTACAATCCTTCCGGTTAATAATGTAAAATAATTTCATTCAAATGGCTGCCTCGGCTGGCCATGCAGTAGCCTACACGATCGGTCCAATTTTTAAGCACATTATCGATTGTGTGCAGCTGTATTTCACCAATGGCTTCACGAATATTGTCCTTTAAAGCGTCAATTGTCTCTGGCTTGTCGGTGTAACACTTATCTTTGAGGGTACCCCACAAATAATAGTCCAACGGTGTCAAATCGCAGCTCCAAGGTGGCCAAACGACATCAGCTCTGCGGCTGATAATGCGATCTTCAAAAACAGGGCGCAAAACATCGAGTGTAGCTTCGGCTGTGTGGCACGTAGCGCCGTCCTGTTGAAACCAAATGTTGCCAATATCCTTCTCTTCAATTTTTGTGAACAAAAATTCGTTCAACATGGCCCGATAACGATGGCCATTGACTGTAACGGCCACTCCTTGCTCATTTTCGAAGAAAAATGGCCCAATTATGTCCCTGGACCAAAATCCGCACCAAACCGTGACTCGTTTTGGGTACATCGGCTTTTCAATGTATGCGTGCGGGTTTTCTGTGCCCCAAATGCGACAATTTTGCTTGTTTACATACCCGTCAAGATCAAAATGAGCTTCATCTGAAAAGATGATTTTTTTGGCAAAATCGGCCAAAGTCGGTAAGTCGATCGCAGGCAATATTTCCCAACGTTGTTCAAGCGTATACACAACCATATTCGTTCAGCGGAAGGATAAAACTAATTATCTGTCAAATCAGACATGTGCTAAGTGTTGCCATTCACTAAATAAGCACTAGTTGAAAAAAAAAACCATAGATGGCGGACCCTGTAGTTCGATCTCATTGAAAATCTGCATGAATAAATTGTTTTTAATGCTTAATCAATAACTGTGGTGGTTTTTGTACAGAACTGTACTGTAAGATGGGCTCCAGTACAAAATTAGTTGAATATAGGTTAAATAATGGTTTTTTGTTTCTTTGCTGACACTCTTGTACGTAGTCCGATCTCTCTTAAAATTGCATGCATAAGTTGTTTTTAATAGTGAATCGATATCTGTAGTATTTTTTATAAAAAAAATTACAGTTAGATGGGCTCCAGTACAAAAAGACACGATTTTCATAGAAAACCGCTATTTGGGGAACCAGGGATTCATTAAAAAAAAAAATATTTTCTGCATTGTCTTTCCGTCTTATTTCATTATTTAGGGGTGGAATTGGGTGTTAACTTAGGTCCATACATTTCGATACACCCTAGTATATATACTATACGTATATAGATATATATAGATATATATAGATATATATACGTATTAGGCCGGGTCGATTTGTGGGGAGGCAAAAAAATCGCCCATTGCTCTGTGAAAATCGTATTCTAGGGATTTGATTCTTTTGGGAAGGGGCAAATTTTGAAAAATCCCACTTTGACCCATTTAGAGTGCTCCAATCGAGTCCAAATGTATGACCGACCCCCACTAACTTTGGAGGCCCGACCCATCCATGCCAGTGGCACACCCCCTGGAACCCCCTGGGGGTTCCCCATACAAACATTTCAAAAAATCGCCAGTTTTGGCACTTTACATGAAAAAATCAGAGAAATGCCTATGTTTTTTTGTTTTTGGAGTTTTTTTTCTCTTTAGAAATTTATTCAACCCTTTTAAAATATGAAGGTATCACTGTGACACAATTGCAAACCGGAAAATTTCTTGTGTGCGTTTTTTAAGGCACCACAAGACACAGCTGCATGTCGTAAACTTACTTGTGTAGTTTTTTTATAGCACCTACTTAAGAAATGAAGGTTGTTCTTACAACCCTTTTTGTGGGTATTTTATGGCACCTTCTTAAGAAATGCGCGTGTTATGCAACCATTTTAACAATTAAGGTATCACTGGAATGCACCGCAACTCTTTTAAAAAATTAAGGTATCACTGTGACACAATTGCAGATCCTAAAATTGCATGTGTGCGTTTTTAAGCCACCACAAGACACAGCAGGTAGAATTGAAATTACCATTTCATTCTTATTACCTCGTCTCGTAGACCATATATAACGCAACAGTTTTTGTGAATGCATTAAGTCGTTGTGAAGAACTCAAAGTGTGAAGTGCTAATTTCAGATAAAAAAATATTTCAAAAAAAAATAATAAGTGAAGTTGACCATTCCAAATCAAAAAGTTTACAATGAATCCACCATCCTCTACACCGCCAGATGAAGCAACAACAACATCAACAACTATCGAAAACCCAATGAGTCATATACCCAAGCACGATGTTACTGTTTTTGGTGCGTACTGATTTGACTGATCTTAATTTACCAACCCATCTGGATATCTTGAGATATTATTTTTACTTAAGCGAACGTGCTAAAACAGAACAAAAAAAGTTTTCCCATAAATCATTCACTATTCAAGTACAAGATAAGTTGAATGGAATTTGGGAAAAACTTGGTATGGAAATAATGCTAAAAAAAAAGTGTATTTAATAAATTGAATAAATTGTTTGACAAGTATCAAGAGCAAATCAAGAGAAGAAACAAAACCCAACAATTTACAGAGTATGCAAAATCTCTGGAAACAATTTTTTACATTGGAACATGTAAATGCGATTTGAAGGCAGCTCCATGTGCATGCGGCTGGGTCCCCGAACGTCTCAAAGAGTTCATGCACGATCAACATAATCAGAGAAGACTAAAAATGGATGCAGTTGTGATGGCAACTGAAGAGCAAGGAGCAACGTCTATGTCATCAATGCCAACATATCCCGATGATTCAACATACGCACCGCCACCGGTTCAAGAAGATATGAATAGAAGCACAAGTTCACAATACACAGAGATACGATTGTTTTAACTTTGCCTTGGTATGTGACAGATTTGGTGTGCCTGATAGAGTAGCATCGGCATTGGGAACCGCTCTTTTCCAAAATTTTAAAATGAAAGATAAGCATGGCAAACCTCTCATCATGGATAAATCGAAAGTTCGCAGAGAAAAAGAGAAATGCAGACAAGAAGTGGTTCGCAAACGGTTACATCATACCAATTTGTTAGCGTTTTCATTCGATGGCAGAAAAGATTATACTTTAACGACAGCTAAAGTTGATGAGAAGTATCATACTAGGATGGTAAAAGAACCTCATCTTGTTATTTTGAGAGAACGCAATTCTGAATTGATTGGTTACGTAAGACTGGAACATGAAACCGCTGAATACAAAACAACCAAATTAAATGATTTTTTCAACGATAAAAATATATCACTGGATGCATTAATTGGAATATGCACTGACGGTGAGCCAACAAACACTGGCCCACACTGTGGAATTATACGACGATTCGAATTGCTGTTAAAAGGACCATTGCATTCGTTCGTTTGCCTTCTACACTTCAACGAACTTCCGTTTCGGCATTTGTTTGAAGCTTTGGATAAATCAACCAGCACTGGACCAAGATCGGCAACCGGAAAACTGAGCCGTCAAATCGAAACTTGTGAAACTCTTCCGGTAAGTTATTGCTATCACTCATTTATTATAATTGTCAACCATTTTTAATTATTTTATTATTATATATTTCAGATGGTGGACGGCTTCCAGAAAATTGAGTTGCAAAATATGCCTCCGCTCCAGAAAAAAATTGAATTTTCCACCGATTCGAAGTACTTATACGACATGGCCCATGCAATTTCTAGCGGCGTGGTTTCGGTGGATCTGGCTAACATCAAACCACGGAAAATTGTACATTCTCGGTGGCTCACCAAGGCCGCTAGATTATTACGATTATATGTGACAACGGAAAATCCAGATGCAAATTTAATAATTCTGGTTATAATTAAATTAAATGTTATTAAATATTATTAATATATTTATAATATAATATTATATTATTTAATTATAATTAAATGTTATGTGCCAATGTACTTCAATATCAAGTATTACAGCTCTGTCGTGTACGGCAGTGCATTATTTTTCAACTTCATTAGTTGGTCACGATTTCTAGAACCTCGTTTACGCAAAATTGTCAATCAAGTAATTACAGATAATTCATATTATGCGCATTCGGAAAATATCTTGTTATCAATGTTGTTTGATGATAGCAAAGAAAAGCGCGACTGTGCTATCAACATTATTCTACGCTATCGAACAGATGTTGACGACCCAACGCAACTTAGAGCTTATTAAAAACCAGATATAATGTTTAATTGCACAAGTTACACGGAAATGATCAATATGAATGACATAAATAACGTATTTGAACCACCATTCACGCGAAGCATTCCGTACGATACATTGAAAGAATATTTAAATCAAGATGATCCACCGTTTAATGATCCAAAAATTGCATCACACATACAAGGAACGGAACGACATGTTCAATTGCTAGCTAGCGTTTCCAAACGGGTTATACCGGAAAATGTAGAGGCTGTTATGGCGACGACATTAGAGAGCCGTGCGAAATTGCCCAGACTTGAAAGTAAAAAAGACTTCAAACAATAATTTTTTTAGTTTCTTTTCTATAACTAACTTAAATAAATTTTTTCATTTACATATGTTCTGACTAAATAAATTTCAAAAGAGAAAAAATAGATATTATTATAAATAAATAATAAATATTATTATAAATAAATAAATAAAAATAAAGAAAAAACATAGCCATTTCGCTGATTTTTTCATGTAAAGTGCCAAAACTGGTGATTTTTTGAAATGTTTGTATGGGGAACCCCACAGGGGGGTTCCAGGGGGTGTGCCACTGGCATGACTGGGTCAAGCCTCCAAAGTTAGTGGGGGTCGGTCATACATTTGGACTCGATTGGAGCACTCAAAATTTGCCCCTACCCAAAAGTTCGACCCAAATTGGGGGACAACAGAATTCGTTTTAGAGGTATGGTTCCTTCGGCAAAGTTTCTTATTTTGATCCCTAGAATACGATTTTCACAGAGCATTGAGCGATTTTTAAATCGACCCGCCCTAATACATATATATATATATACATATATGTACATATACAGCGTGTCCCGCAATTGAGTGCAACTATTTACGGAGCTGAAAGGTTATGTCGAGCTGAGCAAAAAATCGTATGGTATGGGGGGGGTCTATTTTCACATTCTTAGGAGCTACAGGGTTAAGTAATATTCACAACTTTGATTCACATTATTGTCTCTAGCAGAAAAATTAACTTACGTAGAACTTATTTTGATAGCTCATTTTAAAGGCAATGAAATCATCTTTCCATGGATATACGAACAAACCCCACCAACTTAACCGTTATCGGGCTGTAATTGTGTGCAGACGAAATCAATCGGTTGAAACTACCAAATTTCAACTTTGAGTGCGAATTTCTCAGAATTTCGCGTAATAAATGAAATTTATTTTCTATGAACAATTTTGTAATTTATTTATTTTCCTTTTTAATGACACCAAACACATAAACATATCCTTAAAAATAAAAAAGTTGGCTGTACTAAAAAAATTATACTTATTAAAAAATAGTGATAAATAATGACATTACAATTATTTATGCAGTAGATAATATCATTGTTTTCTAATAAGTATAATATTTTTAGTACAGCCAACTTTTTTATTTTTTAAGATATGTTTATGTTTTTGGTGTCATTGAAAAGAAAAATGAACAAATTACAAAATTGATTCCGAAAAAAAATTTCATTTATTACCCGAAATTCTGAGAATTTGCACTTAAAGTTGAAATTTGGTAGTTCCACCTGATTGATTTCATCTTCACACGATTACAGCTCGGTAACGGTTAAGATGGTGGGGTTTATTGACATGCCGTTAGAAAGGTGTTTTTATTGCGTTTATAAAGAGCTGTCAAAAGAAGTTTTATGTAAGTTAAGTCGTGAAATATTAATTGACCCTGTAGCTCCTAAGAATGTGAAAATAGGCCCCCCCCGTCCCTCCCATATGATTTTTTGCTTAGCTCGATATAACCTTTCAGCTCCGTAAATAGTTGCACTCAATTGCGGGGCACCCTGTATATATACATATATATATACATATATCTAAGGGTGGTTAAATTTTAAGGGCCGATGTTGAATGTGAACCACACCTAAACGTTAAGTTTTTTCTGTATTTCATTTGACATTTTTCAATTTCAGACAACTTCAGGAAAGATACACTATCGAGCAACGTGTTAAAGTTATTCAGGCTTTTTATAAAAATGGGCGTTCAAATCAAAATGCATATCGTACACTTCGTCTGGGGTTATTTTTTCGGTAAATTTAATCGTCCAAATGTGCGTACAATCAGAAAAATCGTTCAAAAAATTGAGCAAACCGGGTCTGTTGGAGATGTGGAAACACCAATGCATGCTCGTACAGCTCGTACTGCAGAAAATATTGCTGCTGTTCGCGATAGTGTGGCTGAAGAGCCGTCCACCTCAACTCGTCGTCGTGCCCAACAATTGCACCTCTCACGCTCGCCGTTGATGAACATTATGCATAAAGACTTGCATTTACATGCTTACAAGGTACAAGTGACTCAAGAACTAAAGCCTCTTGACCATTTCAAGCGTCCTCAATGGTCAGAATACTTACTTACATACTTAGGTGGTCGTAACAACTCGTGTCCGGGTTTCAACCGACATCATCAGCTCTCGCCAGGCGCCTCTGCTTTGCGCGCGCCTTCTCCAATCGGATACACCAAGTGCGGTTAGGGCTTCCTCAGCCTGGTCCATCCATCGGAGGCATGGTCTCCCTCATCGTCGTTGACCAGCGACCTTCGCCTCGAGCACCTTTTTCGCTGGAGCTTCGTCGTTCATACGATGGACATGACCCAGCCAGCGTAGTCGCTGCACAGTTATACGCCGAACTACGTCAATGTCATCGTAGAGCTCATACAGCTCGTGGTTCATTCGGATGCGATAGTCATCGCCGACTCGAACAGGACCGAAGATTTTGCGAAGAACTTTTCTCTCGAACACCCCCAGAGCGGCTGCGTCAGTTTGCGAAACTACCCATGCCTCAGCGCCATAAAGCAGCACAGGTAGAACGAGCGTCTTGTAGAGTGTTAGTTTTGTCGATCGAGAGAGGGCTCTGGAACTTAGTTGCTTACTAAGCCCGTAGTAGCACCTATTAGCAATTATTGTTCTTCGCTTTATCTCCAGGCTGATTTCGTTTTTGGTATTAATGGCGGTGCCAAGGTAAACGAACTCCTTGACTACTTCAAAGTTATAGCTGCCGGATGAAACGTGGGAGTCTAAACGCCGAGCTCCCTTGTTTGTAGACAGCATATATTTTGTTTTGCCCTCATTTATCGTCAAACCCACTTTGGCTGATTCCTTTTCGATAGCGGCGAAAGGAGCGGTAACATCTCTCTTGGTTCTGCCGACAATATTGTTGCTCAACGTCATTCCGCAAAGTCTAATCAACTTTGCAGGTATACCGAACTCAGACATTGTTGCGTATGGTCAGAATGATGGCAAGAAAAGGCAACAGTGGATGATCAATTTCCGAAGAAAATCATCTTCAGTGATGAGGCATATTTTCACCTCAGTGGATTTGTCAATAAGCAGAATTGCCGCATTTGGGCGGATGATAATCCAAGAGTGACTGTTTGGTGCGGTTTATGGGCTGGCGGCATCATCGGGTCGTATTGAGGCCGGTCAGGCAGTTCCTGTGAATGGTGTTCGCTATCGTGAGATGATAACGAACTTTTTATGGCCCGAATTGGAAGATATGAATGTGGACGATATGTGGTTTGAACAGAACGGCGCCACTTGCCACACAGGTAATGAAACAAGGGCTCTTTTGCGCGCCAAATTCAATGGCCGTGTTATCTCACGTGGTGGCGACGTCAATTGGCCGCCAAGATCATGTGATTTGACACCGTTGGACTTCTTTCTTTGGGGTTATTTAAAAGAAAAGGTGTACGTCGATAAGTCAGCAACAATTCAAGAGCTAAAGGATTCGGCACATTAATGGCATAAAACCTCACTTATGCCTCAGCGTCATCGAAAATTTGGACTATCGGATGGAGGTGTGCCGCCGGGGTCGCGGCGGCCATTTGGCCGATATTTTGTTCCATACATAATTGAACTACACCAATATTGTCATAATAAAAAGAAATGACAATAATTTCCTAAATAACTTGTGTTTTATTCAAAATCAACATCGGCCTTTAAAATTTAACCACCCTTTACATATACCGAATAACAAATACTTAATACATACTTGCTACATATACTGAATGAAATACTACTTATGTTTTGTTAGAGAAAAGTTTTTATAAAAATTTTTTACGTAGTTCATTTTATATAATAGCATTTATATTTTTTTTTATTTGTAAACTTTGGATAAATAAATAAATTTTACTTAAGATAATAAAATTATAATATATACCAAGATGAATAACTAAATTTCGACATTTCCTTATGGTAAGGCAAACTAGCAGATAAAAGGGATCGTTCGAAGCATTTTAACAACGGCCAAGAATGGTGAGTAAAAGAGAAATATCTCACTTTATCTCGAGGTATTTTAAACGTTCTTGGTTAGTGGCGGCCGTGGCATAGTGGGTAGAATGTGTGGCTCATACGACAGAGAACCCAGGTTCGAATCCCCTATCTGACACAGAAAGTTTTTTCAATTAAATTAATTTTTCTGTTCGGCCGTCACCTCTCTGCAGCCAATGGCAAACCTCAGAGAGTAAAAAATGCAATGGAAGCTTCTTGAGAACATAAGCCGTTCGGAGTCGGCATAAGGCTGGTAGGTCCAGATCTCGATCATTTGTGTTCAAACATTTCACAACACACACAACACAATTGATAGTGAAAGTCCTTTCAAGGGCTGAAATGGCCATTTCGTTTTTTTTTTATTTTTTTTTTTTTTTGTTAGTATAGACCTGCAACTTCACGGAGTTCGATTAACTGCAATTTTTGTAATTGAAATTCCATTTCTACGCGATTTTTTTTTTTTAGTAGTTCATTACTAATGTTAAAGTATTTGCTCAACGGTTTTTAGTTTTCAACAAAGGAAATATCCAATTTTGAAAACTGCAGAGAAAAAACTTTGGTTTTGTAATAATTCCAGACCTGAAATATATCAATTCTGGTATTCTTAAAGAAATTAATATTTTACATAATATTTATTACAAAGTTTTCATATATCTCACTACCGTTATGAAAGTTTTCTTACCTGCACGTATTTGTCCGGAGCACTCTTTCAGCCCATGTTTGTGGTCTTGGAACTTCGCGGCTTACACCATCCAGTTTTTTATCTAAGTAATCAATTACATCATCATAATAGTTTGTTCTGTAGTTGTACATGTATTTGTATTGCAGAAATTTAGGTCTATATATTTTGTTTTTAAAAGCATTTATCAAAACTTTAATTCAGAAATTAACATTACCTAACCCAGTGCTTATATAATTGCACTGGCTTTCTGTAACCATCATCTTCTGGTGGAGGTGGTGGTTGTGCGAAAGATTCTTGTTCCCCATCTATTTTATTTGCAGCTTCTGTCCCAAAAGTGGCGGATGTCTCAGAAGCAATTTGAAGAGGTTCAGAAATTGCACTTTCTTTGGGAGCTTCGGCTACCGGTTGACCACTTTCAGCACTGTCATCAAATCCCCAGGGGTCCTCTTCATCTGCCATATTTAATTAGCCTATTATGAAATAAAAAATATTAACTTTAAGAACTATCTTACAAGACATTTCAAATTTTTAACTTCTTTAGACTTATTTAGAAAAAAAAACTAGAAATACAAGCCGATGTTGTGCGGTGGGGCAGATGAAATAAACTAGCTTATTGGATTGAAATTAAATGTTCAGAACCAAATAGTAATGATGCTCCTTTGTTTTAATTAAATTAACCAGTAGAGCTATTTTTTAACAAGAAGAGTAAAATTAGATTACTACAAATAGATTTAACCTTTATACGCAAAATTTAAAATTATTTAAGAATCAATAATTTTTGTTCTCACAGAAATGATATTGAAATAGGTATAAAAACATATATTATGTGCAGTGTGCTGACATATTACTTTGGAAAGTAATATTTCCTTATTACATATTACCGACTCCTAAATGTAATAATATTATATTACATATTACTTCAATATGGAAATAATTAGTTACTTATTATCAGGGCTCGGATTTTGTTGACAAGTCAACTTTTGAAATAACTTTGACTGAGCTTCTTATGATCAATTGCGTTGTGTGTGTTGTAATATGTTTGAACACAAATGATCGAGAACTGCTTATGTTCACAAGAAGCTTTTTATGGCAGTTTTTACTCTCTGAGGTTTGCCATTGTCTGCAGTGAGGTAACTGCCAAACAGAAAAATAAATTCAATTGAAAAAACTTTCTGTCAGGTGGTATTCGAACCAGGGTTCTCTGGCGTAAGGACCACACACTCAACTCACTGCGTTACGGCCGAAAATTCGAAATACCTTAGGAGATATGGTCTATTATGTCAAGCAATGATATCGCCAAAATGCGATTTGCTTAATTTGGCTTGTTTTTTTAATGCAACGGTTTGAAGCAACCACAGAATTCCGTTCAACGCGTTTTTTAGTAGGTAATAACTTGTTTGTATACGCATTTTAAAAATAAATGAATAAACATTTTAGAGCTTAGGTATTCGAATGTTGGCAGCGTTTAGTTAACTTTGAATTGAGTTATAAACCGGACGCGCGCGTGGATATAGTTTTGAAGAGTACAGTTTTGATAACCATTTTTGTTTGTGCTAAAGATGGATAGAAAAAGTAAAAAAATAAAATTAAAAGAAACACTGGTAGCAATCGAAAAACTCTTCCCGTGAAACGTCAGTTTCGTGGTAACCAACACGAAAGAGATGAGGACACCGAATTCACAAGTACATCGGCAAAAAAATTTAAAAATAATGAAAACGAAGACATAAGCATTGACAACAAAACGGAGAATTGCATTTTAAAGCGAAGCTTTTTACTCCTCGTTTTGTGATTTGCTTGGAGTGAAATCTGAAAAATTTTCGACAGATTTTTTCTTGGAAATTTGATGGTTTTTTTGTTGTTAGTGCTTATTACAACAAGAAAATTTTATACTTTAATATTAAATACTAAAACTATTTTGTTGCCTGCCCCATGGATATCGAACCCACGTCTTCTTACACGAGAGTCCAACGCTCTATCCACTAGGCCACAAAGCCATGTTAGAAACATTTGTTAATTCAATCCTAATTATAACAGAAGCTATGCTGCAGTATATCGTCACCATCTATCAATAGATAGAGGATAGTGTATTTGCTATGCTACAACTATCAAAAATATCAAAAATTTGCTTTTATTTGCCACAAGGTGTCTCCAGCATCGGTTTGTTTGTATTCTGAATGCGTTTGTGGTGCTGTTGGCATAGTGTAAATTATGATCTAGAGATTGCATCAACTCTGCTAAATCTCTGGCATGTGTTTACAGAGTTATTTCACTTAAAAACATGAAGAAAAAAACTCTGTTAACCTCTGTTAACACATGCCAGAGATTTAACAGAGTTGATGCAATCTCTAGATAATAATTTATACTCTATAACAAGTGCGTTGACAAGTGCGTTTTTAAGTGTCAAAAAATAGATGATATCAATAAATATGGAATTAACAACATAGAGTGTAAATTATTATCTAGAGATTGCATCAGCTCTGCTAAATCTCTGGCATGTGTTAACAAAGTAATTTTACTTAAAAACGTGAAGGAAAAAAACTCTGTTACCCTATGTTAACACATGCCAGAGATTTAGCAGAGTTGATGCAATCTCTAGATAATAATTTACACTCTATGTTAACAAACGCATGCATGAGTCAGTGCAGCCAAGTTCACAACCATGTGTGGAGAGTTAAAATGGAGAGTCGCTGGCATTATATGACCGTATATGTAATTCGCGTGGAAATTTGACATTCAACAATAAAAAAATAAGCAGTAAATATGTTTTCTGTATATATGTAATTTATTTTATGTTATTTTAAATTTTTGAATTTAAAAGTTAATTTATTTAAAAGAAAAAATTATTAAGCTATCAAATCTATGTAACTGCGAAAAAGCTTCGCTTCTCTCGTGTGTCCAACGACGCACCTGTGTTTTTTGAGTTTAATACAGTTTTCTCGGCGATTGCTAATATGGTGATATGTGCCAAATGTGAAGGAAAAATTGAGTGTAAAAAAGCCTCACCGTATGGAATTGGCTTCAAAATTGCACGTGCAAAAAAGAATGGGCACCAGACTCCGCAAGGCCAAAAAAGAAAACAGAGGCATTTGAGGCAAGGGTGCAGGAAAACTCACAGATAAAGTCATATCTGAACTAACAACATATTATGGCCTCACTATTCGACGTCATCCAGAGTCGGTTGCTGACATGAAGAAGGCTGTTTGGGCAGCGTTTTTGCACAAAATTTCGACTGATGAAGCTCCACAGCACCAAAACTGTCCGACCGGTGTGTCGAGCTTGTGCGCCTGGCAAAAAGCGGTAGCAGAAGGGACAATCGACAGCTTCAAGCATACGTATGCACCACTAAACCAGAGAGTCCAGCAAGCAATCAAACCTATTTACGAAGCACTGTCAGCCTATGATATGTTGAACAGATGCCTTGGCTCCGAAACTCAAAACAGCGACGAATCTTTTAACGCAGTGCTGTAGTCATTCGCACCGAAGCATATGAACACCGGCACACGCACTATTGAGATTGCCAATTATAATGCAACTGTCATATTTAACGAAGGTTCTTTGCCAATACTTCAAATAATGAACCTTCGTTGACGTTGCATCCTGATTGGCAACGTCACATATGATTACGCCATGTCTCGGAACGAAGAACGTTTGAAAAGGTCGGAAGTCAGAGCTCAGGCCTCATCAAAAGAAGGTAGAATTGCCCGAAGAGCACAAAGAGCCACTGAGTCCTCATTTTTTGAAGAAAAGGAAAAAGTTCTTTATGGGGCTGGCAATGCAGATTGATATATGTAGGTATTTCACACAAAAAATGTTTTATTGCCTAATATTTTCTTTGATTTTTTCCAAAATCACGTTTTTGAACTTCGATGTAACTTTTCTCCGGTTCTACTGAACCGATTTTGATGAAACCAAGTGCAATCGACGCAAAATTGTCGAATTTCTGCATGCTCAAATTTTTCATTTCAATTTTTTTTTTATGCAAAAAAATAACTTCAAACTTAAACGCGTTTATCTCGAAACCACGTTTTTCCAGCTTGCGGCCCAGATTGCGCCCGTAGCTCTAAACCGATTTTCATAAAACAAAGTGCAATCGACGCAGAATTGCCACCATTCTAATTCTTAACTCAATCACAATTTTTAGCAATTATTTACTATTTTTTTTTTTACACTAAACTACAAAAAAAAAGACCCAAAATCGGGTTTTCCATTTTTCGATGACCGCCATTTTGTACAAAATAATCGCAAAATTATGATTGAGGTAGGTAGGGACCAGAATTACATCTATACTGAATCTAACGCCGTTTACTTTTTCCATTTCAGATGATCCGAAGTTGAGTTATCCGGCCGCTAGCAGCATACCTTTTTTTCGACGCCCAACTTTGAAGGCCGACAACTTTTTGAACAGCCCTCGTACAAAGGAAAAAATTTTTTATTTAATATAATATGTTCTTAATACCAGGAATACTCCCTTAAAAAATTAACATGCCTTCCAACCAGGAATACTCCCTTAAAAATTTAATAGAAAAGCTCATTGTTGTGCGCAGCAATGCTGATGAGAATGTATTTAGAAAGTTTCATCAAGTATTGAAAAAAATTCCGGGTATGAAGGTGAAATATTAAGTGGAAAAATTTTGGAGGTATGCAACTGAAAGGAAATTTTAATGTAATCGACATTTCATCTTTTTGTGCGCTTTTCGTCAGGGCTGAAGTGGAAAGAGGTATTTCGATATATAAAATACTAGCTGGAATACTCGTCGTCGCGCGGGGGTGGTGTGGCATTCAGCGTGTAAGTAATGTATGGAAAATAGTACAACTCATAATGCACTACGATCAATGGATACAACCTCAACCACATATTTTTTTGTCATTGTTTCTAGTAATAAAATTTCCAATTTTAAAACTAAGGCTTCAATACTTATAAAAAAAAATACTATTTAACCAGTTAAAATAATTAAATTAAACTTTTTTTTGTCACTTGTCACTTAGATATGAATTTCACAAAACTCCCAGGGCAAATTGTCTAGGATTTGAATTTTATCACATTTAAAAAACGATGTTTAAAATGTTTAAATTTGAATACTGTGACGCCCATAATAACAGCGTATTTTGGCCATAATAATTTTGACATTTTTTGTATTATTTAAGTTTATTTAATTAGTGGGTTAAAATGAAGTAATGTGGTTTTTTATCTTGTTCCTACTTTTAGTTTCCATTATATAAACATAACCTAATATAAATATTAGTTTCATAAGTTACACTAAAGATTCTATTTATTGTATGACATTTAGTAAGGTATTTTATTACTTGGCGGTGTAAACGAGTCGGAAAAGTACTCTTGCGGAACGTACCCCGTATGGCATTTACGAGACAGGCACATATTTGAACGCAGAGTACATGCACAGAAGCGAGACAACATTAGTACAACATGCGCAACATAAGTAAAACTACAAATGTAGTACGCGACAACGCACTAACACAAAGAAAGCAGAATATGAGTGACAGTAAAACTACAAAGTGATATGTAGTAGTACAGCGAAAAATACATGCCAAAGAGGGAGAAAAGAAACAAGCAATATGGAAACTGCAAACATTATGCAGTACGTTGCTTTCGTTTGACAACTATAAAACGGTACGCAGATGAGAATTCAGTCTCTTTTGCTGTGAGCTCGAGTCGTGAGCAGACGTCCGTAGTAGGTAAGTGGTTTTCAGTAGTTAGTCCTTATTGAAGCTGAGTCTTGTGTGTTGGGCTCGGGTCCCTATGCATCCTTGCCAACCATAAGTCCTAGTTTCTATGGCACGATTTTTGTATGTTGGGCTCGGGTCCCTATGAATCCTTGCCAACTATAAGCTAGTGTCAGTCTAATCCTTATTGGAGCTAAGTCTTATATGTTGGGCTCGGGTCCCTATGCATCCTTGCCAACCATAAGTCCTAGTTTCTAAGACACGATTTTTGTATGTTGGGCTCGGGTCCCTATGAATCCTTGCCAACTATAAGTTAGTGTCATTATACCTCAAAATTCCTCAAAAGAACCCACTACTACGAATACTTACTACGGTCAGACGTTAGTTATTACCACATCGGTCAGGATTGTCCTACGCGCACGAATCGCTGACATTATAAAGGGCATACCACATCGGTCAGGATTGTCGTGGCACTACGCGCACGAATCGCTGACATTATAAAGGGCATACCACATCGGTCAGAATTGTCGTGGCACTACGCGCACGAATCGCTGACATTATAAAGGTCATACCACATCGGTCAGGATTGTCGTGGCAGTACGCGCACGAATCGCTGACATTATAAAGGTCATACCACATCGCTCAGGATTGTCGTGGCACTACGCGCACGAATCGCTGACATTATAAAGGTCATACCACATCGGTCAGGATTGTCGTGGCACTACGCGCACGAATCGCTGACATTATAAAGGTCATACCACATCGGTCAGGATTGTCATGGCAGTACGCGCACGAATCGCTGACATTATAAAGGTCATACCACATCGGTCAGGATTGTCGTGGCACTACGCGCACGCCAACGCCCTCTAAAAGAACAGGGCACACGAAACTGACATTACTCGTTGCAACGTCAAGACTAGGAAGTTATATTAAGGAGCAGTTGATATCAAATAAAGGAACAGTCACTTATAAGGGAATTTTATGAATAAATCATTATCAGAATTAAGTCGAAATAGTTCCTTTTTTTCCTATCTATTGAAGAGTACCTGAATCAAATGAATTCTTTGTAGACGAACCACTGGATCCGGCGAGTTATACCCCAGCAAAGCATCGTTACAAATGGCGCCCGAGCAGGGACTTTAAATACTTGGAGCAATTTGAAAGTTAAACGATAATAAAGACACAAAAAGGGAAACGAAAAATTGGATAAAATGGTTAACTCAACATGGATATATACCCTGAGTAAGAAACAGCTCCAGAAAATAGTCAAAGAACTTGACCCCGACGGCACTGGTAGTGCAGAAGAACTCAGGAAGAAGTTTTCGGGGTTCCTCAAGAGCGGTGATTTTTCCACAGAAATAGAACAGCATTTGTTAGAATTGGAAGCCAAGTATAGTAGGAGCACATCACGCAAACCTACGGTTGTGGTCACAGAAGCTGAACCTAGGAAAATGGAATCAACAACATTGGTCATGCCAGGTTTGGAAACTGCAACGAAGTCACAACTCGGCAGTATGACATCCTATGCGATGGTAATTGACAAAGTTCGGAAATGGTCGGTCAAATATGATGGCGGACGCGACCCCTTAGGATTCATCGAGCGCGTGGAAGAACTGGCAGGAGTATACAATTTAGATTCAAATCTTTTGCCAAGAACCATGCCAGAACTTTTAAAATCAATTATTAATCGTACAATCAATCATGAACGAAATACTAAATGTACATGAAGAACCTATGCATGATGAGAGTATTATAAAAAGAGACTATCATAGTTACTATCCATACCGAAAATCATTTAACAATAATGAGAATCATATACCAACTCAAAATCAAGATCTTTTTGTCTTACTGAGTGAAAGTATGATTTATATTCATGGCTTTACAGCAGTGGGGATCAACGCACGGTTCAAACAACAAAAAAGAGAGCTTTCTGAGTAGGGTTGCCACTCAAACAAAATTTAAGCTACCGAAATCATTAAAAAATCTACAAAATGGAAATGAAATCTGCCGAATAAAAAAAATTTCAATACTTTTTTCAAAATACTTCAACTACATCAATTATCATCTAAAAGCCAAACACACAAAAATAAGAATTCGAAAGGAAACAAAACAAAAGTGGCCATTTTAGCCCTTCGAAAGACTTTGACCTTCTTATGACCAATTGTGTTGTGAAATGTTTGAACACAAATGATCGAGAACTGGGCCCACAAGTTTTATGCTCCGAACGACTTATGTTCTCAAGAAGCTTTTCATGGCAGTTCTTACTCTCTGAGGTTTGCCATTGTCTGCCAAACAGAAAAATTAATTCAATGAAAGAATGGAGGAAATGGAACGAAACGATCGCAGCACCAGAAGATACCAATGTATCGTCGACTTTTTTCATAATTTTTCGGACTCCAATTACTTTTTGGCTTGTTAAAGCCTTAACGAGCGCTTCTTCGGGGATGTCAACGATATTTTTTGAAAATATTCTACCCTGTGTTGAGTTTAAACTTACATGGGATGATATTTTGACCGGAATCTTGTCAACATAAGTAGATTTATAAAATTTTTCTGCCGCCTTTAAATGTAAGGTTTTCAATAACAGATCTCCAGATCTTAGTTCAGTTACCTTCTTGTATTCGCGTGAGATGAAGTTTAAGCCTTTTTCAACCTGAAAAATGTGTAAAAGATATGTGTCAGGGCAGGGAAGGATATGTGTTCTAACTGTAATTTGCACTAACTGCCAACTTCGGCAAACTGAAAATTATGGCATACCGCTCTTGGTATAATTAAAAAAAAGGAAAACCAACCAGTTTTTACGCTAGATTAATTCTAAGTTTTATTTAAAAATTTGTGTCTTATTTATATTTAAATAATACTACTCTAAAATCCCTACTTTCTTAAACTCCTCCTCCAATTTTAATTTCACTCAATACAAAAATACATTGAGTCAGTCGTTTATTAGTTTTTCTTCCATTCATTGGCTGATATTATCGTCGCAGCCATTTACATAGCTGGCTAGGTCAGTGTGACAGCAAATGCATTGATTGCATTACTCACGCTGGCCGTAGTAAAAAGTGTTGCGATTGAATGCAACATGATTAGCATTGGTACAACGTACGAAAGAATAAAAGAAAGAGAACAAATTATTTGGGTTAAATTTGTGTTATTACTAATTGTTTGGCATGTACGGTATAGTGGTCATGCTGTGCCACTACAAATGTTATACGATGCAATTGGACGTGGATTTTGCTCTGAAGAGTTGGAAATAGCGGAAATAACGAGATAGCGCAGAATGTGGTCGTCATTTTGACGAATTTCGGGAAGAGGCCCAAAATCTCCAGCACTAAGACGTTTATTTTTGATAATATTATTGTTAAGAATTTGGTCAGGACATAAATCCTTGAACCTATTTTCATAGGGAGGATCACCCCCTTCTATTTTAGGAAAAATATGCCAAGAAAAGTGTTAAATGTTTAGGACTACTTAAAGGGACTTAAATCCTTGAAACTATTTTCATAGGGTGGATCACCCCCTTTCATTTTAGGGAAAATATGCCAAGAAAAGTGTTGAATGTTTAAAGCTTAGTTTAAATCTAGTTATAACTTTTATGTAAATTGAGGTTCATATAATCAAGCTAGTGATTATTGATGAGTTGATTCACTCTTTTGAAAATGAGTGATTTAAATGAAAGCAGAAAAACACACAGTCAAACAAGAAAAACACAGCGAGCACGATGTTAACGCGATGAATGTTATTCGGAGACTGATAATTAAATTATATTCACCGGTGTTTTTCTTTATTTTCTGCATATCTGCAAATAAACTCTTTAGACCCAACTCTCTATTGCGAAGCACCAAAAAAAATACTCAAAATTCGAAAGTCGCTATAGTCACGCAACCCTGTAATGCGATAGCAAGTGTCAAAACAACCACTTTGTAGCAAATTTAATTCGACACCTGTTTGGCTTGCTGAAATCAAATGCGAAAATGTTTTATTCAGTAAAATTTTTAATTTAATATGCACAAAACTTAATTATTTTCATTAACAGGGAACTAAAGAAGAAAAATGCACACAAAAAAAACAATGCAGTTCGATATTATGGAAAATCACGCAGAAGTAGCAAAGGGCTTGCTAAAAACAGGCAATGCAAAGTCCACAGCCAATTCTTTGTGGAAGAGGTTGGCGGAAGACCTTAATGCCGCTGGTCCACCAATGAAAGATATTGCAGAAAGGATAAAAGTAAGCCAATCGTAAATAAAACACTTATAATTTAAATCAACAAAAAAAAATTTTGCAAAGTATGGTCAGATTATAAGATTCATCTGAAAGCGAAGCTACGGAAAAACAAAAATACCCTCTCTGAGACCGTCGGTTGTCCAGCTAGTTACTGCACGTTGTAACGACTCCCTTTTCCAGGGTCAATAGCTGGGACAGACTCAATGGCTGTCCAGGGTCGTTCCAATATTGGTTTTGTTGGACACTAAATCAAACGCAAATATTTCAATTGTTCGTTTCAATATTTATTCGATTTTACTGAATAAGTTGGGAAAATCTTATGACTAACAATTTAATAAATGGAATTTAAATGGTGATATAGTAAGACACTTCTCATATATTCGGTTCGGCCATGGCGCATCTGATGTCTTGGTAAGTACAAGATTTGTCCTCTCGCTATGCCTTGCTGGGGTCTCGCAGTAGGGCTACCAATGGATGGTCGATGTAGTGATCTAGATCCCGTGCTATAGGTGACGGTGATCGCTGTTTTGACTGATTTGTTTTGGTACCGTCCTCTGACGGTTGACATAGTGACAGTGTGGGATTCCTCCCACTCACTAGTCGAAGCTGGATGCCAATTTACTTTACGGAAATATCTTGAAGGCCAAGAGTGTGAAGTTGGCATAGGATTGAAGCAGCTGAGTGTGATACCGCGCTACCGCGTTCTTGAAAAGGACAAGAATACCGTTCAGGTGGAGTCACGTAGTGGCAGGGTGTGATACCTCGCATCCGCTACGATCGAAAGGGTAATGGGAGATTGAGGAAAACCTTTGCAGGCATTACTTACTTACTTACTTAGGTGGCCGTAATAACCCGTGTCTTGGTTTCGACCGACATCATCAGCTCTCACCAGGCGCCTCTGCTTTGCGCGAGCCTTCTCCAATCGGATACACCAAGTGCGGTTAGGGCTTCCTCAGCCTGGTCCATCCATCGGAGGCATGGTCTCCCCCGTCGTCGTTGACCAACGACCCTTGCCTCGAGCACCTTTTTCGCTGGAGCTTCGTCGTCCATACGATGGACATGACCCAGCCAGCGTAGTCGCTGCACAGTTATACGCCTAACTAAGTCATTGTCTTCGTAGAGCTCATACAGCTCGTGGTTCATTCGGATGAGATAGTCATCGCCGACTCAAACAGGACCGAAGATTTTGCGAAGAACTTTCTCTCGAACACCCCCATAGCAGCTGCGTCAGTTTGCGAAACTACCCATGCCTCAGCGCCATAAGGCAACACAGGTAGAACGAGCGTCTTGTAGAGTGTTAGTTTTGTCGATCGAGAGAGGGCTCTGGAACATAGTTGCTTACTGAGCCCGTAGTAGCACCTATTAGCAATTATTGTTCTTCGCTTTATCTCCAGGCTGATTTCGTTGAGGCATTTCTTTGCAGGCATTGCTTATTAATATAAAAAACTAGTCAGTCCCTGTACAACACTTCACTTCTATTGATTACTACAGACCTATGCAGCCCTTTCTCAACTTGCGAGACTGTATTTTCCGTTCCCTTTTGCTGAGATTCTTTACGTTGGAATTTACTGATGTCATCGATGTTGGCTAAGCGGCTCTTCCACTTGAAGCATCGTTGACTTGAGGCGTTGTTGATTGCAACAATACGAAGCTGCTATGTTAGCAGCTCTGTCGTAAGGCTTATTGCAATGACACTGGCGTTGTGATCTGTCAGTAGTTATTTCGACGTCGACTTCAGCACCGCGGCCACTAATTTATTTCTGCGGATTAATTTTCAACTAAGACTGTTCACTTCTGCGGCTCGTGTTGACTGATCCCCGATGGAGCGATTCTCTGGCCTTTTATAGTTTTATTTTGAGTGGCCCACTTGAGTCTTTCTATTCACTCGATTGCTCACTGTCGGTGTTGATTTTTTGCGCAAGTATTTACTGCGCATGGCCGTACTACTAGCTTCTCTCTCTCTCTCTCTCTCTCTCTCTGGTTCTCTGCCTCTTGTCTGTATGCGTGCTCATTGGGGTCGCCTGATTATCCCGTAAGCACTTCTACCATGTTCTAATTGCTCAGGCTAGTTGTGAGGGGAAATGATGTTAATGGCGTCTTGCTCGTTTCTAGCTTGGCGTCGAAAAATCAAGTGATTGTTCCGTTACCTCTTTCTCTGGAGTAGTATTTCATTATACCTTCGGGTGCTAAAATAAAAGAGCATGAGTGAAATTATATGTTGACCTATTCTCAAGAGAGTGCCTCCTGTCATTTGATTTATTAACCCTTATGCGCCCTATTCTGTTCCATTCAGATTTCTTGCAGAAACAATAAAATAATGTTCAAGTAATCGTGTTCATAGTTATATTTATATAACGATAAGTTATTACACATCAGAGCCTTCACTTTCTGCTTAACACATATGCAAGAGTAACAAAATATTTTATACTACTTTTGAATACAAAACAAAATATTTTATCATTACAATATTGAGTGGAATCTGATGGTTCGTAGGACCGGATCGGTGGTGCAGCGGGACAGGGCCCTGCATTAGTCAGGATGAAGTTGGTTGGCAATTTCACAGCGGCATTTCGGCATTCGATGGTGCTATAAAATAAAAGCATGTTGGATAAAATTTTACCACAAAATTTTGTCCTTACACCGTTAACTCCTTTGGAGGAGCAAGTCCAAAAACTTTTGTCGATGGAAAAGAAAAAACAATACTCGAGCTACAAAACTTAGAACATGAGAAGGTGTAATTGGTTTTAAGTTATGTACACCGAAAAAAATGGACATAATTTAAAATTGAACACAATGTTATCATTTTTAAATTGTTTTGTTTTTATAAAAAATTTTTGAATTTTTAAAATAGTCATATAAAAATTATTATGTTGTATATTATAAATTATTCATTATATTGTTATTATGATGTTATTTGTCTTAAGCTATTTCTTGATTACAATTTTTTTTTAAATTGAATACTTTGTGACCAAAAAATAGCTTAAAACAAATTTCATCAAAATAACAGCATAATGTTATCAGTTTATATGTGAATATTTTAATAATTCAAAAATTTTACATGAAAAAATGCCTTTTAAAATGATAACATTGTGTTAAATTTTAAAACAAAAAAAAAAAACGAAATGACCATTTCAGCTCTTGAAAGGACTTTGACCGAGCTTCTTATGCTCAATTGTGTTGTGTGTAATGTTTGCACACAAATGATCGAGAACTGAACCTACATGTTTCAAGAAGCTTTGTTCTCAAGAAGCTTTTCATGGCAGTTTTTACTCTCTGAGGTTTGCCATTGTCTGCAGAGAGGTGACGGCCGAACAGAAAAATTAATTAAATTGAAAAACTTTCTGTGTCGGATGGAGGATTCGAACCTGGGTTCTCTGGCGTAGGAGTCACACACTCTACCCACTACGCCACGGCCGCCACAAATTTTAAAACATGTCGATTTTTTATTTAATTTAAATTTTGAAAAGTCGAGAAGTTTTTAATTTTTTATACGCTTATGAAGTGTAATAAAACGAATATATTTAAAAAAAAAACGAAGTGCCCTTACATTGTGATGTATTATGTATATGTATAGATAGATATATAGATATAATTCAATAAGATGTATAGATATAATTTTTAATTTATTTTAGTCGACCTCTTTGTTTATTGTTTGTTGTTGTATTCGGGCTTAAGGATTTTTACCATATTTGGACACTTTAATAATAATAAAAAACAACAAACTGATTACAAGCTGGTATCAAAAACCTTTGGCATCTGGACGCCTAATCAACTTTTACTCCAAACACCCTAAAAGAATAATTTTTAATACAACGAACAATTTCATACTCGACTCGGAGAGTGCTCGACATCAGTAACGGAATATCACAAGGAAAATCTACAAAAAATAAGGACAATATTACATAACAATGAGTTTCCAAAGAAACCAATCAATGAACTAATTCGCAAACAGTTTAGAGAGACAGAAAGAACGACAACTAAAAAACCAGATAAAATCTACAAATCGATGACATATATGCCGGGCCTATCTGAAAGAGTCTCAAATTCTAACATATATGACAAAGATAAGTATAAAAATGCGTTTAAGTCAGCTAACGCATTACAACCAGTAATACAAAAACAAAAATTGACAAATTAGATCAAACGAATGTGGCTTACAAAATAAAATGTAATGGTGACGGGTCCCACGTATGTGACCAGACATATGTGGGGACAACGAAAAATAAATTACGAACTAGACTTTCTTCACATAAATCTGACTTGAAACTAAAGGACAAAACCATATGCCCAATGTGCCAAGCACAAACACACACCTGACTTTACTAACGTTGAGATTTTACAGCAAGAGAACAAATACACAAGTCGATACACTCCGGAAATGCTCCACATTATTAACGTTCACCCACATAAACGATTCAACTTTAAAACTGATACCGACAATTGTGCTCACATATACAGACGCTGCATCGAGAAGCAGAGGGAGGAAAACAAACGCAGTTGAAGTTTTATGCAGAATTGATGGACGCGTTTTGTTTTCAGCTTTTTGTAATTTTAATTTTAAATGTTTTAATGTTAAATGTTTCAGTGTAGATTCAGTGTATAAAGTTTTTTGTTTTTATGTAAGTTCTTACTGTTTAAAGATAATGTTTAAAATAGTGTGTTACAAATGTTTATTTTTAGTTCTGTCCCGATGATGATTCTCGGTGAGAATCGAAATATTGACAAGCAACAACAGTGTTTATAATAATAAAAAAAAATTGTATAATAACACTAATAAGAGTTTTCTTTGCAATTGGACCTTAAGCCCGAATACAACAACAAACTATTTAGATATAAGTATTTATGATTTGAAATAAACAGACAGAATTGAATTTTTAAACTATTTAATTTCATTTATAAATTTGTCATATTAGAAAGGAACATATTTCCACTATTTCACAATTTCAACTATCTTAACACGTTTCTTATATTATCTCTTATTTGTGCTGCCATAGTCCTTGCATTGCTTCCTTCTGTTGATTCTGGAATGGAAAGCAATCAGTCTTCTTCATCAAAATAAGTATCGGAGGGAGGCAGAATTTTGTAACATATGCAGATATTGTGTAAAACAAAAACACACTAAGCATCCTTATTACTTTTGAAGCAGCATAATGCAACTCCCATGCAACTAAAAGGCATCGAAATCTTGGTTTTAAGAGTCCAAATGTTCTTTCAATAACTGCCCGCGCTTTTGAATAATTATCATTGAATTAAGATTCTGGAGAAATATCAGATGCATGCCGATACGGTAAGCCATGGCCCTAATGGGTATCCCGAGTCGCTATGGAAATTACTCAATTCATTTTTCTTTGTGATATTCCTTTCTCTCCGTTCTCATATTTTTGTTTCAGCAATCGTCTTTCTGCTGATAAATTCCAAACATGGGAGTCATAGCATGCACCCTAAAATTTACCATCTACAGCCCTGATCACAATGTTGTGGTCACAAATCTGTATATTTAACAATTTTGTTAAGGGGTTACATGACATTGGCAGTTTTTTGAAATCGACTTTTTTTTAATAATTTTGTATTTTAGTAAATATTTAGTAAAGATTCTAAGACAAAAAAATTTCATGGAAAAATTCCTACGGGTTCACAAGTTACAGCCGGATTAGTGAGAGCGCATTTTTTGCGCTACCTACGTACGGCAGCTGGTATATACTTGTTTTACTTGCCACCTGACTTTTGGTGGTTTTTATTTCGTACCTACTTGAAGGGTGAAGGGTGAAGCCCGAATTGCTAAACGATTGCAAAAAACTATAAGAAACTGCACAACACAAGATAACGAAGGCATACAGTACGAAGCAGGCATGGCAGATTGAAAGTAACCTTTTTTTTCTTTGTTCACAAACTTTGAACGCGTTTATCTCGAAACCATGTTTTTCGTACTGGTTGCGGCACTAGCGGGTTCATTTTTTGACGAAATTTATTTTTTTTTGTATTTTTTTAAACTTGATTCGCTATCGTATGACACGAGCTTTTTTTTTAATTTTTTTTTCGATTTTTTAAAGTCAATATTTTTTATACTTTCAAATTTGGAACATCACCAAAAATTGAAAAAAAATTTAAAAAAAAAGCTCGTGTCATATGATAACCAATTTTGTTAAGATTTAAAAAAGGCATTTTTTTCCAGATCGGACAATTTTTGCAACTCCCAGCGCTGCAACCACGAGGCCCCGTTTTTTTTTTCTGCCGCCAACTTGGAGCTCTATAAAACCATGTTGGAGTGAAAAATATATTTTTTTGA
The DNA here is from genome assembly GCA_914767935.1 of Coremacera marginata. Taxonomy (NCBI): domain Eukaryota; kingdom Metazoa; phylum Arthropoda; class Insecta; order Diptera; family Sciomyzidae; genus Coremacera; species Coremacera marginata. The sequence goes on along the minus strand of OU612047.1, from coordinate 99,011,513 downwards.
ATTTTTTTCTTGTAATTTGTTCAACTCTCTACAATAATAAAAAAAAATTTTGGAAAAATTTTTGGTTTTGACTGAGTTATGAATTTTTAAAAAAGGTCTGTTTCTCTGCCGCGAATGTCTTGTCCCACCTTAAAAAGAAACATATAACTTCTCAAGACATAAATACTAAACACCATTGCATTTATACTATGCTTAAGGTTTCTGTTAAAATATAGGTGTTCATTAGAAACTGGCCGTATCATTTGGATATGTGTTCCATCCACAGCTCCAATAACTCCTAGTAATCCGGAAATGTTGAAAAAATGTATTTTAGCACTTCGTTTTTCTTCCTCTGTCATATTAAAATTAAAATGCCTTGGACAAAGCAATTTTTCCATTGCATTGCAAATTTCTGCTAAACATCTCGACATTGTTTGTTGTGCCAGTCCCAAGTTGAAATCCTGCCTCATTTGGTGCTGATAGCCTCCTTGTGCTAAAAATTTGGGAGCAGCAGCCAATTTTAATGTTGGCGTAATAGCTGTTGACTTTATCATTATGTTTATCTCCGGCTCAATGGCATTCTATACATAAAGAAACGCTTTTTTATTTGCCGAAAATTTTGTACAAAGCTGAAAATGAAATATTTATACCCAAAAAAATAATGTGATTTTTAATCGATCATTAATATTGTCTTATCTTTTGCCATGAAGTGCTTACATGTTGGATTCAAATTATCCAAATTACCACGGAATCGATTTATTTTTCTAATTTTACGGAAATTATATATAAATCTACAAAATTTTTTTCGTCAAAATGCAAAACCGTTCGCTTTCTGTATATTATTTGTTGGTTTGTTTAAATTTTTGACATGTTGAATTTTTTTTCTTAATTTCGAAAAACTGCATTGCCAACTTTTTATTTTTATTTGTGGAAGCAAATGCGATAGCAATTCAGGGTACCGGTTTGCGTGCGCATCGCATTGATTTCCGCATCACAGTACAGAGTAGGGCCCTTGGTCACATATTGCACAAGATTTACCCGCAAATACAAATAGCTTATTTTGCAGCATATTTTCTACCAGCCATCGAAGTGGTCAAATTCTTCAATCAAAACGTTTATGGTCCAACGATTCGTCAAGAAGCTATATTGAGAGGAAAATACTAAGAAGCACCAAAAAGAAAATCAACAACCAGCATTTAAAAAGGTTACTTACTTAGGTGGCGCCTACAACCTTTAAAAGGGTTAGTTGGTTAATTTATTTGGTCTCAGTTATTTATATATAATAAAACAGTGTTCCATAATGGTAAGAAATAAAACTAAAATCACTAGTTAAAATAAAAAAGTGAGTGAGTGAAATTATGAAAAAATAAAGGAAAAATTATTAGAAAAAATTTAAAGAAATGCCAAAATTGTGGCGTTTTTTATTTCGGGCCGAATTGCACGAAGTGAATTTTCACCATTTTAAATAATTGTTAAATTCAATTTAATTCATTTAAGAGCAATTAAAACTTAAAAGAAATTAAAGCGGCAGCAAATTTCTTCTAAAAATTAGAAATTTTTCTTTTCATAATGTTTCTTTTTTTCTAATAATCGTGGCACACACATACTCACATTCATACCAAAAATTGGCTAAAACTTAGGCCAATTTTGATTCGCATTTAAAAAAAAAATTAAATTTTGTTGTAAGTGAAACACACACACTCGGAAAATTGCCTAAACTTCAGGCCATCATTAATTCGCTAAGTTGATAAGTGTTTCAATTAAAAAAAAAAAACTAAACTCGTAACTTTGTTCAAAGCAAATTCTTAATAAAATTTTTAATAAGAACAAGTGTCCTCCCGAAAGGGCTACAACTTCGGCTATACTAGTAGTGGACATATTTTTATTTTTTCATATTTCATATTGATGTATGCATTCACATTTTTTGTATTTATTATATTTCATTATATTTATATTTATTTTATATTTATATAATTTATTTAATTTATATAAATATTTTATACTTTTGGCAGTTTTATTGGGAAAAATTTTACCCAAATAAGATCAACTAAGTTTGTGTTTTAATTCACACACACAAGCGTATCTAAGCAATTAATTGCTTCAACAAATTTATATTTTCACGTCGTGTTTTTTGTTGTTTAATCATACCGGTCGATTACACTTATATTCTTTATATTATTTTGCGATTTTATTGTTGTTTTATATTATTGAATAAGTTCTTGCACTTTTTAATATAGAAACGCGACAACAACGCTCAATTAAACGCAAATAAAACGCGAACAATACGGAATCGAAAAAATGAATAAGCAACGCGACGAGTTTACTTATAGCAAATAAAAATCAACAAGCGTGGTGGATTTTCAAAAAAGTCTTACTAGAGTGACCGAAAGTTATCTTTTTACTTACATTAACTACCTACATTACAAAATATTTTTAACGGTTTTACGCAACTTTTTCGGGATTTTAGATTTACTTGTAAGTTAAACAATTAATTGTTGCATTACAATTTTAAATAATTGCAAAATCTTTTAAAGCACTTTTTTCGTAGAATTCTATTTATTTTTCATAAATAAAATAATTAAAAAAATGTTTAACCACTTATTCATACAATTTTTGGGAAAAAGTTTCTACGTATTAGAAACTAATAAAAACAATTTTAAGAGAACTGTTGAGCTTGAAGAACTTTATTAACAAACGAAATTTTTTACTTATAAGAAAAAAATTGAAATCGTTTGAAGCAGCTCCAGCTTAAAATTTGTGCATTTTTTAGTCAGTTTTTAGTCAGAGTTTTCTACGTATTAGAAAATTTGTTCCGAGATTTTTTTAATATCTCGGGAAAGCTTCTATGCATTAGAAACAATTTTTTCCCATTCATCGAATTTCAACAAATTTTCAATGATATTCCGCTCGATGAGCATACAATATTTTTTCTAAAAATTCAAGAAAATTAATTGAAGTCTTGTAAAAATTAGACGGTGATGAAAATGTCAGCGTGGTGAAAATAAAATACCGCACATGTTATCAAACATATGTTCGGTATCTGGCAAAGATGAACGAACTTAGCAATAAGTTGTCCACGTAAAAGAAACGTAGCGAAGTTGATGTTTCTAAAGTTGAGCTGCCAATGTCTGGCCATAATATCAACTTACCACCGTGTGATACTGAATTATTTCATGGTTATTATTTAACATGATGTTTTCAGCCATTTACGGCTGGATTTTAATGGATCAGCATCGCCACCTGAGCTGATTTCCATGTGTCCGTCTGTTTGTTCGTCTTTCGACACGATTACAGCCGTAATTTGAAAGATATCGCGATAAAATTCAAAAGATAAGTTTATTTTTAAAAAAGGAAGATTAAATTTGAAAATGGGCCAAATCGAATGAAAACCACGCCTACCTCCCATACAAAGTGACTTTATTTTAAACGTAAAAAATGTCCTTAAAATCCTTGAAATTTGGCACGTGATCTTCAATTTAAATTCTGGCTATGAAATTTGCAGAAATTGGATGAGGACCATGTCTACCTCCCTTACAAAGTAGATTTCTTTTTAAAGTAAAGTCTCTTAAAAATCTGCTCAAATAATAAAATGTCTTGAAATTTAGTGCATAGGCATTGATAATTAATATAGACCATGACTATGATATTTAGCAAAATCGGATGAAAACCACGCCTACCTCCCATACAAATTGGCTTTATTTTAAACGTTAAATCTCTTAAAAATCCACACATACTAAAGATATGTCTTGAAGTTTTCCACATTAGCTTTGGTATATAATATGAACCATCTCTATAATATTGGGCAAAATCAGATCAAAATCACGCCTACGTGCTATACAAAGTGACGTCATCAAAATAAGAAAACTTGACTCTTCGTCCCAGCTTAAACTCAAAATTGCGTTTAATTATGCCACGAGGCATATTTATAGTCTACGTAAATATGATCGTCTTGCTAGTTTCCGAAATACAATACTTGGATGTGATGTAATAGCTTAACTTAAGGCTAGAAATTGTATTTACCTTCATAAGCTTATTTATAAGCTTCAGTTTAGTATGTCTAGAAGAAGTCATGTCATAATAGTTCCGAGGCATTATTCGCTAAACTCTTCCCACCTATTTTTCATCAACGCCATTTGGTTGTGGAATGCTCTGCCACGAAGGCTTAGAGAGATCAGTGGGAGAGTATCTTTTAGGCAATCCATCTTTTCGTTTTTTTTCATTCTTCTGTCTAATTTTTGTATATCTCTTTCTCTAATCTTATATTTGTCATCGCTTTTCATCCCCTTTTTCTATTATCCTTTTATTTTAATTTTAAATTATATTGTTTGGATTAAGTAATTTTTGTATTTATAATTATGGTTATTATTTTATGTTTTAATCTTATGAGTTGTTATTATAATTGTTTTTGTTTTATTAATTTTAAGCCTACCTGTTTCATTATGTTGTACTATAAAAGAGCATAGCTCTCAGTGTACTTATGTCTACGAATAAATAAATAAATAAATAAATAAAAAAAAAAAATAAAAAACTTTCGTTAATATATAAAACTGAATGTCATCATGTATGTCGTGGCTAAAGACTTCGAATGTACTTCAATATGGCCACGATGGGTATTTTAGCTTTGGTACCCTGTCGAAGCTCTATCCTTACTAGTTAAGAATGTTTTAATGAGGAATCATTGCATTTAGTTCCAGAAGTCCGACAAAGCCATCCGCTGATGATTATCTTCATAATTAAAGGAGATATAAAATTAATGGGCTTTCGCCACATGTCCTCTGAACATTTTTTAAAATTTTTCATTTTTGCTGTAGAAATCTCATGTAAGATATTTTAAGAATGTTTTAATGAGGAATAATACCATTTTGTTCCAAAAAAAAAAACTGTAGTTTCAGCTGTAAAAATCTAATGTCAGATATTTTTAAGAGTGTTTTGATGAGCTTTTGTTTTGATAGCATTTAGTTCCAGAAGTCAGACAAAATCAAGACTGATATATTACAAGATTGCACAATACGCATGTCCTCCATCTTTGTTGTGAAGTTGGCTGCAAAAACTCATGACGTAGTTCGAGTTTGTCAAAGTGTTAGCCAAAGTGTATGAACACGTAGTCGCAATTTATTTGAAGGGCATAATTCATTTATGGAGATGAAGAAATATCGATACTTTCTTATTAAAACTTGGTTTATTGAAATAAAATTGATAGCATTATAAATATATTTATAAATAAATTTAAGTAAATATATTTTTCAGTACTATTTTTGAAAAGAAATGAATATATAATAGGGGTGTTTCCTCGCATTTGATACCCTACACAAAAAGCAGCAACGTTGCTTGATGTTTTTGAGCGCAGGTTAATTGCTGCTTCTTTGTATTCATTTTGTAATGCTCTTCTCGTTTTTTGTTTAGTTTGTTGAGTAATATTGCTAGAAATTCAATATTTGGTCCAAATTTAAATCGATGTTATTCTCATCAAAAGCATCTAAAACCTTATTACTCATTTTAATTATATAAAAAATAGTTCAAATTATAATTTACACGTACTGTGAGTGCACAGTATTAAAAAATTAAACTAAATTAACCCAAAATTTTTCTTACACACATAAACAAAATTTTTTTTTGTATAATATTATAATACAATATTGCCAGGTGTCCCATATTTTGCATTTAATTTTAAATGTCCCGCCGGGACAAGATTTGTCCCATATTTTCGAAAATTTGATTTGCCTATGATTTTTAAAAAGTATCCACATGCTTTTAGAATATATTATATAGAATATAAAATGACGATTTTAAAAAAATAGTGATAACATTTGTATAATTTAAAAATGTCGAAAGAAAGAAAATATTAAAAAAATTTTGCTCCTTGTCCAAAAATATATTCTACTTGGCTAAAATGTTAGTTTGTGGAAAAAAACCATGTTCTGTTTTAGTAATTTTTCGGATTTTAGAAAACAATTGAAATTAAAGGCATTGTATTGTTTCATTTTTTCAAATAATAGCATTACTTGATTTTTTTATTAGTCACTAAATTCAACAAAATCGAACAGTTAATTTCAATATTCTGGTTAGAAAATTATATTTAAAAAAGTTGTCTGTAGGTACTCGAACAATATTTCTTATGGCAATTTATATTCATGCAATTTAATTTCTTTGGCTTATAAGTGTGATAAGATAACCTTTTTCTTTTAATTCACCAGATTATTTGAATTACATTTGAAAATATTATTTTAGTCACTAAACATATAAATTTAAGCATTTAAGCCCGGCAAAACATTAAGAGGGGAGTAAAAAAGAGTGATATTGCGGTGATGGTTTTTATTAGAAGAAATTTGTTTAGAGTTTTAAAATTTTCAAATTTGGTAAAATATATGTAAAGAAACTTTATTTCTTTAATTTTACTTTTTGGCTCACCCTGCCGGTAAAGCCAAAAACCGGTTCACGCAGCAGTAATCAAAGTGAAGATAACAAAAGAGAATATGTGAAGAATGTCTGAAAACATGCATTATATTAAGCTAAATAACATTAAGTAATCTAGCGTGCATAAGAATAGACTTTAATTGTCGTCTCTTTACTTTTAGGTAAAATATTGTTATTTATAGATTAAGTTATTAAATAAATGAAAATAAAACTTTACTTTTAGAGCAACACGTTGGAGTCTATTTTATTAAATTGATTCTTAATAAGAAAGGGGTCTTATAAAACGACAATCTTAGTCAACAAAATGGAAAAATTATATTTCAAGTTTACAGTAAAGATATCAGAGATAAATAAACTAATTGATAAATACAAATCAATTTTTGCAAAAGACAAGTATGACATTGGCACAGTTAAGGAATATGAAGCAAGAATAGACCTGCTAATTGACAAATATTGTAGCAAGAGGCCATATAGGTGCAGCATAAATGATAAAAAAGAGATCGAAGAGCAAATAGCGAAATTATTGGATAATAATCTTATTGAAGAATCATACAGCCCATTTTCTGCCCCAGTAACTTTGGCATTTAAAAAAGAAGACAACAAAAAATCCAGACTATGCATTGATTTTAGGGATCTAAATAAGATTGTAGTTCCTCAAGCTCAGCCTTTTCCCCTGATAGAAGACCTGGTGATAAAAACAAGAAATTCCAAATTTTTTTCAACACTGGACATAAACTCTGCTTTTTGGTCAATCCCTCTACGAATTGAAGACAGGAAAAAGACAGGTTTTGTCACACAAGAAGGTCATTTCCAATGGACGGTCTTACCTTTTGGCCTAAAAACGTCACCAGCAATATTTCAACGAATACTAAGTAACATTTTAAGGAAACATAAACTTACAAATTTTGCAGTGAACTATATAGATGACATTCTTGTTTTTTCAAAATCTTTTGTTGAACACATTGACCATTTAACGAAATTGCTGGAAGCAATAAGAAAAGAAGGCTTTAGGTTAAAATTCAAAAAATGTACTTTTGCATTAGACAGCGTAAAATACCTTGGTCATATAATTCAGAATAATTCAATCAGACCAGTAAAGGACAACTTAATTTCTATAAGAAATTTTCCTATTCCAAAAACCCAGAAAAATATCAGACAATTTCTAGGAAAAATAAATTTTTATCATGAGTATATAGAGAAGAGTGCAATAGTTCTTGACCCACTCCATAAACTACTAAGAAAAAATCAGAAATTTATTTGGTCTGAAGATTGTCAAAAATCATTTAAAAAGATAAAAGACTTATTATGTTCACAACCAGTATTAGAAATTTTTGACCAAGATTTACCAATAACTATTTACACAGATGCATCGTTAGAAGGAGTTGGTGCAGTTTTAAAACAGACACAACCTAATGGAAAAGAGAAACCAGTAGGATACTTCTCGAAAAAACTGAATGAAGCACAAAAAAAGAAAAAGCAATATATTTAGAATGCTTGGCTATCAAAGAAGCAATAAGATATTGGCAATATTGGCTCATAGGTAAATCTTTTACAGTTTATTCAGACCATAAGCCACTTGAAAACATGAATTTGAAATCAAGAACTGATGAAGAGCTCGGAGATTTGACATATTATCTATCTCAATATGAATTTAAAATAAAATATGCACCGGGAAAAACTAATTTGGAAGCAGACTGTCTAAGCAGAAACCCAGTATTGGGCTCAGAAGAAAATAAAGAAGGAAAGCTAAAAATAGTGAATTTAATAGAACTAAAAGAAATCTGGAGAGACCAAGAAAAAAATGAAGAAATACAAAACAAAAAAGACAAGTTAATTGAGAAACATAAGGTATATTTTAAGAAAGTTAATAAAAAAGAAAAAATTATTCTATCGGAAGAACTAAGTATTAAACTTATAAAGAATATACACGAACACTTTTGCCATATTGGTATTAAACAATTACAAAAAAAGATTAGTTCACTATACACAGCGAAAAATCTAACAAAAAACATCAAGATATTTTGTGCAAACTGTGAAATTTGCACTAAAAATAAATCTAGAGGACACGGAAAAGTTGGCCTTATGTCACATCTAGGACCAGCCACAAAACCTTTCGAGATTATTTCAATAGACACCATTGGAGGTTTTGGAGGTTCAAGATCAACAAAGAAATATCTTCATCATCTAGTAGACCATTTCACGAGATACGCATTAATTTTAACATCAAAAACCCAGAATGCAAACGATTTTATAAAACTAGTCACTAAGATATCAGAAACAGAGGATATTGGTTTGTTACTTACTAACCAATATCCTGGAATAAACTCAAAGGAATTCAAGGTTTTTTTAAATGAGAAATTAATACCAATAGTGTTTACAGCAGTAAATGCACCGTTCTCAAATGGGTTAAATGAGAGGCTTAATCAAACTCTCGTAAACAAAATCAGATGTAAAATAAATGAGAATAACAAACAAAAATCTTGGACCACAATAGCAAAGGAATGTGTCAATAAATACAACGATACCGAACACTCAGTTACTGGTTTTGCACCGAGATATTTATTGTACGGCACAGATGTAGCGATTTTTCCAAGTGAACTAAAATCTAAAACAACAGAAGATAATTGGATAAGAGATAAAGAAATAGCCTTAGAAAATACGATAAAATCCCATAATTATAACAAAAAATTATTCGATAAAAACCGAAAATATTTTGAGTTCAACGTTGGAGATTGGGTATATGTAGAAAATGGAAACAAATTAAACAGGAAAAAATTAGATGAACTCAAAATTGGACCATACGAAATCTTAGAAAAGATGTCAAATTCGACTTATAAAATAAACACAGGCCACAGAAAATCAGAGTCAAATATTTTCCACATCACAAAACTCTTCCCAGTTGTTACACTAGAAGAAGATAAAGCAATAGATAAAAAAAAACTAAAACAATTTTCTTCGCCAGGGGGGGAGATGTAAAGAAACTTTATTTCTTTAATTTTACTTTTTGGCTCACCCTGCCGGTAAAGCCAAAAACCGGTTCACGCAGCAGTAATCAAAGTGAAGATAACAAAAGAGAATATGTGAAGAATGTCTGAAAACATGCATTATATTAAGCTAAATAACATTAAGTAATCTAGCGTGCATAAGAATAGACTTTAATTGTCGTTTCTTTACTTTTAGGTAAAATATTGTTATTTATAGATTAAGTTATTAAATAAATGAAAATAAAACTTTACTTTTAGAGCAACACGTTGGAGTCTATTTTATTAAATTGATTCTTAATAAGAAAGGGGTCTTATATATATATTTATGTTTAAAAGAAAATTTTTTTTTCCAAAAACAAAGATGACGCTGGCTACAACGATTGTTGTAAAATACCTCTTGTCGCACTGTAGGCCTTCTGCTGGCTAATAGGTTGGCCCGATAAAAAATAATTTTAATATTTTAAAACGTAATGAAAATGTCTCCTATCTGAATGAAACAGAATTTTAAGTCTTTTTTAAAAATTTATATGTACTTGGAATAAAACAAATTGCATTTTTACTTATTTTTTGTTTTTAATTTTCAATAAAACGATTTAAAAACGATATTTTAAAAATCAGTTTCATTCAGATTGATTAAAATTATATTAAACTAGTAAGGGTGGAGCTTCGGCAGGGTACCGAAGCTATAATACCCCCCCGCGGCCATATTGAAGTATATACCAAAGCTCATGTGCAAAATTTCAAGACATTTCATTGATTTTTGTGGATTTTTAAGAGATTTAACGTTTAAAATAAAGCCAATTTGTATGGGAGGTAGGCGTGGTTTTCATTCGATTTGACCCATTTTCGAACTTGATCTTCCTTTTTAAAAATAAACTTATATTTTTAATTTCATCGCGATAGCTTTAAAATTGCGGCTGTAATCGTGTCGACAGATGGACAGACAGACGGACACACGGAAATCGACTCAGGAGATGATGCTGATCAAAAATATATATATTTTTTAATACCTGCCACGCCTCCTTCTTGGCGTTACAAACGGAATGACAAAGTTAATATACCCCTTACGCAGTACGCGTTGGGGTATAAAAATGTCCTTCCGCAGTCCGCAAAACGTAGTTTTGGGAAAACGATTTCAAAGTTATACGAAACAAATAATACGAAGATTTTTGTGTTCAAAACTTAATCAAATCACTGCATATAAACACATAAGAATTATTGTTAACATTTTTTTGAATGTTCCCCTTCTCAAATGTACCGGTTTAAGCAAATAAAATAAATGATATAATAAAAACGCACCTATAGTAACTTGATTTTGATGTTACATCGAACTCACGCGGAGGCTTCTTTTCAAGCTTATAACTTTCTATATTTGAGATATCTTTATAAAATTTTTTTACATATTTTTGAGATGTTGTTGTCATTTAAGTTGAAAACAATTTTGATTTTGGGATGCCTCTAAATGTAATGCCGCCCTTAACTGATTTTGATAAATAAAATACAATGGAATTTCAAAGAAAATTTTCTAAAGTTTTGCAAGTTTTTTTACAATTCAGTCAAACAATACAAATCAAAGAATAATCTTAAAACAACATGAACCAAGATTTCAAAGACACATTTAGTTTTCCTAAAACTTCATTTTATTCAAAATACCAAAAATTGCATATTTTAGTTAAATCATTGTTGTCGACGTTCTATAATTTGAAAATAACTACTTTCCAGATGCACTGGTTATCAATAAACTCAAGAGAAGGGTCTTAAAGAATTATTTAATTCAAATTATGCAGTATTGTATTATTTCCACTGACTTGGACTGGAATTTACTGATAGCAGGAATAGTTTGGTTTTATAAATATTACAGAATTATTTCTAAAATGCTATTTTATTATGAATAAAACCATGATAAGAACAGACACTTTCTTACTTCATAAAAAATATACATATATTATAAGGTGATGAACGTAATTGACTTGAGCTTAAAACTCTTTCATCCTTGTCAAATATCGTTAATTTTATGAACAATTTCTTTTTAATAACGGAACCCTTTGTCAATTGTCCCACTAAAATTTTCAAAATCCTTTTTTTTCATAAAAATTTTGCTTTTGTCCCGTTTCTTCGGAAAAGAAATCTGGCAATGCTAATGTATTTATAAAGTTTCACAACTGACAAGCCGGATGTCGTAGGCTGGACAGGCTGCGCAGAAGATTTTATTTTTAGTGCACGGAGTGCGTAATCTTTATTAGCCCAATTCCAAATTTTCGCTCGGAAAAATTCGCAAGCGGATTTGTTTTTCAAACTGAAAAAATCCTCTTATCTTAAACGACCGGTGAGAAACACAAAAAGGAGAAAGAATTCCGAAGTGAGGAATATTTTCGAAATCAGCTGTTTTGAAAGTTTGACATTTGATGTTGTTGAGTGCAGCTTGTTTGTTTTAAAATATTTATAAAATACAACATCAAAACATTAAAATTTAGAAAGTTTTCGTTTCTTAAAAATTCAACATGAACAGTGTAGCTTTCCATAGCTTAGTTTTAGAAGCTGCAAATGCAGAGGAGCAGCAGATGCAGCAAACCCAGCATCAGAAGGTTGTCAGAAGGCAGTTGCGTGATGCTGCGAATCCACTTGAGTTGCCCCAGTCTGTGTAAGTGCCATGAATATTAAATATTTGTTCAGATAAATAAATTTGGCTTATTTATAGGTTTGAAAAGCATTACAGGGTTAATAAACCTGCTATCAAATATTTGTTGGAAGTTCTGACAAGGTTCTTAAAACCAACTGAAAAGCAGTTTGCCCTTTCACCAATAGCAAAACTCAGCGGATGCTTGCGCTTCTTTGCTGAAGGTGAATACCAGACTGGTGTTGGAAAAAACAGCGTCGTGTCTTTGACATAGTCCACTTTAAGTAAAGTGTTAACAGAAGTCGTAAACATATATGAAACTCATCTGTGTCCACAGTGGATAAGTGTGTGCAAGACGGCAGCAGAAAAAAAAAGTTGCGCGAGCCTTCTATATGAAGAATGGCATTCCCAGTGTTGTGGGATGCATTGATGGAACGCACGTTCAGATCATTGCTCCATCTGAAAACAACCACTTATTCTATAATAGAAAAGGAAAGTTCAGCTTAAATGTTATGTTGGTGAGTTATTTAAAATATGATGTTATTTTCTGAAAGAAATATTTTTATATTTTCAGCTTTGTGGTGACGAACGAAAGATTGGTTATGTTGATGCATCTCACCCCGGTGCTTGCCACGATTCACTCATATGGCACACTAGCGATCTGCGAGTCCATTTTGAGCATGGAGTATTTAAGAGGTGAAAAGATTGTTTGGATATTAGGTAAAATTTGATATTTATTGCAATAATTTGATTAATTTATAGGATGGCGACACAGGCTACCCTTTGGAGCCATTGCTTCTGACACATCGAGTTTCAGAGGATGGTTCTACGGAAATGAGTTTTAATGAAGTGCATTCCAAATGCAGAAACATTATAGAAAGAATCAATAGAGCTTTAAAAAATCGTTGGAGATGTCTTATTGGTGCAAGACAGCTGAATTACAACCCAAAGAAAGCTGCTAAAATTGTGAATGTATGTTGTGCCCTTCACAACATATGTATTCATAATAAAGCCAACTTCACACCTAGCGACTTAAGTGATTTAAACGTGGAGGAAGAAGATCAACATGAAAATGAAGCAGTTCTAATGTCCTTGCAGTATTTAACTGTAGCACAAGGAATTCGGGCTAACATTGCAAATAATCTGTAAATTATCTGTGATAATTTTAATGTAATTATCTGTAATAAAAAAAAGACGAAGTTATGTAAAAATAACTGTTTAATTTTTAAATAAAAAATAAAAAGAATTCATTTCTTTTAAAACTAATACAAATAAATTGATATTCTTGAAAATAAGAAAGTAAATTCATTTATCTTAAAGTTAACTTCATAAAAATATCACTTCACTTAAAAAAAAAAAATTGGGTATTGCTAAGTGTACTTTTGAAAATATCACATTTCACTTATTACATATCAATTTTGTAATTCCAGATTAATTTTTTTAAATTTGAACTCTATTTCTTGGAGTCTTAATTTTTCCATAAATGCATTGTGACGCCACCTTTCTTCAATGTCCTCCCGCCTTAAAATTTCCATTGCAGTGAAATGTTTTTTCTGGAAATTATGCATTCTATCGAGAGTCCTATAAACTTTTTTGGAGCTTTGGTGTTGCTCCTTCATCTCCACAACAAGCAACAAGAATAGCAGCAGCATTGTCCGCCGATTCTTTACTTGCAGGTGTTTTGGGTGACTTTTTTGGAAGCTGCTTGTTGGTAACTCCTATGCTGGAAGTTGTTGGAGGTGATCTGCTTCGTGGTGGCTCAGTCGGGACCTCTTCTTCATCCTCCAACAAAAGTTTCTTCTGCCGGTTCCAAACGTTGATCTTTTGTTTGCTCAGAAGAATCCAGCCCAAATGTTTTCACCTGAATACCTCTACACTATCCTTCATGGCAATGAGATTGTATATCGCCTCTTCAACAGGAGAAAATTTGCGGTCTCTATTAGGACCTCCACCGGTGCCTTTTTGCATTTTTAAATTTTTTGCTGCTTTTTGACGCACATACCGTTTTTGAGCGCTCCACACCTTAAGTATAAGCAAATTTAAATAAGAAATTATTTTTTTAAAAAAATGGCAACAAACCTTTTTCCAGTCAGATAAATTTTTTGTTGGTGGTCCTAATGAGTTCAGCTCAGCTTCAGCATTTTCCCAGAATCGAGTAACCTCTTCCTAGCTTCCCTTCAAGAAACCGAGCGCAATAGGAGGATTACCTTCCATCAATGATAATAAAGTTACATGTTGCTGCTTATTTGTTGTTTATGACCTTTAATTACAATTTATTATTTAATCAATTTTTAATACCTTTATATAAGCCAAACACTTACATTTCTTTCAAACTCACTAAAAAATTGTTGGTGGAAAAACTCACATGAAATGTCAACTCATTCTCCCTTTTCTTAGCGTTCGTGATGCCAACTTTTTTCACCGTGAAATTTCTCTCGTTTTCGAATATCGTTCGGAATAGGAGGAATTGTGAAAAGGGAGAAATTCCGTACTGAGGCTCTGTTCAGAATAGGAGGAAAGCGAAAAGTGAGAAAACTCACTAGGGAGTTTCTGTTTAGAATTGGGCTGTATATCTATCATTCTTGAGATAAAACATCCATTAGTGATTATTTTCATTATTAACGAAGATATAAAATGAATGAACTCACGCTATTTGTGCTCTGAAAAAATTATATAATTTGAAAGAACAGTAACAAAGTATTGCATTTCATTCAGATATTACGTAAGCTAGGACTTTCCAACTTGGACTCATAAATAGGTGCAATTTTCCGTCTTCACTTCTTTGTAATTAACTCAATTTCCCTAAAAAACTAACTTACGTCTCTTGTGCTCTGGCCAGCTCATATGTTTTAAATGCTTGCTATAGGCCGGAACACATAGAAGGCATGCATGCATCGATGCTTTTGAACCATGCTCTTTGAAACAATATTGATTTGTTTGTTGTATGAAATCGAAAAAGCAGTGAAAATACACGAAATTTACAGTGAAGTCAATTTGTGGAAAATGGTTATTTTAATAATGCTGCATGAAGCAAATGAGCAATTATATGCTCTGCACTGCCTATCAATGCCTTGATGCTTGAAAAAGTTGAAAGTTTGCCAACTTCAAGCATGGATATTGATGCTTCATGCGCGCATGCTTTGTATGAGCGTCACCCCATAAGCTTACTTGATTTCAGCTGAAACGTCAAATGCTTTAATGCGTGCATGCTTTCTATGTGTTCCGACCTGTGTTGCAAAAACATGATTGAAAAACATCTATGCATGCATACATTCTGTGTAGCGGCCTTATGATGTAAAACGTGATGATGTGAAAAACATATTCAATACTTTTGTAATTCATGCTATGTTGCTATCTTGACGCAAAAATTTGATTATATATAACAGTGAAAATGTTTCCTCTAGTGCTTGTTTTTTCTGAGGGAACTGTTACTGCAAAGGAGATATCTGAAAGTATATCAGCTATATAATATGTTTAAGCTATATGACATTAAATAATTTTATCTTATCTTTGACTTGCTGGTATTTAGCCTACTTTTCATATAAATAATTGCTTTTCTTGCTTTTATTTAATATCATTTGGGCTCCTGTGCCCATGGTACAATCTTTAGCTACTTTTAATGGTAACTATTCTTCCAACAGTGAGACATGAGCAGTGTGACCATTTTCTCAAAGTGGTTTCTTACTAAATCTACAAATAAAAACAACTATAATCTAAAAAATTTTAAAATTATAATTGTTTATATAAAGGCGAATAAAATAGTGTTACCGTCATCTGTACCATCGTCCTGAATTTGAAATGGTTGCACGATTACGATTTCCTGGGCGCCGCGATTTGAAAGTGTTTTCTTATTCAAAACAACAAAATAATGGGTTTGGTCGAACAAAGAATCGATACCTCAACTAGTTATCCAGCTTTCGATTTTTTAAAAATTTTTCCTAGCTACAAAATCTGTTCAAAGAAACTATTTCTTTGCCGATATCCAATTCAATATTGACGCGTTATTTGAAAGATTATTAAATAATCTTTCAGAAAAAATAGAAATCCAATATATTTTAGCAATATGTTGAATTTGGAATAATTTACTTTTAGCTAAAAGAAATTTTTTTTAACTTTTTTTTTTCGGTGATTATATGTATTAAGCCCTTCTAATTCCAAATCTGATAATGAAAATTAAAGGCCTCTCTCGAATGGCCGAATTTGGGGCTTGAAAGTTGGGAAAATGGACATAAAGAACTTGTGATTTTCCTACAAAACCTAGCATTATTGGTATCAAAGGTAATAAAGGTTATGCTATTACCTATTCAACAAGCTATCAATCGTCGAAATCCATGCATTACTTTTAAAGATATAGCTTTTTACATATTATGCACACGAAATAACCAAACGTAAGTATTAACATCAAATTGTGCATATGTAAAATGCTATATCTCTAAAAGTAATGGATGGATTTTAATGATTGATAGCTCGTTAGATAGGTAAAAGCATAACCTTTCTTTTAATACCCATAATGCTGTTTTGTAGAAAAATTTAAAAACAAAACAAGTTTTTCACGTCCATTTCCCCAACTTTCGAGCCCTGTAACTTCTATACCACTTTAGAGCGGGCCGAAATTTTTTCACCAGTAGCTTTTTCAGATCAAAATATATATTTTAAAAAACAAAAATTTTTTGAAAAGGCTATTTAAGCTAAAAGTTAATTGATCCAAAGATCTTTTAAAAAGGAAATTATCTTGAAAGATCGATAACTCGAAAACAAATTCGAAAAAGCGATTTGTCCTTCGGCCTTTCTTATTTATTTTGAAAGTACTTCACGAATTCATAGTCAAAACGCGGCGCCCTCGAAATTGTTATCTCCTCGAAATGGTTTGAACATGGCAGCATGTGGCTCAAAATTTATCGGATTCACCGATTTTGATGAATTTTTTGTATGTGTTCGAGTGGGTCCCCTGAATGGTTTAAATTCACAATTGCACCCGATACAAAATGCACATTTTCCATTTTTTTTCCTTGGCACAGCCAACTTTTAAACGTAACGTCTTTTGCATATTTTTGTTTAGGAAAACATTGCGATAGAACTGTGATTTGCTTCAGTTTAAATAATAGGTCTGTTTCCGTACATATTTTCGAGTAAAAGTCGAGTAAAGTTCAATATAAGAGAGTAAAATTAAATTTTAGAATAGTGTCAAAAGTAAGGAAATGACTTCTAGCTAGTTTCAAACACGAAAACAGCTTCCAAGCAGCGAAAATTGTCTATCAAAAGTAAACACCGTCAATTTTAACTTATTGCAAACGCAAACGACGCCAGTTTTAAGTCGATATTTTATATTTATATGTTTTTATATTTATTAATATTTAACAATTTGTAAATTTATTTTTTACCGCACGACATAAGCAAACAACAAACGACAAATTGGCATTTGCTTGTTTTTCTTTATGCTTATTCTTGATGCTTGTTCTTATGTAGCTGGAACAAATTTCTTTTAGCATACTTTGAGTAACTTTCGAGCTCGATAGAGCGATTTTATGCTTGTTCTTCTAGCTAGAAAAAGTACGGAAACACGTTCTGGCACATTGCAAGTTACAGGCATGCTACACACCTAGTATACTGGCCCTGTAGTTCGAAAACTCAATACATTCACACTTTTTTACAAATACACTCACTGGATTCACTTTCACGGCACTTTCATCGCTACTAGCAACGAATTTTCAGAGCCAGTGGATTTTGACAGCAGCGGCTGGTGTATGTCAAAAGGGGTATATCAGTGTTGTTTTTAATTACTTTTGGTGGATTCATTTCGGGTTTTCCCTCGATTTCGTACATTATTTCGGGTTTTCCTCGATTTCGTAAAGGAAGCAACACTGATAACTTGTTTACATTTACAAAGCAAATGAAACAAATGTGAAAAGTTGCAAATAAAAGTGAAAAATATACAATTTTATAAAAAAAAAAAAAAAAAAAAAATATACAATGAAAGAAAATTAACTCAAAAACAAATCATTAAATTAAATTGATTCAATAGCAGCGAGAACCTTCGCATACGATGAAATTTTTTTAATGAACTTTCACTAACATGTGTAGCACCTCTTGCATGAAAGCATGAAAGTTCGAAATTCTTCGAATCATTCGAACAGTACACGTATTCTTTTGCACTTTCACTGTCACTGGCCTGTGTAAACGGTCTATTACTACAATCGTGTACGGAAACAGACCTAATAGCTTGTAAGGGATACCACATGTTGCTGTAGTACACAATGCTGCCACAGTGAAGAAAGAACTGAAAAAATATCACACGATGCAAATCTTAAGAAAAAAATACCAATTACTATTAAATCTCAAAAACTACTAAAAAATACCAAGGCCATAAAAAAGGTTAAAATACTACCAATTTAGTAGTAAAACTACTAAAAATGGTCACTGGCCATGAGGTGGCGCGATTTTTAATAAAAATTTTTCATTATTAATGAATTATTATTCAAGCGGCGATTTTTAATAAAAAACGTTTCATGCATTGTTGATATATGAAAGAATGAGTGCCGCAGACGAAAAATTTTTATCGTCGTCGTATTTTTATCGTATGAATAAAAATCGCCGCGATTTTCAATAAATTTTTTTATTCATTATTAGTATTATAAAGATTAATGCCGCAGCTGAAAAATTCGCCTGGTTTTGAAATGTAAAAATTTTGTCATTATTCAACTTCTGTTGCATTTTTCGCGATAGTTTCAAACAGTGGTCTGTAAATTTGATCATCTCAAAATTTTTTTAAATTATTGGGCTATTCACAGTTTAATCGTATATTAACAAAGCGTATTTATAGCATTTGTTATTTTTGTAACTTTGAGCACCTCAGTATGTGACTGCCGTATTCAATAATTTTGCAACGCTGTTTGTTATGTTGTCAGTCTGGCAATGCTGTTATTTTCGCTAAGTACAAGTTTGTTTCGCTCTCTGTCATATTATCAGTTTATTTATAATAAATATCTGAATCACAACTTCTTTGATTTGAAATCGTTAAAATAATCAGTATTTAATTGTTTGCAAGCAAAAGTTTTATGCTTGTTTCTATTTTTTATGACACTGTTGTTTTACGTAATATGAGTTGCTTATTTTGGTAACATAACCTCACACTTTAATCGCAAAATGTCTGCCTGTGAAATCTGCAAATCCGAATGGGACACTTTTGGTGTTTTCATCTCGTGCTCTGGATGTTCCAAGATCTTCCATGCTAAATGCGCTGGGCTGTCCGCAAGAATCGGCGATGCATTGTCTGGTTCATCAAACATCGGACTCCAATGGCTATGCAAGAATTGCCGCAAAGTTTCAACCAGCACTCTAATAACTATGTTGACGGATTTGATGAAATCATCGATTGGCATTGTTCAGGACGTAGCACGTCTGCAAAAAATCGTGACTGAGCATGCGGAGCACTGTAACAAGATGTATGATAATGCCATTTCTGTTACAAACAGTGGTACCGATGAGTCTTTTCAGCCGTCTAAAAAATCTACCAGACTTAAATCTAAAACTGGAAAGATAAAGGAGTTGAACCCAGAGAAAAGCATTGAAGCAAATCCCTTGCATGCTAACACGTCTTCATCCGCAAACCATTCTACAAGTCCCAAAGGTACTCCACCAACACCAAACATACAGACCGCTGGACTTAGCCAACCCAGCCCAGGGGACCCATCGCACCTTTCTTCTGAGCCCTTGCATCATCGAATTAATAGTCCTAATCAGCCTCTCATACCCATGAAAAATGGACCACTGGTTGATGTACTATTTACACCATCGGACAATAACATCGCATCTTCTACAAACATCGTTTCAATTTCGAGCCCAGTTGTCCACGATCTACGAAGCCCTGTGAAATCAACAAACACACAGCCTACCTTCTCGCTTCATCAAACCAATACGCCAAATCAGCCTCTCGAGGCCACTGAACGCGGTCCATTGGTTGATTTGGTGGTAGTAACGCGGCAACCACGGAAAGCTGTCTTTGTTTCGAGGCTAGCATCTATTGAGAATATTCTAGCTTACGTTCACAAGAAAATACCGCAACCACAATCAACCATCACTTGTCTAAAGTTCACACAGAAACCCCTTCAGGAAATTGCGTCATTCAAAATCTACGTTTCAGAGTCAATCTACGCACAGATAATATGCAAAGAATTTTGGCCCAACGGGGTCCTAGTTCGTGACTTTATATCACGTCCTAGGCCAGAACCAACATTGATCAGCCTGGCTCCCTACAACAACCCCTCCATCTCTTCAAAAAACTAACCTACTGCAACAATAACCCGGAAGGCGATATCTCGGAAGGATCATCTCGCGTAGATATCTCTCAGTATGAGCTGCATCCACTTACTTTGTCTACCAATGCAACCATCTTCTTTAATATCATCATCAACTCCTTCATTGCCATCACAATCGGTATCATCAGCGCCACTATCGCCATTGTTGCCAACAGCGTCTCAAATACCAATATCAGCTAATATCGGCAGTATAAATACCATTAAATTTTATTATCAAAACTTATCTGGTATGCGTTCTATCTAAACTCATTTCTACGCATTCTTTCTGCTCTGAAAGTGATTTTGATGTATTTATACTAGTTGAAACTAGGCTCACAAATGACTTTTTTGATGAGGAAATTGCTGATCCATCTATCTTCCAAGTATACCGCAAGGATCGTTGTGCTGCTCAAACTGGATGCTCTAGAGGTGGCGGAGTAGCAATAATAGTCCGGAAAAATCTTTGTTCCACGCCATGTTATATTGATACTCTGAATGGATTAATTGACCAGGTATGCATTTCAATCCATCTTCCTAAAGGGGAACTTTTCGTCTGCGCTTCATACATTCCGCCAATCAGTACTTGTGAAATTTATAGTGCTCATGTAAATAATGTATTATCATTATCAACCAATGATGGTTGTGAAAAATTTTTTTGCGTTGCTGGTGACTTTAATCTCAGCAAATTAAATTGGGCCTTTTCGTCTGAGGACAATATATACATACCAACAAATGTAAACCAAGCCTATGAAATTAATCTCATTGATAGTTTTTTTAGTATTGATCTCATACAAATTAATGATATTTTTAATAAATTATCTAAGCTGCTAGATTTAATCTTTATAAACAAGTCACTTTGCTTTCAACTATATGAATGTCCATTTCCTATTTCTGAACATAGTATTCAGCACTCAGCTCTTACTTTTAATGTTGAACTTTACGAATTTTGTAGTATAAGCACTTCTGAAATACATTATTATGACTATAAAAATTTCAACAGTGTGACTATTAATCGGCTCATTAGTGACATAGATTGGGTTAAGCTTTTTGTTAACTTGGATGTTTCGAGCTGCTATGACATTTTTGTTAGCAAGATTCATTATATATTTGCAAATAATATTCCATTAAAGAAAAAAATACACAAGCTTCCTTGGTATACTAAGGGCTTAAAAAAACTGAAAAACCTACGCAATAAATTTTTTAATGATTTCAGACGCTCTGGAAATCTCGATTGCAATTCTAAATATAAACACTATGCACGTGAATTTAACTTCTTAAATAAATTTCTTTATAAACAATATGTTTTAAGCATTGAAAATCGCATTCAAACCGATGCCAGGTCTTTCTGGAGCTTTATTCAATCTAAAACAAGTACTTCAAGTACTCCTACTTCTATGTTTTACAACGATAAAATATCTTATAGCATTTCTGATACGGTTCAAATGTTTGCTGACTATTTTAAGTCAAATTTTGACAATAATCAGGCTCCAGTAAACTCTCTTGTTTTGGATAATGTTGACTCGTGTCTAAATTTTGGTTATTTATCAGTCTCCCTGTCTGATGTTCAAACAGCTATTGCATCGCTGAATAACTCAGTAAAGTGTGACCTTGATGGTCTCAGTGCTTATTTACTGAAACAACTTGTTCAGTCCTTATCCTTACCAATTTTCATAATTTTCAACAAATCACTCAGTTCTGGTAATTTCATTGATAAATGGAAAATTTCGATTATAACACCCGTTTTCAAAGCTGACAACAAGCATGATGTCCTAAACTATAGACCCATCTCTAAGCTGACTAATGTTTCAAAGCTCTTTGAAAAAATCATTAAAGATAAAATGTACTTTGCCATAAAGAATTTAATTTGTCCAAATCAGCATGGATTTGTCTCCGGTAGGTCAACTACAACTAACCTTAGTTTGTTTACAAATTATTGTATTTCTTCTTTTGACGATCGGCACCAATTGGATGTAATTTATTCTAACATCTCAAAAGCTTTTGATAGGTTGTCACATGAAATTCTAATGCTCAAGCTTGCCAAGATTGGTTTTCATTCCCTGTTTCTCTCTTGGTTGAGCTCATACCTCCATAATAGAGTTTCATACGTTGCCATTGACAATGAAAAATCTTCGTCATTCTAAGTAGTGTCTGGGGTTCCTCAAGGAAGCATCCTTGGACCACTACTGTTTGTTATTTTTATAAATGGCTTCTCGAAATGCTTCCATACTGCACAATTTTTACTGCACGCAGATTATCTTAAGGTTTACCTTAAAGTTAAAGAGCATGGGGATGCTACTCTTCTTCAGTCTGATCTAGATAACGTCTACTCTTGGTTCAAACTAAACAAATTATCACTCAATCTTGGTAAATGCTATGTTGTTTCTTATCATAAAATAGTTTCTCCAATTTTATTTGATTATGCATTTGATAACACAACCTTAGCTAGATTAACAGAAATCCGTGACTTATGTGTAAATTTTGACTCTGGTCTAAATTATAGCTCTCATTTAAATCGTATAATTCCCAAAACACATTCTCTTTTAGCATTTCTTAAGAGGAATAGTGTTGCGTTTTCTGACCCCTATACACTAAAAACATTGTATGTCTCTTTTGTTAGATCTAGCCTTGAATATGCATCATTTATCTGGAGCCCGTTTTATTCAGTTCATGTTGTTAGATTGGAAAAAGTACAAAAAAGATTCTTGAAGTTTGCTTTGCGCTCTTTAAATTTAACTGAACCTTTTCCCTCATATAGGACGCGTCGTTTACTTATCGGTTTATCCTCTCTTGAGGATAGAAGATTATTACATGGTATTATGATTATTTATGATTTGATTAATGGTAACATTATTTGTGAAAAACTACTTGAGTTGATATGGTTTAATATTCCACAAAAGTCACTACGTAATTCAAATTATTTCTACATCAGCTGCCATAGAACTAATTATGCCACTAATGAGCCAATAAATAGAGTTCTTACGGCCTTAAACTGTATCTATAATAACAACTTACTTGATTTCTCTATGCCGAAAAATACTTTTAAAACTACTATTACTCTACTATTAAATAGAAACTAATTTGTTATACTTAAAAATTGTAATATTTTATTATTAATTGTTATTGTAGTCTGTAAGGATAACTATCCAGAGACGTTAATTAATAAATAAATAATATATGCTGTAGACAGGGCATACAAATACGAGACACAAAAAAACACGCCCAAGAGCTACTTTTATTTACGCGTGCCTGCGTGTTTGCGTTTGCATACAAAACAACAACAAAGCAAAATACGCTTACGTAAGTTGGCGTAAAAATAACAAATCTTAAATTAAACAGACTTGCGTACTTAAATTGTGAACACCTTATATGTCAAAATTAGCTTCCAGACACTTAAAAAATTGTACTGAGTTTTCAAACTTTCGCGAATTTTATCTCTTTAATCATTCGCGAGTGACAATTTTTTTTTTGGCTTATTTGAACTTAGGGGGCCCAAATACACTTAACAAAAATATAAAAACAAATATTGGGGTCCGGCCCCCAAAAAAATATTATGCCAAATTTTCATTTAAACAGGTTTTTTGCGCTTATTTTATCGAATATGGAATATAAATAGAATATATAATAAAGGCGATTGTTGAAAACGCTGTAGATCCGCACTCCATACAAAATTACTCAAATTACTCACTTTATCCGCAACAAGTTTTGTGCGGATTTAAAAAAAAATTAAATGATATATGCTTCATTGAATGCAGAGTTCACTGAACTCGAATCTATAGTAAAAAATTTTTTTGGTAGTAAACATTTTTTTTTAATTATAAATAAATATAATGAATAAAAAAATGTAAAAAGCATAAAACAATTCGTCAGAAAATAGATTTTTCTATGAAATTTGATCAAGCCAAAATGTCAGTTTTCTATAAAAAAATTAATTTTTGCACATTTTAACAAAAAATTAATTTATTTCTTAGCTGCGTTTTTTTTTCCAACACCCAAATCAGATTTGAATTAAAATTTTTAGCGAATAAAACCAATTTCACATCTAGATGGAGTTTTGAATATGCACACTCGGCTAATGGAGGTTTTAAAAGCTGTTTTTCTAATCTTTCTATATATATAAAAATGGATGTATGCATGTGGGTATGTGTATATCACGTATAGACTCCAAAACAGCCGGACAAATCTTTATGAAATTTTTAGGGAGACTGAAACAACATTTTGAGAGTGTTCCTGTAAATCTCTGGTGTTGATTGGACAAGGGGGCGTGGTACCTCCCAATCAACCCAAATTGGCTCTATCGCCCACAAACCAAAAAAATGCTATATATCAGACTGTTTTAATCGTATAAAACTAAAATTTGATAATTTTGTTCAGATGGTTACTGTCGGTGACTGTACAAAAAAATGGGCGTGGCCACACTGTCTATGCTCACTTTTCAGAAAGAATTTGAATTCCTGAGATGTTCAAGTTTTGATAGTGAATCTTGGTATGCAGGTGCTATAGATCAAAGTGGCAGTCACTATGTATACAAATGTTGTCACGCCCGCTTTTACCGCCCACAAATTAGTAAAAATGCTTTATATCAGACGCTTTTGGCGTAGAAGACTAAGATTTGGTAATTTAGTTCATATGGTTACTGTCGGCAGCTGTTAAAAAATGGGTGGTCTTAGCATTTATACGCCCATTTTTTCGAAATCATGCTTATTCCTGAGTTGTACACGTTTAACACTTGATATGTAGGTGCTCTAAGGGGCAGTCAATATTTTTACCGGACTTCCCAATAATATGGACATCGCTACACTTCGGACATTTTTAATACTGCACCGCTTAAAAAAAATTCTAGCATGTTTGGTTTACTCTTTGACTCTTTTTTTCAATCCGAATCAGTGTATTATTGTAGTGCGTATGGTAACGGCGCTTTGTATTTTATATTATTTCATAATTACATGTGTATGTACCAGAGATTTGCATATGACCATTCGTCATTACTTGCCACTCGAATAACATTCGTCGTCAGCCACAATCGCACATAAAAATTAATGCATGCATGGTGCTCGAGTTCGTAAACAACGACTGCTGCTAACCATAGCGTTTCACGATTGCGAATCGAAACAAAGGCACCATCCATACAATGCAGACATTCGGAAAATTCGTTTAAAGCTCGAGAGTCTGCCACAGCTCGAGTGTTTGCCGCAGCTCGAGTTTCTTCTGCTGCATGAGTTTTTGTTTTCGTACTTCACTGCCGTTTTTTAGCAGCGTATTGGTAAACAAACTACTGTTCTGCTTTCAATAAGCATTCAAGAAGAAGAGACAAATTTATTATATATTTATTTAAAGTTAATACGAGTATTTATTTATTCAACGCTCCAGTTCAATATTTTATATAATCATTTATTTTTCAATTAATTTTTAATAAAACTCATAATATTAGAATTAAGATTCAGTTCAATTAAAGTTCAGATTAAGATCTTTTCAGTTAACAATCAATATAATATTTTGTTTTTTAAAATGATTTTAATAAAAAAGTCTTCATAACAGAAACAAATCAAACGTATAAAGTACTTGTAGTAGCTCAGTATATGGATAAAAAAACAAAAATAAAAATATTTTTTCTTGAAATTTCTAAAAAATCTGAACATGGATAGTTGGAATTTTTGATGTATTTATTTGGAAGTGAAAGAGCGTTTACAGGGGGCGGGGGACAGAGAGCGGGGAACAGGGGCGAACCTTCACATGGCAACGTATCTGACCGCCTCAACCTGGCGAGACCAGCATTATCCATGTCGAAATCGTCTCAAGTCGACTCAAACCTCCACGTGGTGTTCCCTGGGCAACGGCAAACTGGCATCCATCAGTTTGACGGCTAATTTGAGCGGCGGGTCGCTCCATAGGCTCAACCAACCAACCTCTGGACTTAATTTATATTTTGTTTTTAGCAATTCTTAAAAAAATTAATTTTTAAGAATTACACTTAGCTTTATGCCAAGTAATTTCATGAAGCAACAGGTTGCCACAATAACAATGTTCTTTACAGAACAACCACCAGCAGACTAGACAGCTGTTTCGTTGGTCGCTACACCAACTCATCAGTAATCTTCTGTGGAAGTAATCTATTCTGTGGCTCATGCAGTCCATTTACTTTGAAAATCTTATAAGCACACCTTTTGCTAAAACCAAAGCGGAATTGCAGTTGTGTGCTTTCCAATTTAAAAGCAATGTTTTTCTACTTCTTAGCACAAAGCAAAGGTTCAAAAAATTGACTTCAATTGTTGTTGTGGCAACCTGTTGCTTCATGAAATTACTTGGAATAAAGCTCTAAGTGTAATTCTTAAAAATTAATTTTTTTAAGAATTGCTAAAAACAAAATATAAATTGAAAAAAGTCACAATTTATTTTTCATGTATAAACTGGTACGAGCCCGACCTCAGAAGATAAGATGAGTCATCTTTTTTTTAAAAAAATGCTCACGCCTTCTATGGTTTAATACCAACGAATTGTTGGTGCCAAAGAATGTAATCGTGAAAAAAAAGTAAACAAAGAGCGCAACAACAAGTCTTTCCAGAATTAATGTTCAGAAACATTCGAAACGCCATTTGAATGCACTCAAGCTGTTCTCTGGTATGTACATTTACGTAAAATATTTTTGTGAAACAATGTTAATTATTATTATTTATTACTTATGTTCCTAAAATTTCTTTACAAAACTCTTTTAATAAAAGCGATTGAACGAATATAGCTGAAATAAAATAAACATTTTACATATATTACCTTCAGCTTTGTGAATTCCGGACACTTCCAGTAATACGGACACACGCCGAATCTATATGTGTCCGGATTAGCGAGACTGTACTATATATATAAAGTTTGCCACGCCCACTTGTACCACCTATAAATCAATAGAACTTCTATAAACCAGTGTTTGAATTGCTGGCTTCAAAATAGCAACAGCACAAAAATTTGTGTTTTGCTTACATATTTGTCAGCAAAATAAAGAACTTCGTTTGCAAATACTTACTCAACAAGTTGTAAGCAACCATGAAAAGCAAAGCAAAAATACGAAAAACAAATAAAAGATAATTTTGTTTGACCATATATTTTGACCAATTTAAAATCTTTTATATCATGTGTTTGATCGGGCTTTTTTGGTCTTATTATTTTTCAAATGCAAATAAAAAACAATTTTTATTTAATTTTTTTCCTCCGACGTTTCGCTGGTTCTTTTCCAGCATCTTCAGGGATGAATTTATTGAATCTTAAATAAATATAAATATACATACATATATGTAATTTAATAATTTTT
This sequence comes from Coremacera marginata, assembly GCA_914767935.1. NCBI lineage: Eukaryota > Metazoa > Arthropoda > Insecta > Diptera > Sciomyzidae > Coremacera > Coremacera marginata. The sequence continues at coordinate 98,983,928 of OU612047.1, read as the reverse complement.
TAACTTATGACAACATTTCTTAAACTTACTGTTTTCCTTTTTACATTTAAAATAAATATGGCTGGTACTTTTGACGGCAGAAACACAAACTTATTAATTAAATATAAAATATCACAGAAAAATTTAAATCGTCAAGTCGTTAAAAATATTGCACTACTGAAACTTAAATTACTACTGTGTAAATATAATTAATATTATCTTTGTCTTTTTTTGTGTTCGTTGTTGTCCTTAGTTTTTGTTGTATTCTTAAGTTCTCTAGTGTGTACCTTTTGTTAGTTTTTTTTTGTCTAGTATTTTAATGTTGTCAAAGTCAGCTGTGTGGCCCGATGCCAGTATGTGCTGCGCTAGCCCTGTTGATGCTTTTTCTTTTCTGATGTCCATTTTATGTTCCCCATTCTTATTCCAAGTGATCTCTTTGTGGTTCCTATGTATACCAATTCGCATTTGTCATAATTTTTTCCTTTGCAGCTGATCTCGTATACAACGTTGTTTTTTTCCAATTTGCCTATTTTGTCTTTAGTGTTGGTAAATAACCTTTCATGTGTTTGGTTTGATTTGTGTGCGAATGTTGCATTCTCTCTTTTTATTGTTGTGTGTAGGTGTGTGCTTTCTGTTAGTTTGGGTATGTAGGCAATGCTGAAAAATTGTGTAGAGTTGCCAGATTGATCGTTTGCCTGTTGTCTGTTTATATTCCTTAATCCATATATTTTATCTTTAATTAAGTTGTTGACTATGTAATTGGGGAAGTTATTTTCCTTAAGTATGGATCTCACTTTCAAAATGTTGTCCTTTTGGAACTTTATGTCGCTTATTTCTAATACCTTGTTAATAAGGTGGCATTTATTTTTTGTTTTAGTGGCTGCGTGAAATTAAAATTGATCATCCTTCCAGACGATGTTGGTTTAGAATACCAATTCATGATGATCTTGTTGTCAATTGTGTGTAATTCTGTGTCCAGGTACGGTAGCTTTTTATTTTCTTCCCTTTCTATTGTAAATTTTAATTTTTCGTGGTATTTATTTAATTTTTCTAATATTATATCTTCATCTGTCTTCTTTCTGACTGCGAAAATGTCGTCTACATATTTCACCAAATATTTGATCTTAATATTTAATTCTTTTAATTCGTCATATGCGTTATCTAAAAGTTTGTCCAGTAAAATGTCTGCTATGGTGGGTGATAACGGGTTACCCATTGGCATTCCGAAGATTTGCTTGTATATTTTGTCATTAACAGATCTATTCTGTCTCGGTAATGTTAATCTTATTACCGAAGAAATTCACCTTTTGGTAACTTTTACACCCTTTTGGTATTCTGCAACCAAGCGTTACCAGTAAATATTGTTACCATCTCTTTAGGTGGTAACAAGCAAAACAGCTGACAATTGTATTGCTTGCATTAAAATATGTGGTCGTGTTTTGAGTAATTCATTTACTTTTAAAATTTTGCAATCCAATTTTCATCAAATTTATATATAAAACGATGTCAACTTCACTGTTGCTGCTTCTACTTCTCGATGATGAAGTAGAAGAAAAATCTTCGAGAAGGCATCAGCTGAGAACTTTGCGGGACAGCAGCGATCCGTTTAACTTGACGGATAACATATTCAAGTTCCATTTTCGTCTTCAAAAGGAAGTTTGCTTCATGCTTGTTGAGGAGTTGATACTAAAGGATACGCAGGCCACTTCTCTGCCCTTTGGAGTACGATTTTTTTGCTGCCTTCTGTTTTTCGCTCACGGTTCGTACCAAAAGTGTGTTGCGAACGGTATCTATGCCCCACTGAGCCAATCTTCTGCGTCACGTTCGATTAAATCTATATCTGGTCTTATAGTAAAATACCGAGCTTCTGAAATAAGTTTCCCAACCACAGACGCGGAGCAGTTGGCTACTAAAGCCAGGTTAGTTAAATTAACAACATTGTTTGCTGCTAGCGTTTTGTAATGTTTTTTGTATTATTGCCCAGATTCTATTCTAAGTTTGGGTTGAAGGGAGTGATTGGCGCTATTGATTGCACTCACGTTGCTATGATTTGTCCACCTAAGAACGATCCAACAAATCCTTGCAGTTTGTACATGAACCGAAAGGGCTATTATAGCATAAATGTAGAAGCTGTTTGCGACAGCAACCTAAGATTTTTGGCTGTTAATGCGAATTTCCCGGGCTCCCGCCATGATTCTGACATTTGGTCAACATCACCAGTGCGCACGTTAATGGCAACTTAAACAGGAAGTTGGTTATTAGGTGACCAGGGATATCCGCTCGAACCGTGGCTGCTTACTCCTTTAGCTCAACCAGGATCTTCAAACGAAGAAAAATTCAATAAAATGCATTGCAAAGCTCGAAATGTAATCGAAAGAAGCTTCGGCGAAGCTAAATCACGCTTTCGCTGCATCTCAAAATTCCGAACTTTGCACTATATCCCCGAAACTGCGTCAAATATTGTAAACGCTTGCCTCATCTTACACAATATTGTTATACAACATGCTCCACAAGATGAACTGCAAATGGATGAAGATGAAATTGATGAAGGCGTTGACATACCAGCAACTGCAACTCGCAGAGACTTGCACCGCGAAGGCGAACGGATTCGTCAATATATAATTAACAATATTTAATCAACAATATATATTAGAAAAATTTTAATTATATTTTCATTTTCACTATCCTTTATTAATTTTAAAAAATAAAGAATGTTTCTAAAAACAAGTTTTTTTAATAATGTGAATAAAACAAAACAAAACAGTAACACAACAAAACAGTAATTCAACAATTCATTTTAAAATTAAATTAAAGAAAAGAAAAAATATCACAAAAAAAAATCACAACATATTTAAAAAAAAAGCACATATCAGGATGAGGGATGCTGGCGCTGCAGAAACACCAGTTCCTTAATTGCTTCTGCAATCGAAGAAACACCATTTGCGATGCTGGCCAGAGATTGCATTAATCGAGCCTGTTCCTCTTTCCGCTCCTTGATGTCCTGCTGCACAGTTTGTAATACTGCCTCTCGAAAGGTTTTTGTGCTACGCCGGGTTTCGAGCACTTCAGTGTTTAGGGGACTAGTGGATGGAATATCTACATTCGTGACCTCGTAGGGGTTAGGCAAAATGGTGGAGGAAGTGCAGCAAATTGAAGCGGGAGGAAGCGAGGATTCAGCTGTGGTGACCATATATATATTTGCGACGATAATATATTTGCGACGAACCCTGGATCCGGCGAGCTTACCTCGGCCGAAATTTAGGTCGTTACACAATCATAAACCAACTACAAAAAAACGGGTACATAGAAAGTGGACAAAAATTCAAACTTATGTGCTCTGCAGCAACAGCACCGAGACTTTACGGTCACATAAAAAAATACATAAAACAAACACACCACTGAGACCAATTTTATCAACAATAAACGTCCCATGCTACAAACTCTCTAAACACTTAGGAGGAATACTAAAGAATCTTATATCAGACAAATACAATATCAAGAACGCATTCGGACTCAAAGAAAAGATACAATACTTAAATTTGGAGGAAGGGGAAATATTAGTTTCCTTTGACGCAGTTTCGCTTTTCACGAATATCCCTATCTTTCTAGCAATAAAACAAATAATAAACTCATGGACGAAGATAGAACAGCACACAAAAATTCCAAAGAAGGAATTTATAAAAATTTTACAATTCTGCTTAACAGTTAACAATTATTTTATGTTTAATGACAAAATATACAAGCAAATCTTCGGAATGCCAATAGGTAACGCATTATCACCCACCATAGCAGTCATTTTACTGGATAAACTTTTAGATAACGCATATGACGAATTAAAAGAATTAAATATTAAGATCAAATATTTGGTGAAATATGTAGACGACATTTTCGCAGTCAGAAAGAAGACAGATGAAGATATAATATTAGAAAAATTAAATAAATACCACGAAAAATTAAAATTTACAATAGAAAGGGAAGAAAATAAAAAGCTACCGTACCTGGACACAGAATTACACACAATTGACAACAAGATCATCATGAATTGGTATTCTAAACCAACATCGTCTGGAAGGATGATCAATTTTAATTTCACGCAGCCACTAAAACAAAAAATTAATGCAGCAAACAACCTTATTAACAAGGTATTAGAAATAAGCGGCATAAAATTCCAAAAAGACAACATTTTGAAAGTGAGATCCATACTTAAGGAAAATATCTTCCCCAACTACATAGTCAACAACTTAATTAAAGATAAAATATATGGATTAAGGAATATAAACAGACAACAGGCAAACGATTAATCTGGCAACTCTACACAATTTTTCAGCATTGCCTACATACCCAAACTAACAGAAAGCACACACCTACACACAACAATAAAAAGAGAGAATGCAACATTCGCACACAAATCACACCAAACACTTGAAAGATTAGGTGTGTTTCCGTACTCTACTCTGTGTAAGATTTGTGTAAGTTCAAACTGAGAGAGTAAAAATGAAATGTGAGAATAGTTGCATAAGTACGGAAACAGCATCTAGAAAGTTTTAAGCACAAAACAACTGATTTTGACTGCAGATATGTCAAACGTAAATTGCGCCAATTAAAATTATCGTCAATTTGTTTGTAAAGTTGATGCTTGTTCTTCTTGATGCTTGTTCTTACTTTACTCGGAGTCTTGAGTTCTAGCACTCTCTGTGCACTATGTGTGCTCGAGAGAGCGGTTTTATGCTTGTTCTTCTTCTCCCATTTTAAGCACAAAATGTACGGAAACACAAAATAGTGTCTCACAAGTTACACAGTGTGAGTACGGAAACACACCTATTATTTACCAACACTAAAGACAAAATAGGCAAATTGGAAAAAAACAACGTTGTATACGAGATCAGCTGCAAATGGAAAAATGATGACAAATGCGAATAGGTATACATAGGAACCACAAAGAGATCACTTGGAATAAGAATGGGGGAACATAAAGCGGACATCAGAAAAGAAAAAGCATCAACAGGGCTAGCGCAGCACATACTGGAATCGGGCCACACAGCTGACTTTGACAACATTACAATACTAGACAAAGAGAAAAAAACGAACAAAAGGTACACACTAGAGAACTTAAGAATACAACAAAAACTAAGGACAAAAATGAACACAAAAGAAGACAAAGACAATATTAATTATATTTACACAGTAGCAATTTAAGTTTCAGTAGTGCAATATTTTTAACGACTTGACGATTTAAAATTTTTCTGTGATATTTTATATATAATTAATAAGTTTGTGTTTGTGCCGTTAAAAGTACCAGCCATATTTATTTTAAATGTAAAAAGGAAAACAGTAAGTTTAAGAAATGTCATAAGTTAAAAAATTATTAAATTACATATATGTATATTTATATTTATTTAAGATTCAATAAATTCATCTCTGAAGATGTTGGAAAAGAACAAGCGAAACGTCGGAGGAAAAAAATTAAATAAAAATTGTTTTTTATTTGCATTTGAAAAATAATAAGACCAAAAAAAGCCCGATCAAACACATGATATAAAGATAATTTTGATTCGACTAACTGCGTAGAATGTTGTGCTTACGAAGTTAGCGTGTGTGCTTATGAATTGCTTCGAATTGAATTTCAGCAAATAGCTGGTGTTTTCGTTTTCTTTGCTTTGGCTTGACTTTTTTGTCGCTCTAGTTTTTGCAGTCGATAATCGAAAATGTTTGCTGCTTCAGTCAGTTAGTTTTTATAACCTTTTATTTAAATTGCTTCGTTCGTTCGTATGTATGTATGAACGTCCGTCAAAATTTGTGAACCATTTTTCGAAAACTTGTTGGTAACCGATTAGGATAAAATTTAGCATACATATCGCACACTATCTACAAAAGAGACACAACTCAAAATTTTAAAATATTCAGAAGCAAAAAAAAATTTTTTTTTTCAACGGACTCCATACAAAACAAAGAGACAAAATAATTTTTTTTTAATTAAAGAGTTAGTGATTAAACTAACCACTACGATTAGTTTAACATTAAAAAGTAAAAATTCGTAAATTTTGAGTTTTGCCTGTTTTGTAGATGGAGTGCGATATGTAAGTCCGCTGACAATGCAATATTATGATAACATTGTTTTTTTACCGCCCTTTTACTGCTCACAAATCAATAAAAATGTTGTATCACCAAAACTAAATTTCTTTCAGTAGAAGATGGTTAAGGAAAAAAATTTTGCCACATCCCCTTTTACCGCCCACACTTCAATAAAAAAGCAACATATCCAAAACTACCGGGCTGATTCAGCTGAAATTTAGACTGTAAATTTCTTTCAAGTACAGGATGGCTTAGAAAAAAATGTTGCCAAATCCCCTTTTACTGCCCACAAATCAATAAAAATGCTATATCACCAAAACAACTAGGCCGATTCAGCTGAAAGTTTGGCAGTTAATTTCCTTCAAGTAGATGATGGTTTAGGAAAAATGTGGCCACACCTCCTTTTACCGCCCATAAAAAAATAAAATTGCTATATCTCCAAAACTACTACGATGAATTAGCTGAAATTTAGGCAGTATATTTCCTTCCAATAGATGATTTAGAACAAAATTTGGCCACTCCCCCTTTCACCGTTCACAAATCAATTAAAATGCTATATCTCCAAAACTACTGTTCCAATTGAGCTATAAATTTGTCCGTAAATTTATATTGAGTACGAGGTGATTTATTAAAATATAACCGTCCACAAGTGACTTTGTCATATATGTATATAGCAGATATATTCTAGATTCAGAAGAATCCCGTAGGTAAATGGGTACGTTCTTCGGACGTATATTCATTTATAAAATAGCTCTATAATAAAACATAAAAAATAAAAAAATTTTAAATATTCCATGAGTGAATGGAACAAGGACAACTTTGGTATACTTGAAATTAGTGTTGTCAAATATTCGACAAATTGTAAAAACCGGTTTCTCGAATAACCCGGAAATGACAATTTTCCAAAAACCGGATTTTCGAATACTAAAAAAAATAACCGGCTAACCGGTTTTCTAGAAAAATCATTTGGTTAATATAAATATATATTTTTTTAATTTAATACAAAATTGAGACAAAAATTAAAGGCATCGTATATTTTTTTTATATATTGTCCATTTAAGTAAAGATTTCATTAACCCTTCGATGCGTGAACAGGTCCCTAGGGATCTATTGCGTTTTCAAACGCAATTTACTCCTATTTCGGCCAGGACAACACCCCTCCAAAGTTACCATGTATTCCAAGAGAATTTTGTGGAGAATCGTTTAAAAAAAATCAAGGCAATCCGACCAATGGTTTAGGTGCTACACCCATTTAAATCAAATACATGCTCGGATGCGTGAACAGGTCCCTAGGGACCTTGTACTGAAAATGCAATAAAACACTTATAAATGCATTTGTTCTTCGCTTTATTATAATTTTTTTATTGTTTCAACATATCACAGATGTGTTCTGAGAATTTTTGGTAATTTTTGGATAATTGTTATTGTGTCCTTGAAAGCATAATAATCTGGTAGTTTATTTTTGCACTATTTATATTACGTCCTTCCTTGAAAACATAATAAAGTGGTAATTTATTTTGGTAATTGCTTTTCGTTGGAAACATAATAAACCAGTTCTTAAAATTTCTACCTATACTTCACTAATCTGTTTTATGTACAAAGAGCAGATGTGCATAGTGCAGGTAACCTAAAGGCCAGGTAGACGTATGAAAGAGTATATAAGAGGTTCTAATTTCGTCAGCCAAATCATTCTAAGTTCAGACAGTGAGCAGTAAAGTGTGATATATAAAGTTAAGTATATAAGTGATATATAAAGTAAGAAAATTGAAATGGCAGACCAAAATATTGAAGTTGCTGAAATGGTTGTACGCCGTAGTACAAGATACTAGGAAATGACAGATTTGCTAATTTTATGCAAGAAGAGCTGAGCGGTGACGAAGCCTATGATGCTTTTGGCAATACAGCTGGGAATGATGACGACTCCATATATGAACCAGGTTTTCATGGTGATGATTCGGACGCAGAAACTCAACAACATATCGAAGTCAATGAAGAAAGTGATGACAGCGATGTTGACGACGAAGAAAACAATGCACAGCAAACAAATGACAATTACTACTATGGTAAAGATGGCACACAATGGTGTAAAACAGCACCCCCTAATTCTCGCATTCGAGCTCATAATGTGGTTGACTTCACAAGAATGAGACCAGGGCCAAACGGAGCGGTACATGATCCCTTCACTATATTCCGCTCCATCATCAGTGAAGACATAGTGTACATAATATTACGCGAAACTAATAGGAAAGCCAGGGAAGTTACAGCTGCATGGAATTTGGCAAATCCAACGAAGATAAAGGAATGGAATACCATCACACTAAAGGAGTTTGATGCATTTTTGGCTATTATTCTACATGCTGGACTCACCAAATCAAATACCGAACCTGCTAGAGAGTTATGGGGCCCAACACATAACCCAATATACAAAGCTGCTTTGTCCTACGATCGCTTTATGTGCATCAAACAATTCATCAGATTCGACAATGCAAATACACGACAGCAGCGACTAATCACCAGCAAAACTGCGGCAATTGATGATATTTGGGAAATGTTGCAGTCAAACTTAGCAGCAACTTACACTCCGCATGAGTCATTGACAGTTGATGAGCAGTTATTCCCCTACAGAGGCCGTACCCGCTTCACACAGTACATTCCTTCTAAGCCTGCCAAGTATGGAATAAAGGTATGGTGGTTGTGTGACTCCAAATCATACTATCCCGTCAAAGGTATGATCTATTCTGGTAAATTGCCAAACCAGGATCGTGAAGTAAATCAGGGCCAAAATGTTGTACTTACGCTTATGGAGAGATATATGGATACTGGCCGCACAGTTTATGCAGACAACTTCTTCACAACGTTGGATTTGGCACGTGTTTTGATGAGGAGGAAAACGGGCTACGTTGGAACAGTTCGCGCAAATAAGAGGTTCGTACCGCAGGAGTTCCAGAAAAATCGCCAGCGTCCTGTCCTCACCACATTGTTCGGCTTCAACGATGGCGATATAGCACTATCTTCATATGTGCCAAAACGAAACAAAGCTGTTCTTCTTATGTCTACTCAACATTATACTTGCGCTGTCGACGAGGCAAGTGCAAAGCGGAAACCCTACAGCATTCTGGACTACAATGCTAATAAATCTGGCGTAGATGTGATGGACCAAATGCTGGGCACTTACTCGTGCAAACGCTCTACACAACGCTGGCCATTAGCAATGTTTTACAATATGGTAGACGTTGCTGCACTTGCTGCATTCACCATATACAACGAAATGCAGCCTAACCAACGAAGTGATCGACGACGGGCGTTTCTCCAGCTCCTCACCAGGCAATGCCAAACATTGAGAATCGGGCCCTAAACAACCAAATCACGAAGCATCCAAGGATACGCACTGCGATGGAGACATTTGATGTCAGGGTAAGAAAAAACTGCTCCAATTTCACAACCAGACTACTAATTTTGTTTTTTTTTATTTTTTTTTATCTTTTCAGATAAGACCAAGACCGGTAGAAGTCAATTCACTAGCATTTGCGCCAAGGACGAACAGGCCGTCATGCCGCCTATGCCGTTCTGAGTACGGACGGCAGCGGAAAACGATGGCTACTGCTTCAATTGCGACAATGCTGTTTGCGGAGAGCATTCTACAGTCCTCCACCGCTGTCATACTTGCGAACAGGCCACGATGGACCAACAGCAGCAACAACAACAATAGAAAATAAGATGTTTTATATGTTAATTTTATTCACTTTCATATGACCCATGTAAAAAAAAAAAAAAATTCTAAATATACAGTTTTGTTCTTTAGACAATAATTAACATAAAAAAAAATAAAAAAATTTTTGCAATTTTTTTTCATAGTAAAATACTTAAAAATAAAAAAGGTCCCTAGGGACCTGTTCACGCATTGAAGGGTAAAAAAATGTTCACGCATCGAAGGGTTAAGCATATTTAATAATATAGTAAGACAAAAATAAAAATAATAATATTAAATCCATATATGTATATGAAAAAAGTTAGGACTTGCAAGAAACATAAAATAATAAGAAATGAATCCATTAATACTAAAAAAAATGACATAGTTTAATATTTCGTTTCACGTTTAAAATAATATTTGAGGAATAAAATACAATTTAAATGCTTTGGTGACAATCTATTTATTTGTTTTGTTTTAATTGAAGTTGAAACAGTAAATACTCTTTCACTTATTGTACATAGATGTTGGGCTAAATAGTAAGTAAAGCATCATATAAAAGATCTAATTTATTTATTTATTCATTAATTTTATTGGTTATTTTGTAATAAATAAGCCCTATTGGCCGATAGACATATTACAGATCATATTTTAATTCGAGTAAACTTAAAGAAAAAAGAAAAAAACTATTATATGTACCTAAAAACACAAATGGCTTCCTTAATATTAAAGAAAAATTTAATTCAGAAACAAATAGTCTAGAGGTCCCAAAGTGGGCAGTGACTGTATTTTCAAACGGTTGGAGTAGATTACATATTAATTATAGTTATTTATAAGTTTGCTCTTGAAAGTTTAAGGAGTTAATGAGAATGTGCGTAGGTTTGTAGGTAACTTGTTCCAGCAGCGTGTCGTTCGTACTAGAAATGATCGTTCAAAAGTCGATGAAGAGACTTTCGGTATGAGAATCTGTTTGTTTCGAGTAGACCGACTAAAGTTATATTTGCTCACCATGTAGCGTGGAGCGCTAGCTTTCATAAGTTTGTAGAAAGAGTACACCAGTCGAATGTTTAAAAATTTCGAAAAGAACTTTTCAAAAATTTGTAAACAAACATGGATACATGATCAAATTTTTTAAGTCCATATACAAAGTGGACAATATTATTAACAATTTGTTCAGTATGTTACGCAAGACATGAGTAATGCATAGCCTAGAGTGTATTTCACTTTCAAAGGCAGGTACAAATTAGTGCAATAAAGTTTTCTGAAGGTAAATCCGACTTTAGAGCTTAGTGCATTTATGTGTGATTCGAAAGATAACTGACTATCAAGAATTACCCCAAGACATTTCATTTTATCGACAAAACAATCTTGCACACCATTAAGTGTAATGTTTAAATCATTTGTTTTTTTGTAAACACATTTGGTTTTAGAGGGATTTATACTCAAGAAGTTTTCGGACATCCAAGAAGAGACGAATGAAAGATTATAACTTATAGTGGATTCTAGGACATCTAAAAATTGAGCATGATTTGAGAACAAAAGTTGAATATCATCAGCGTAGATGAATGGTTTACAAGTACCAGCATCGAAGACTCCAACTAAATCATTGACATATAACATAAACAAAAGTGGGCCAAGCACAGAGCCCTTTGGGAAGCCAGAAACAACATTTAGCAGACTAGACTCACATCCATTATAAGAGATAAATTGCTGACGACTACTTAAGTAGGGTGACATAAGCATGCACGAGGAATTGGAGAAATTAAATTTAATTTTAAGTTTTTTTATAAAGTTGTCATGATTGATCCTATCAAACGCTTTTGATAGGTCCAATGAGACAAGCACGCTTACTTTATTTGAATTTATGTTTTCTCGTATAGTATCCGTTAAACCAAGTAGCAGCGTAGCTGTAGAGTGGATTTCCTAAACCCAGACTGCCAGTCAGCGATAAGACTCATATGATTCGTATATTCCATAATTTCTTTTTTTATAAGGTTTTCGACGACTTTAGATAGAAAAGGCAATATACTTATCGGTCTGAGGTTATGTAATGAAGGTGACGAGCCAGTTTTGGGTACAGGAACAACTCTAGCTACTTTCCAGGCTAACGGGAATGTTGAAGTAGTTAGAATATTATTGACAAAAAATAGCAAGTGTCTTAGCACATAAGGTAAGATAATTTTTATGAATTTAATGGGTAAATTGTCATAGCCAATAGCGTTAGATTTTATATTGTAAATTTCTTCAACAAGCTAATTTTCTGAAACATTTCTGAAAAAAAAAATATCTCCCTGGTCATGCTGAGTCTCGAACGACATTGGATTAGTAGAGTTGGATATTTGGTTTTTTAAAAAGTGCTCATTGATCTCGCTTGCATTAAACGCGCCACTGGACGTATCTGAGCTCGAGCATCCTGTATTTCTTAACGTTTTCCATATTTGTTTCGAGTTCAAACCCTCAAAGGTCCGGCAGCCTATTTCTCTCTTTTTTCTACGTATAATTGCTTTTGCAGGGTTTCGAAGCTTACAAAAGATTTTCCAGTTACTTTCCGATTTGTTTTCTAAGTATGCCTTAAAAGCCAAGTCTCGCAGCGATTTGGCATAAACTACCTCTCTTGAAGCCATTATGACATCATTTCTAAGTTTTATTTTAAATCTGGTAATAGGAACTACTGAGTAAGCCATAGAAAAAAGCAGTATTCAAGACATATAGTTGGTGGTCAATGTCGTTTGTCAAATACAGATCAGCGAAGTCAATGTTAGTCAAGACAGAATTAAGTAGGTCAAGGTCAACTGCGCTACAATTGCGATATTCAACGAAATTTTCTACACGGGTAACTGGAAAATCCAAGGAAGCATAAACAAGCGCGTGATGGGAAATACCCGGTGAAATAAATTGCCCTAATAGCTTAACGACATCAGGATTACTTAGCAAGAAAAAGTCATCAAAGAAGAAGAATTATGATGCGAGTCGTAGTGTGTAGGCAGCGAATTATGAGCACAAGATAGATTACAGCGCAAGCACATTGAGCGCAAACTCAGATTTAGAAGGATCAAAAAAGTTGTGGTTAAATTCACCAACAACAACCACATTAGAATATTTAACAAACAAATGGCATAAAGACTTCAAATGAAACAATATCACCTCGAGGTAGGTAAACGACACCAAGTAATATTTGCTGTGAATTGTAAGATAATTCGATAAAAAGCGACTCACAGATACCATACTCTGGTGAGCGATGAACAACATTGTAGTTGATATTTTTTGAAATATAAAAGCCTACACTTCCACCTCTCTCGCTAGGGCGATCATTCCTACAAAAAGAATATCCCGGGATATCAACAGCACTGTTCGCAATGTGAGGTTTTTGCCATGTTTCAGTAACTCCAAAAACGTAAATTTTGTTGTTCTCTTATTAAATTTTTGTTGAATAGAAAAATCATCCATCAAACTTGCTCGGGTATCTTTAAAATACTTTTTAGTCGAATTTTGTACAGAATTTATAGCTTAGTTGGTCTTTTAAGCATCCAGATATTTCAATAATTTCGATATCTGAATCATCTGACTCTTCGGATACGTCTGCAGTTTTTTGGTCCTCGAAATTAGGAAAAAGCCTATTAAATAGATCGACAGCATTCTTTTGCTTGTTGTTTTGAAGCGAAACTTAAATGTGCATCTTCTTTGGGAAAGACCTGAATGGAGGTATAATATCAACGTGTTTACCACTTTGATACGCCTTTCTGATATCCTTTTCTTGAGACAATCACAAAGTTTTCGAGAATATTCAGTTTCATATTTTCCTATTGACTGCAGAACTAATTTCCAGATGCCCTCAGCATCAATTAATGAAATCGAATCTTTTGAAAACTCCGTAACTGCTAGCTGAAGCGAATCAAGCAATTGATATATTTCTTGCACATTTATTTCAATTTCGCTAAAAGTTTCTAAGCTTAGATCCAATAAAGCATGATTTACACATTTAAATATTCTTAAAAATGTAAATATCATTTGGGCCATAGAGTTCCATCTATGAATAACATCTAAAACAAGCCGTAGTTCATGACCTTCCTGGTTTTTAACGTATTCTTGGAGTTTTTTTTTTGTTTTTCATTGGATTTATTAAACATTTTAACACATTTTCGTAATGTAGAAATTATTTTATAGAAGTGTGGTTTTAACGCGCTCATACTTGTGGAAACTTCAAAGGAATCATTGAAACCCTCAATGTCGTTATCAACAGATTTGTCACTATCTTCAGTATTGGAAAGATACAATGTCATTGGAAAGATTTATTTCAAATTCTGACATTTATTTCTGATATAAAATTCTAAATAATTAGAAGTTCCTTTTAATTTTACCTCCTCTAATCCCAGGTTATACAACTCCACTTTTTTAGTTTTTCTATTAATTATTCTCATGCTTTCATTTACGTACTTTTTATTAGACAAGTTCATCCATTCGTCAACAATGATAGAAAAACGACCATTGGTTGTTTTTTTTTTCTTTAAAAAGTTGGATGAACTCATGCTTGTTTTCATCGTAAAATGCATTCATATATTTCCAGACTGTAGCGCAGCTAGCAGGTACTTCCAATCCTTTCGATGCCAGATATAACGAAACTATTTTTGATCTTATTACTTCGTTAACAGATAACCCATCCTCTGCTACGCATCTGGATAAAATTTCCGGCAATAAATCACTTTTCTTAAAATATGTCAATAATACCTTTGCTTTTCGAACTTGCTTCTTTCGAGCTTGTTAGTATTTCGTCTTTATGCTCGATCTTGTCATCATTGTCGATGTTTTTTATGTCCTTATGGACTCGTTTGAGGTGGTTGCGAAGGCCAGATGTCCATGAACCTTTGCAGGAAAGTATTTTAGGACACAATGTACCTTATTTTTCTTAAAATACTTCCATACTACGTAGCTCATTGTGAATCTATGCAGGAATATATATCAGGACATTTTTAAGAATTTATGTACTTACATTGTCTCAGAAATAATTGAAATAGTGTTCGGTTTGCGATTTGCATTAATAATTCAAATTTAGCAATTTGGTCGCAAACAGCAGTTTAAGTGTTGCACTTTAGTGGATGTGTTTAATAGACAAAAGTATTGCCACCACGAAGATTTTCATTTATATAAACGTTTATTTTGTATATATTTTTATACGCTGGAAATTAACAAAAAAAAGAGAAAATTGAAAAAATTAGAAATTTTTAGTATTCGAAAATGTCGAATAACCCGACCAGAAAAACCCGGTTTTTCTAATTCGAAATGCACAATTTAAAAAAAACCGAAACCGAAAAATCAATAAATACCCGGTTTCACGATTAACACTACTTGAAATCCATCTCTATTTGCAATTTAAAACTCCTAAAAATCCTTTAAATTTTTAAAACAACATGTTATTTTCGGTCCACGCCAAAAGCCTTTTATTAACCTAACAATATAACTATTGATTAAGATATTAATTTGAATGTTGAATGTTTGAATTAATTTGTTGTAAAATGAAGTGGTAATGAAAAATTTTAATGATGGAAAAAATTTCCATTACCAATAAATTTTTAGTGGCAATGAAAATAAATGACTTTCCTATTAAAATTTTGTATTACCACTAAATTTTAATGGCTTACCACTAAATTTTGTAAATACTTTTCATTACCATTAAATATTTAGTGGTAGTGCAAATTTTTTCCATAATCATTAAAAACCATTACTTATTAATGGTAATGCAATTTTTATTTGCATTACCACTAGGTGGATAGTGGTAATGGAAATTTAATGGTAATGGAAAATGCCCATGTATGGTAGATACATAAAGAAATATGTATGCTAACAATTTTCCAAACTGCTCTAAGTAACTTAAGAGTCATCGTTAAACGCTTAGATGGCTTCAGCTTAAAAAAACTGAATGACCGAAGCACTAAGCCACAGCAATAAATTATAGTAGTTAAGCAAGCACAGCAAAAATTTTCAAACTCTGCATTAACTATTTCTTTCGTCTCGAAGTATTTCATTCGGCTAACTTCGTAAGCACAACTTTCAGTTAACTGAAGCAAAATTATCTTTTATTTCTTTTTTGCATTTGCTTCTTACTTTCGCTGATTCCTTTTTCGTAGTCATAGCAAAGTAATCACATATGCATTATAAATAGTTAAGTAATTTCAAAAACTGAATCAGACAATTTTCATCGCTAAATACTAAAATTTGGTAATTAAGTTCATACGCTCACTCTCGACAGCTTTGCAAAAAATGGGCATAGTAGCACTATATCTGTGCCCACTCTTCAGAAATAATTTTATTTTATTTATTTATGTATTATAGTTAATTACAATTCAAAAATTTTAACTAAGTAAGCACTACCTGCCAGGGCTATCGGTTAGAAATAATATTAATTCCTGAGATGTGAACGTTTTGATAGTCAAACTTGATATGTAGGTTCTATGGTCCAAGTGTCGGTCACTTTATATTTAAATGTTTCCACGCCCACTTTTACCGCCCACAAATCTGTAAAAAGGATATATATCACACTTTTTTACAGTAGAAGACTAAAATTTGGTACATTAGTTCATAAGGTTACTGCCAGAACCTTTATAAAAATGGACTTGTCGCACTTTATCTACGCTGACTTTTCAGAAATCGTAATTTCTGAGCTGTACAAGTTTTAATACTGAAAGTTGGTATGTAGGTGCAATTGGACCAAGTGGCGGTCACTATATATATATGAACGAGCTTATACCCTAAAAGAGGGCGTAGCTATGGTGATGCCACGCTTTTATATTAATTTCGTACCGAGTTTCATTGATAACTGACTTTAATAAGTTTAAATTAATAACTGAAAGCTATACCGAAAATTTGGGGTGCTGAAAAAGTACCACGCCTGTCGCCCAACGCCAATAAAATGTTACCAGTGGAACTTACTTACTTACTTACTTACTTACTTAGTTGGTCGTAACAACCCGTGAACGTCTTGTAGAGTGTTAGCTTTGTCGATCGAGAGAGGGCTCTGGAACTTAGTTGCTTACTGAGCCCGTAGTAGCACCTATTAGCAATTATTGTTCTTCGCTTTATCTCCAGGCTGATTTCGTTTTTGGTATTAATGGCGGTGCCAAGGTAAACGAACTCCTTGACTACTTCAAAGTTATAGCTGCCGGATGAAACGTGGGAGTCTAAACGCCGAGCTCCCTTGTTTGTAGACAGCATATATTTTGTTTTGCCCTCATTAATCGTCAAACCCACTTTGGCTGATTCCTTTTCTCTTGATTCTGCCGACAATATCAATATCATCAGCGTACGCAAGGAGCTGGACGCCTTTGTAGAAAATGGTGCCATTACGATGCACACCGGCCTTTCGTACGATCCCCTCCATGATGATGTTAAAGAGATCGGAAGACAGTGGATCGCCTTGCCTGAAACCTCTTTCGGTATTGAAGGTTTCGAAGAGGTCATTTCCTACCTTGACGGAGCTGCGTGTGTTGCTCAACGTCATTCTGCAAAGTCTAATCAACTTTGCAGGTATACCGAACTCAGACATTGTTGCGTATAGGCAATCCCTTCTCGGGCGATCGAACGCAGCTTTAAAATCGACAAAGAGATGGTGTGTGTCAATTTGATTTTCGTGGGTTTTCTCCAGGATTTGTCGTAGCGTGAAAATCTGGTCTATGGTGGACTTACTAGGTCGAAAGCCACACTGATAAGGTCCAATCAGTGTTTTTGTAATCGGCTTTAATCTTTCACACAGTACGCTTCAGAGAACCTTATATGCGATGGAAATAAGACTGATACCTCTATAACTTGCGCAGATTGTTGGGTCTCCTTTCTTAAGTATAGGGCACAGTACGCTGAGGTTCCAATCGTCGGGCATGCTTTCTTCTAGCCATATTTTGCTGATGAGCTGATGCATGCGCCTTATCAATTCATCGCCGCCGGTTTTAAACAATTCAGCTGACAGGCCGTCAGCACCCGCTGCTTTGTTGTTTTTGAGTCGTTGGATAGCAACTCGAACCTCATCATGGCTAGGTGGTGGTACTTCCACTCCGTCATTGTTGATTGGTAGCTCTGAACTGCGCTCTCCATGGGCGGCATTGGTGAAATCGTCGCCAGTAAGTAAATTGGAGAAGTGCGGTCTCCACAATCTCAGCACACACTGCGTATCCGTATTCAGATCTCCATTTTCGTCTCTACAAGTGGATGCTCCGGGCTTGAAACCTTGGGTTAGAGGCTTAACCTGTTGATAGAATTTTCGTGCATCCTTCTTGCCCTGGTATGCCTCTAGTTCCTCACGCTCACGCTTTTCCTGCTCTCTTTTCTTGCGTCTGAAAAGGCGCCTCTCTTCCTTCCTCTTTTCGCGGTAGTTTTCTCGCACGGCTCGCGTTGCAGCTGACTGTAGCGTTTTTCTATATGCAGCGTTTTTTACTGCAGTCGCAATGCAGTAATTAAGCTTTGGGTAGTTTTAATTTTTTTAAGCTTATTGATGAAAGTAGAGGAGCGTTTATGTTGCGAGATTGCAGCTTGTGACTGGTTTCTGTTCATTTTAATTTTTTCCTTGTGTTGCATTTTGTGAAAACTTTGGAATAAAAAAGAGTGTGTGAAGAACAAAAAACTTGCGGTGATTTTTAATAAAAAAAGAGACATTGCGTTGTAGGTAGCTTCTAATGTTTCGAACATAGTGAAGACCAGTTCTGACAGGCAGGCAGATCAAATCGAATTTTCACATTGGAGCAATAAAGAAACCAAGTCATGCATCTCTTTTGCTAACGGGACTATTAGTATTTGGATCGGCGTGTGAGGTTTTTTGTTATTGCGCATGCAATTGTTTTAACTTTTTTGTTTTAACTTTTTATTTTAGAAAAAAAAAATTGTTGTTGAGTTGAAAATATGAATACGTCAAGTGCAATTTGTGTTATTGTTGCTTGTACATGTGTTTGTTTTTTAATAACAAAGAAGATAAAATTTATAACAGATACAAAACAACAATAATAAAATGTAATTTTTGCTTATAATTCCACGAACAACGCTATGATCAATAACAAAAAATTCAAAACAATATCAAATGCATTCAAAACAGCTTGAAAACACAAATCAGAACAGCGCACAGTGTGACATTTTATCAATCTACGAGGACAAAAGTAGAAAAAAAAAACACAGAAAGCCATGTCAAAAATTTGAAAATGTTGCTTTATCCGGTATATTTAAAACGGCAGACATAATATGGTGCTTTTTGGGTTTTTCAAAATTATTTGTAAGCGTCAAGAGAGTAGTTTTTGTATTAAGTGCACTGATTAAAGTTGTTAACTTTTTTAACTTCTTTTGCAATGGAAAACTGTTGTGAAATTATGTAGATTAATTCAAAATAAAATAAGTCGCTTAATTTATCAAGGTTTCATTTAAATTAGTGATGGAAAATTTAGCATAAGCAAGAAACGATAAATTCAGCTACACTTTGATGGACTGGCAAAAAGTTTGTATGTATATGTATTGGGGTGTCCTAAAAAAGTCAAAGTAGTTTTTTATGTGGTACTGCCTTAATTTTTTCGTATGATGTTGAAATAAATGTTAAAAAAATTTGGTGTGCCTAGGACCATTGGAACCAGTGCCGACTTGCATCGGTACATGTCAGTACTTGGTTATATGGCAAAAAGTGCTACTATTTCCAAAAGAACCCAATTAACTTTTGTATAAGTGTAAATTTTGAAAAACTTGTACGCAGCTCGTTTTCTATTTAATTTTTCTTTAAAATAAGCTAATAAACATGAAGATTTGACGAAATCCTCCAGAGTTGGGATTTTTTACTTTTCGAAAAAAACAAATCTTCCTGTTTGTTCTTGTTGCATTATAAAAATATAAAAAATTCAATGAAATCTTTTGGAAATATTTTCTTAAACTATACCAAAAGAAGATGCAAAAAAAATGTGTAAATATGTTGAATAACCTGGTCGTTATAAATTTTTTGCTAGAAAAAAATGTTTACAAAAAAAAAAAAATCTCAAAATATGGAAAAAAAAGGACGGATGATTTAAACATAGTCTTGAGCTACTTTCTGCAAGAAATTGACAAAAAAAAACCGAAATTCGGGAAAAAGTTTTACCTGGTGATTCTTGACTTTTATTAAAAAAACTTTAAGTGCCCTCTTCTAGTATTTCGATTACGAAAAAAATTATAAAAAATCGAAAAAAGTTATTTCTCACTCGGGGTAACTTTAATAATTCTTGAAAAATTTTTCTGATTTCCATTCGAAAAATTTTTGAATTTAGGTATTTAAACGAAAAAGTCCCCAAAAGCCAAAAAATGCTCTTATTTTGTATATTATTGTATTTTTACAGCTATTTTGATGAAAAATAAATAAGTTTTTCTTTGAAAACCGAAAAGCCTGCAAGTTCTTCTAAACATGCATTATTTGTAATAACAGAAGAATGTTATAAAATGTTATGTTGTTCTAATACATTTAATACATAATTTAGTGTTTCAAATTCAATGCATAATGTGTTAATTTCCCTCTATAGGCAAATCAATGGGTGTTTGAGATAGACCCCAACTCCAGAACAATTTTTTTTAGGAATAAACCAGGAAATCATATCAATAATTTAGAATTTTGTCCGCCCAGATTGGTCAAATCGCATACTGTGCAACGGTTGAAAGTTCAGAACTCTTTCTTTTATTAGGTTGCGAACGTAGTGAACTCCGATTCAGACAGGCAGGCAGATCAGAAAACACATTAGAGCAAAAGATCGTTGCATGACTTGGTTTCTTCATTGCTTTAATGTGAAAATCTGATCTGATCTGAACAGAAACAAGCGTTCACTATGTTCGCAACCTTAAAAATTAACGCATGTTCTTTGTTTCCTTTCCTTTCACCTCTGTCCGGCTCTTCAGCACGCTCTTCCCACTTCAAAAGCTTTACAATAACAACAAAAAAACAAGAAAAAAAAGTAAAAAACAAACAGAAACCAGTCATAAGCAACTCAACCGCGCAAAATAAAGTTAAATAAAAACATAAAAAATTCTGAAATACCCGGGAAGCTCGAAAGTTCTAAAATGCAAATATCTTCAACATATTTTTTTAGAAATCTTAAGAAAAAAGATTTTTATTTTTGTTTGCTTATTCATATACTGAGCTACTACAAGTACTTTTTAAGTTTGTTTTGTTTCTGTTAATTAAACTTTTTTATTAACATAATTTTAAAAAACAAAATATGTATTGATTGATTCTTAACTGAAAAAATCTTAAACTGAACCTTAATTGAACTGAATCTAAACTCTTAAATTATAAGTTTTATTAAAAATTAATTGGAAAATAAATGATTACATAAAATATTGAACTGGTGCTTTGAATATAGATATACTCTTATAAATTTAAAATAAATAAATAATGAATATGTCTCTTCTTCTTATATGTTTATTGAAAGAAGAACAGTAGTTTGTTTACCAATACGCTGCTAGAAAACGGCAGTAAAGTACGAAAACAAAAACTCATGCAGCAGCAGAAACTCCAGCTGCGGCAGACACTCGAGCTGTGCCAGACATTCGAGATGCGGCAGACACTCGAGCTTTAAGCGATTTTTCCGAATGTCAGCCATTGGCTGGATGGTGCCTTCGTTTCGCTTCGCAATCGTGAAAAGCTATGTTTAGCAGCAATCGTTGTTTACGAACTCGAGCACCATGCATGCATTAATTTTTATGTGCGATTGTGGCTGACGACGAATGTTATTCGAGTGGCAAGTAATGACGAATGGTCTTATGCAAATCTCTGATACACATATACCCACATACGTATATACATTAAGTCGCCTCACGCTCCATAAAAAAAAAGTTGTTTGGTCAGGTTCTTCAAAATAATCCATGCCTTATTTTATGATGATCCCCAAAATATTTCGACTAAAAATATTGGCTGGTCAAAAATAATAGTAATGAAAAAGTTCTTCTGCATCAAAAAATCTTAAATTATTACAGTTGGACCAAAAATTATGCGGATTTTTATGGATTGTTTTAACTTTTTTCATATTATTTTCACTAAAATTCGATCATTTTTTTTCCACACTACTTTTTCTCAATGAATTGTAAAATGTGTACATTTTTTTGTAATTTCATTAAATTTAATTCTTCTCTTTTCACTTTATAATTCAATAGATAATTTGTTTGACTAAAAGTAACATGGAAAAAAAACAAGTTTTAATGCGAGTCTGCAGATTGATGACGGCCGAATATAAAAATTAATTCAATTGAAAAAACTTTCTGTGTCAGATGGGATTCGAACATAGATTCGATAGGTTCTATCGCATACAAGCCACGCACCTCAACCAGTATGCCACGGAATTGTTTGAAATATACTCTAAAAATCGAGTTTTTTGTGAAAATATTTACAGGTCAACAAAAACAAACGGTCAGAAATAATAGTAATAAAAAATGTCTTCCAATCTGCAGCAATAAGTTTTAAATTTTTACAGTCGGACCAGAGGTAATGCGGATTTCGATTAATTGTTTAACTTTTTTTTATATTAATTTCACTAAAATTCACATTAAAACATTTTTGTTTTGCCATTTTACTTTTAGTCAAATAAATTATGTATTAAATTATGTATTGAAAAGTGAAGAATTAAATTGAATGAAATTACAAAAAGATGTACATATTTGTTACAGTTTACATTTTACAATTCATTGACAAAAAGTAGTGTGGAAAAAAATTGATTGAATTTTAGTGAAAATAATATGAAAAAAGTTAAAACAATCCATAAAAATCCGCATAATTTTTGGTCCAACGGTAATAATTTAAGATTTTTTGATGAAGAAGAACTTTTTCATTACTACTATTTCTGACCGTTTGTTTTTTTTAATCACCATACCAGCCAATATTTTTAGTCGAAATATTTTGAGGATCATCATAACATAAGCCATGGACTATTTTGAAGAACCTGACCGAACAAATTTTTTTTTCTATGGAGCGTGAGGCGACTTATTGTATATACGTATGTGGGTATATGTGTATATCACGTTAAGACTCCGAAACCGCTAAGCCAATTTTTAAACCAAAGCCTTGAGAGTGTTTCTGTAATTTTAAATACACCTCAAATTTCCGATATCGAACAGTTGTAGAATTCTAGGTCGCCCAGCCTCGGAATACAGGATTTGACCTCAATTTACATATGCCGTTCCACTAGTATCATTTTATGGGCGTTGGAGGAGGGACGTGGTACTTTTTCAGCACCCTACATTTTCGGTATAGCTTTCGGAATAAGTCACACATCAATGAAACTCTGTACGAACATACTATAAAAGCATGGTCTCACTAAAGCTACACCCTCTTTTAGGGGATAAGCTATCTATATATATAAAAATGGATGTATGTATGAGGGTATTAGACATCTGCACGAATACATCCGAACGCCTCTTCAAAACATTTGCTTGAAACACGTATACATATACTCTATCATTGTCAACGGCCAACTACGAGTGAGTATACTACAAAACAAAATAAAAACATTCAAGTACTGTACTCAAAACCGAAATGTTTTCAATATGAAATTTCCTCGCGTACTTGTGCTCGTATACCAAGTACATGTATATAAGTTAGATTAAATAAAATAATGTGAAAACAATTCATACAAACTTTTACAAGCATAAAATTGAATTTTTTAAACTTCAATACTTTTAAAAGAAAGAGAATAAAATAAACTTAAAATAAAGTTGACTTTTTTAGTTATGATTTTTTAAGTTGATCTTCATATCTATTTCGAACTGTACAGCAAAATCTACTTGGTGTACTTGCTATGTTTTAAAAGACAAAGTAGTCTGCATGAAAAATAGCTATGCAACCAACCCAAAGTTGTGTACACACTCTGTTAAGATCCAACCAGATGTTGTACACAACTCGCTTCAGCCTGTGTTTGATTTGAAAGTACTGTACACAAGTTTGAAAGATACTATAAAATGTGGTACAGTACGAAAGTGTGCACTTTGCTGCAGGCAAAACAAATGTGTTCATGCAGATGTCTAGTGGGTATGTGGATATGTCGGTATGTGGGTATGTGTATATATCACGTATAGACTCCAAAACCACCGAACCAATCTTAATGAAATTTTTAGGGATACTGAAGCAACATTCTAAAAGTGTTCCTGTGAAGTTTAGTGTTGATTGGACAAGGGGCGTGCTACCTACCATACAACCCAATTTGGCTCTATCGCCCACAAACCAAAAAAAAATGCTATATATCAGACGGTTTTAATCGTATAAAACTAAAATTTGGTAATTTTGTTCAGAAGTTTACTTTCGGTGACTGTACAAAAAATGGTCGTGGTCACACTATATCTACACCCACTTTTCAGAAATCATTTTAATTCCTGAGATGTTCAAGTTTTGATAGTGAATCTGGGTATGCAGGTGCTATGGATCCAAATGGCAGTCACTATGTATATATAAATGTTGTCACGCCCACTTTTACCGCCCATAAATCAGTAAAAATGCTTTATATCAGACGGCCTTTACCGTAGAAGACTAAGATTTAGTAATTTACTTCGTATGGTTACTGTCGGCCAATGTACAAAAAATGGGCATGGCCGCACTATATCTACGCCCACTTTATCAAAATCTTGCTAATTCCTGAGTTGTACATGTTTTGATAGTGAATCTTAGTATGCAGGTGCTATGGATCCAAGTCGCAGTCACTATGTATATATAAATGTTGTCACGCCCACTTTTACCGCCCACAAATCAGTAAAAATGCTTTATATCAGACAGCTTTTGCCGTAGAAGACTAAGATTTGATAATTTAGTTTATATGATTACTCTCGGCCTATGTACAAAAAATGGGCATGGCTGCACTATACACCCACTTTATCGAAATCATGCTTATTTCTGAGTTGTACACGTTTTCATAGTGAATCTTGGTATTCAGGTGCTATAGGTCCAAGTGGCAGTCATTATGTAAATATAAATATTGTCACGCCCACTTTTACCGCCCACAAATTTTAAAAAATGCTTTATATCAGACGGCTTTTGCCGTAGAAGACTAAGATTTGGTAATTTAGCTCATATGGTCACTGTTGGCAACTGTTAAAAAATAGGCGTGGTCGCACCATATCTACGCCCACTTTTTGAAATCATGCTTATTCCTAAATTGTACACGTTTTGATGGTAACACTTGATATACAGGTGCTCTAAGAGGCATTCAATATATATATATAAAATTTGCCACACCCACTTGAACCACCCGAAAATAAAAAAAAACGAAATGCCCAATTTCTGCCTTGAAAGGACTTTGACCGAGCTTCTTATGATGAATTGTGTTGTGCGTGTTGTGGAATGTTTGAACACAAATTATAGAGAACTGGACCTACAAGTTTTATGCCGACTCCGAACGGCTTATGTTCTCAAGAAACTTTTCATGCCTGCAGAGAGGTGACGGCCGAACAGAAAAATGAATTCAATTGAAAAAACTTTCTGTGTCAGGTGGGATTAGAACCAGGGTTCTCTCGCGTATGTGCCACACACTCTATCCACTACGCCACGGCCGCCACTTTTTACACACAAATCAATAGAAGTTCTATAAATCAGACTATTCTCATCGTTAAATACTAAAATTTGGTAATTAAGTTCATACGCTTACTCTCGACAGCTTTCCAAAAAAATGCGCATGGTAGAACTATATCTGTGCCCACTCTTCAGTAATAATTTTATTTAATTTATTTATTTATGCATTAAAGTAAATTACAATTTAACAATTATAACTAAGTAAGCACTAGCTGCCAGGGCTATCGGCTAGAAATAATTTTATTTCCTGAGATGTGAACGTTTTGATAGTCAAACTTGGTATGTGGGTGCTATGGATCCAAGTGGCGGTCACTTTAT
Source organism: Coremacera marginata (assembly GCA_914767935.1). Lineage (NCBI taxonomy): Eukaryota > Metazoa > Arthropoda > Insecta > Diptera > Sciomyzidae > Coremacera > Coremacera marginata. The sequence continues at coordinate 98,958,345 of OU612047.1, read as the reverse complement.
ATATAAATGTTGCCACGCCCACTTTTAATGCCCACAAATCCGTAAAAAGGATATATATCAGAAATTTTTTTCAGTAAAAGAATAAAATTTGGTAGATTAGTTCATATGGTTACTGCCAGAACCCTTAAAACATGAGCGTGTCGCACTTTATCTACGCCGACTTTTCAGAAATCATTGTAATTCCTAAGCTGTACATGTTTTGATAGTGAAACTTGGTATGTAAGTGCAATAGGACCAAGTGGCGGTCACTATATAAATAAATGTTGATATGCCTACTTTTTCTGCTCATCTTTCTATCTGTAAAAAATGTATGTATGTATACTAAGGCTCCTCACAAAAAAAAGGTGTTCGGGTCGGTTCCTCAAAATAACGCTATATGTTATGATGATTCCCCAAATATTTCGACAGTAGCGATAGCCATCCGTGAGCGGGAATAGTTTGAAATAAAAAAAAAAAAATGAAATGGCAATTTCAGCCCTTGAAAAGACTTTGACCGATCTTCTTATGATCAATTGTGTTGTGCGTGTTGTAAAATGTTTGAACATAAATGACCGAGAACTGGACCTACAAGTTTTATGACGACTCCGAACGGCTTATGTTCTCAAGCAGCTTTTCACTCTCTGAGGTTTGCCATTGTCTGCAAAGAGATGACGGCCGAACAGAAAAATTAATTCAATTGAAAAACTTCTGTTTCAGATAGAATTCGAACCTGGGTTCTATGGAATACAAGCCATGCACCTCAACCAGTATGCCACGAAATGGTTTGAAATATCCTCCAAAAATCGAGTTTTTTGTAAAAATATTTACTGGTGTGGTCGTTAAAAATAACAAACGGTCAGAAACAGGGGCGGATCCAGGAAAATATTTCGGGGGTTTTAAAAATATTAATGTACGCTATAAATGTATCGTCGTTGGGCGTGCAATACCGCGTATCAGCCACTTGCACATTCACACACACGGTATTAGTAAAATTCTACAGGAGTACATAAAAACTGCTTTCTTTTAAACTATTGAATGAATTTTGAGCTAAACTAAAAACATTTATTGAAATAAGATACTTGATTTGTTCTAAAATCAGCATTAAATGGAAAATCCGCTCTATATTAATTAAATCAAATTGAATTAAAATCCAAATTTATGTTTTGGCCTTTTTGCAATATACGCGGTATTGCAAGTGGCTGATACGCAGTATTGCACGCCCAAAGACGATATGCATAGTATATTTATAAAATATGTAATCAGTAAATCAAATCAACTGTGTTTTAGGTAAAGGGTGTTCATAGTTCAAGAACGCAGGTTTGTTTAATTTACGATTTGTTATTTTTACGCCAACTTACGTTAGCGTATTTTGCTTTGTTATTGTTTTGCATGCAAACGCAAATACGCAGGCACGCTTAAATAAAAGTAGCCCTTGGGCGTGTTTTTTGTGTCTCGTATTTTTATGCCCTGTCTACAGCATATATAACAGCGTTGCAAAATTATTGAATACGGCAGTCACACACTGAGGTGCTCACAGTTACAAAAATAAAAAATGCTATAAATGCGCTTTGTTAATATACGATTAAACTGTGAATAGTCCAATTGTAAAATGATATTAATTTTTCTTGGCTTTTTCGATATAATGCCAATTACATTTTCGCACGTTACCACCAACACTTTTTTTTTTACCAGCACTTTTATAAAAAATGTAATTTTTTGGAAACTAATTCACTTTTTCAAGGTCACCACTACTATTTTTTTGGCGTTTTGAAAACATGGTCGTATTGAGGCATTTATTTTCAATCCATTATTAAAATTTTACATTGAAAAATTACTGCTTACTATTATAAACAAATTTTTCAAAAACTCCATACACAATTTGTTCATACAAACACTTTCAAACTAAAAGTGGAATTTTTAGTATTTTTTGTAGTTCTTACTGCATTTTTAAATTTTTCAGATAGTAAAAACGGATAGTCCCACGGCTTTTTTATCAAGAAATAAAAAAATAATAAAAAAATAAATAAAAAAAAATAAAAAATTATATAAATTTGAAGCATAATTAAAAGCTTTCGGAGGTATATTACTATCTTAAAAATTATAAAATACTATAAGAAGTAAAAAAAATACTCAAAAATTAAATTTTTTATTAAAAATGAAAGTGTTTTTTATGTAATAATTGTGTAGGCAGTTTTTGAAAAATTCGTTTAAAATAGTAAGCATTAATTCTTCGATATACAATTTTAAGAATGCATTAAGAATGAATGCCTCAACACGATGATGTTTTAAAAACTCCAAATAGTCGTGCTGAACTTGAAAAATGCGAATGAAATTTTAAGTGGTCAAAAAATTTAAATTTTTCTGTAATGTGTTGGTAAGAAACTGCACAATTATAAAATGTGAAAAAGATCTCTTAAAAAAATCCTAAACATTTTTTTGTAGGTCTTAAAGTTTTAAAGATTATAAGAAAATTTGGCAGCAAATTTCCATAAATTACAAGATGGGGTTTCAGCCCTAGGAAATAAAATAAAATGTGGCAAGCTCCGATACAGATAAGCCTACTAAAAGATTAAATTCCACTGATATTGTGTAGTAAACTTGTATATTTTACATTTTGAAAATTACTAAATTTATATACGTCCCTAAAACTTACCTATTTACGTACGCTTTTATTATTACGATGTGTAACCAAGAGAGAGGTCTGCTGTAACTAACTAACCTGCTAACCAAGAGAGAGATCTGAATCTAGAATATACCTACTATATACATATATGACAAATGTCACTGAAATTTATTTTTTCTATTTAGCTCACGTTTTGGTTTTAAATAAAAGCTTATTTTTTAAAAATCTTTTTTTATATATTTTTTTTAAAATATTATTTTCACTAAAATTCAAATTAAAATTTGTTTTTTTTTTATGTCTTGCCATGTTACTTTTATTCAAATAAATTATCTATTGATGATAAAATATAGTGTAAAGTGAAGAATTAAATTGAATGAAATTACAAAAAAAATGTACACATTTCTTACATTTTACAATTTATTTGACTAAAAGTAGTATGGGAAAAAATTCACTTGAATTTTAGTGAAAATAGTATGAAAAAAGATTCATAAAAAATCCATACAAATGTGCATTATCTTTTGTCCAACGGAAAAACTTTAAGATTTTTTGATGCAAATGAACTTTTTCATTGCTCTTATATCTGACCGTTTGTTTTTTTAACTGCCATACCAGACAATATTTTTAGTCTAAATATTTTGGGGATCATCGTAACATAAGCCATGGATTATTTTGAAGAACCGGACTGAGAAACTTTTTTTTTCTAAGGTGTGTGAGGCGACTTAATGTATATACGTGTGTAGGTATATATGTATATCACGTAAAGACTCCGAAACCGCTAAGTCAATTTTTATACCAAAGCCTTGAGAGGGTTCCTGTGAAGTCTGGTGCCGATCGTAAAAGGCACCTTAAATACACCTAAAATTTTCGATTTCGAACAGTTTTGGAATTGTAGGTCGCACAGCCTCGGAATTCAGTATTCGACCCCAATTTACACATGTTGTTCCACTGGTAACATTTTATGGGCGTTGGACGAGGGTCGTGATACTTTTTCAGCACCCAAAATTTTCCGTATAGCTTACGAAATAAGTCACACATCAATGAAACTCGGTTCTATAAAAGCATGGCTTCACTAAAGCTACGCCTTCTTTTAAAGGATAAGCGCTGAGCGCAGCGAAGCGCGCCGGGTATAAGCTTAAGTTATATATATATATATATATATATATTATTATTATTATTATTATTATCTTCTATATATATAAAAATTAATGTATGTATGTGGGTATGTGGGTATGTGGATATGTGGATATGTGGGTATGTGGATATGTGTGTATATCACGTATAGACTCCAAAACCACCGAACCAAACTTTATGAAATTTTTAGGAATACTGAAGCAACATTCTGGAAGTGATCCTGTGAAGTTTGGTGTTGATTGTACAAGGGGGCGTAGTACCTCCCATACAACCCAAATTGGCTCTATCGCCCACAAAAAAAAAAAAAAGTGCTATATATCAGACGGTTTTAATCATATAAAACTAAGATTTGGTAATTTTGTTCAGATAGTTACTTTCGGTGACTGTACAAAAATGGGCGTGGTCACACTATATCTACGCCCACTTTTCAGCAATCATTTTAATTTCTGAGATGTTCAAGTTTTGAAAGTGAATCTTGGCACGAAGGTGCTATGGATCCAAGTCGCAGTCACTATGTAAATATAAACGTTGTCACGCCCACTTTTACCGCCCACAAATCAGTAAAAATGCTTTATATCAGACAGCTTTTGCCGTAGAAGACTAAGATTTGATAATTTAGTTTATATAATTACTCTCGGCCTATGTACAAAAAATGGGCATGGCTGCACTATACGCCCACTTTATCGAAATCATGCTTATTTCTGAGTTGTACACGTTTTCATAGTGAATCTTGGTATTCAGGTGCTATAGGTCCAAGTGGCAGTCACTATATATATATAAATGTTGTCACGCCCACAAATCAGTAAAAATGCTTTATATTAGGCGGCTTTTGCCGTAGAAGACTAGGATTTGGTAATTTAGTTTATTTGATTACTGTCGGCCAATGCACGAAAAATGGGCATGGCCGCACTATATCTACGCCCACTTTCTCGAGATCATGCTTATTCCTAAGTTGTACACGTTTTGATAGGGAATCTTAGAATCAAGTGACAGTCACTATCTAAATACAAATGTTGTCACGTCCACTTTTAACGCCCACAAATCAGTAAAAATGCTGTATATTAGGCGGCTTTTACCGTAGAAGACTAAGAATTGGTAATTTTGTACATAAGGTCACTGTCGGCAACTGTTAAAAAATGGACGTGGTCGCACCATATCTACGCCCACTTTTTCCAAATCATGCTTATTTCTACGTTGTACGCGTTTTGATAGTAACACTTCATATGCAGGTGCTTTAAGTGGCGCTCAATATATATACATATATATATATATATAAAATTTGCCACGCCAACTTGTACCACCCGCAAATAAAAAAAAAAACGCGAAAAGGCCAATTTCAGGCCTTGAAAGGACTTTGACCGAGCTTCTTATGATGAACTGTGTTGTGCGTGTTGTGGAATGTTTGAACACAAATGATCCAGAACTGAACCTACAAGCCTTTATGCCGACTCCGAACGGCTTATGTTCTCAAGAAGATTTTCATGGCAGTTTTTACTCTCTGAGGTTTGCCATTGTCAGCAGAGAGGTGACGGCCGAACAGAAAAATTAATTCAATTGAAAAAACTTTCTGTGTCAGGTGGAATTCGAACCAAGGTTTTCTCCCATATGGACCACACACTATCCACTACGCCACGGCCGCCACTTTTTTTTACCCACAAATCAATAGAACTTCTATAAATCAGGCGATTCTCATCGTTAAATACTAAAACTTGGTAATTAAGTTCATACGCTTACTCTCGAACGCTTTGCAAAAAATGTGCATGGAAGCACTATATCTGTGCCCACTCTTCAGTAATAATTTTATTTAATTTATTTATTTATGTATTAAAGTAAATTACAATTTAACAATTATAACTAAGTAAGCACTAGCTGCCAGGGCTATCGGTTAGAAATAATTTTATTTCCTAAAATGTGAACGTTTTGATAGTCAAACTTGGTATGTGGGTGCTATGGATCCAAGTGGCGGTCACTTTATATATTAATGTTGCCACGCCCACTTTTAATGCCCACAAATCCGTAAAAAGGATATTCATGCCAGTTATTACTCTCTGAAGTTTGCCACTATCTGCATAGATATGACGGCCGAACAGAAAAATTAATTCAATTGAAAAAACTTTGTGTCAAATGGAATTCGAACCTGGGTTCTATGAAATACAAACCACGCACCTCAACCAGTATGCCATGGAATGGTTTGAAATATGCTCTAAAAATCCAGTTTTTCGTAAAACTATTTACCGGTGTGGTAGTTAAAATTAACAAACGGTCAGAAATAATAGTAATGAAAATGTTCTTCCAATCTGCACCAATAAATTTTAATTTTTTGCAGTCGGACCAGGGGTAATGCGGATTTTTATTAATTTTTTAACTTATTTTCTATATTATTGTCACTAAAATTCAAATTAAAATTTGATTTTTTTTTCTGCTTGTTATGTTACATTTAGTCAAATAAATTATCTGTTGATGATTAAATATGTATAGTGTAAAGTGAAGAATTAAATTGAATGATATTACAAAAAAATATACACATTTTTTACATTTTACAATTTATTTGACTAAAAGTAGTATGGAAAAAAATTCACTTGAATTTTAGTGAAAATAATATGAAAAAAGTTAAAACAATTCCGCATTATCTTTTGTCCGACTGAAAAAATTTAAGATTTTTTGACGCAAAATAACTTTCTCATTACTCTTATTTCTGACCGTTTGTTTTTTTTTTAACTACCATACCAGCCAATATTTTTAGTCGAAATACATTTAGTCAAATAAATTATCTGTTGATGATTAAATATGTATAGTGTAAAGTGAAGAATTAAATTGAATGATATTACAAAAAAATATATACATTTTTTACATTTTACAATTTATTTGACTAAAAGTAGTATGGAAAAAAATTCACTTGAATTTTAGTGAAAATAATATGAAAAAAGTTAAAACAATTCCGCATTATCTTTTGTCCGACTGAAAAAATTTAAGATTTTTTGACGCAAAATAACTTTCTCATTACTCTTATTTCTGACCGTTTGTTTTTTTTTTAACTACCATACCAGCCAATATTTTTAGTCGAAATATTTTGGGGATTATCATAACATAAGCCATGAATTATTTTAAAGAATAGGATTGAACAACTTTTTTTTTCTAACGAGCGTGAGGCGATTTAATGTGACAGGTTATTCAATAAGTCCTTAGGATAAGTAAGAAAAAACAAAATTTTAATAAAACTCGATTATATTATTCAACATAGTTGCCTTCGAGAGCGATACAACGAGTATAGCGATTTTCCAAATTTTCGATACCACTTTTATAGTACGATTTCTCTTTCTCGTCAAAATAGGCCTCATTTTCAGCGATTACTTCATCATTGGACTTGAATTTCTTTCCAGCAAGCATTCTCTTGAGATCTGAAAACAAGAAAAAGCCGATGGCGGCTAAATCTAGAGATTACGTTGGGTGGGTAAGCAATTCGAAACCCAATTCATTCAATTTTGCCACCGTTTTCGTCTATTTGTGACACGGTGCATTGTCTTGATGAACCAACACTTTTTTCTTTTGCAAATGTGGCCGTGTAGTGCGCATATGGCTACTACTTATCTACCTCAACTTCTTTGTCATATTAACACACAACGCTACAAACACTTTGCGTTGGGTTCACTGCATGCTTACAGCGAACCAAAGCGTAAACAGAAACAATCTCAAGTGCTACTTGTGGCATAATTTATGTAAACTGATCGCTGCCAAAAGTAAGTCACTGGAGTTTGTAAACTGTAAGTGGGTTGTGATCGATATAATTACAAACAGATGTGCAAGTAAAAGAAAATAGTAATAATAAGCATATGTGAAATATTAGTTAAGTTATATTTTTGTATATTTAGAATTTATTGAGTAATAATGTAATAATTCTACATTGAGTGAATAAGAAAATACTGTCACTTCCACTCAATATTTTTGTTATAAAAACCCGAATTATGAATAAATAAAGCAGTCTTAGACTTTCAAAAAAAGCATAAACCTCTGCTAGATTTATTAAAACAGCCTTGTGGCTATATTAAATCAATCTGCCTTGTGGCAAAAGTAAAACATAGCCTTGTGGCTGAAATAATCCTGCCTAAAGGAAGCTAACGCATATAGCCTTGCGGCTGATATCAAAAGGCCTTGTGGCCAACTCCCTTGAGAAATAGAGGTAGGGAATTTCAGAAGCCAAAAAGAAAGAAGAAAATTATTATAGCCGTTTCTTGGCGATGTCAGCCTTCAATCGATCCAAAAGTGCACAGTAATAGTCGCTGTTGATGGTGGTTCCTTTTTGGAGATAGGTTAGGTAAGAAGGGTCGTGCACCGTTACCGGCGCTTCCGCGGGGCCTATAGGTCCATTGCGAATCCCTTTTTATAATTGTGGTACCAAGTTAAACCATTGTTCCGATTTGTTCCTCAAACCATCCTGTGCTTTTTATGAACCTCCAGATGTCTAGCAGTGGTGTGCTCACTAACTCTTCCGAGTCTTTGAAAAATCTGTTCCCCATATGTCAGAGTCGACGATTCTGTAGACTTGGACATTCGCATAGTAGGTGAGTTATTGTTTCTATTTCCTCCGGGTCTTTGCAGCTCCGACAGAAGTCTGGCGCTGTTATACCTATTCTATTGGCCATTACCCCAATGGGGCAATGACCCGTTAGAACTCCAACAAGGATCCGGATTTCCCGTTCGACCAAAAGCAGAAGGCTTCTAGTTCTTTTCTCATTTAGCTCAGGCCAAAGCCTTCGAGATATGTTGCAGTCACCTCTGGAAGCCCAGTTTGTGTTGGCACTATCTCTGGCTTTTAGTTCTATACTCCTTTTGACGACGCCTATTGGAATGTGCACATCTGTGTCAGCTCTGTTTGTACTTGCGGTTACTCCACGCCTTGCCAGTTCATCGCCTTGCCAGTTTACAGTTTTGCACCGTTCGAGCCTTCGTCGTTTTACTGTTCAGTGCTTTGATGGCTGCTTGGCTATCCACTAATATTACTACCCTTGTGGGGTAAGATTTTTCCTGTAAACGGCCTGTGCAGTTTTTTAATAGCATATATTTCTGCCTGAAAAACGCTACAGTAATCCGGGAGTTTGTAACACTCTTCGATTTGCAGCGTTTCACAGTATACACCCGATCCAGTTCCGTTTTCCATTTTGGAACCATCAGTATATAAATGGAGATTGCCGTAGGATTCTACAGCCGTTTCTTCCCATTCTTGTCTGCTGGGAATGGATGTGGTGTATTCTGTACCGAATCTCACACTGGGTATGATATAGTCGGTTGCTCTTTTTGATTCCTGGGTTCCAAAGAGATTAAGAATAGATGCATGTCCAAATGTGTTGCTTTTCCAGGCTCGTGATTCGTTGAGGCGAATCGCGCTCTTGGTAACCGAACATTTAAGGAACTCTTCTATGGAAAGAAGATTTAGCATCATATCTAGACCCGCCTTTGTCGTAGATCTCATTGCTCCTGTTATTCCTATGCACGCTAACCTTTGAACTCCTGTTAGGAAGCTAGGGTAGCTTTTTTTATGCGTTATCGTCCACCATACGAGAGAACCGTAGGCAAGAATGGGTCTCACGATCGCTGTATACATCCAGTGGATTATGTGCGGTCGCAGTCCCCATTTCATGCCAAATGTCCTCTGACAAGCGTACAAAGAGCCCGGGCTTTTTTCCTTCTTTCCTCTGTGTTGCGTTTCCAGCTCAGCTTGTTATCAAGGATAATTCCAAGGTATTTGGCTTCCGTGGAAAGCTTCAAAGTTACTCCGTTAAGTTTCGGTAATGTGAAAGTTTCTATTTTTCTTCTTCTTGTGAACAGAACGAGTTCGGTCTTTACTGGGTTAACACCAAGTCCATTCGATTCTGCCCACCGCGATAGCTCATTCAATGCCGCAGACATTAGTTCGCTAATTGTTTGCAGGTATTTCCCGCATATTAGGATGGCAACGTCATCGGCATAGGCTACCACTTTTGTTCCTCCAGTTGTGAGTGTAGTGAGAATTTTGTCAACCACAATCAGCCAGAGAAGGGGGGATATGACTCCTCCTTGCGGTGTGCCTCTTGTGACTTCTTTCCTCACAACGCTCATTCCCATTTGTGAGCTTATACGTCTGCTATTGAGCATTTTAGAAATCCACTGGGTTATTTTACTGTTAACTCCTTTGTCTACTTAAGCATTTCTTATAGAATCTGTATTTACATTGTTAAATGCGCCTTCGATATCTAAAAACGTTGCTAAAGTATATTCTTTGTGATGAAGGGTTCCTTCTATGACCGAAACCACCTCATGCAGTGCCGTTTCTACCGATTTACCCTTAAGGTAGGCATGTTGTACACTACAGAGATTATTATCGTTCACAGATTCTCTTATGTGAAGATCTATTATTCTCTCTAGCGTTTTCATCAAGAACGATGAGAGACTAATAGGCCTATAATCCTTTGGTGCTGAGTGTATCGGTTTCCCAGCTTTTGGAATGAAAACAACTCGCAGTTCTCTCCAAATTTTTGGAACATATCCTCTCTTGAGGCAGCCGGTGAAGATTGCTATAAGCCAGAGCATGATGCTAGGAAGGGCATGTTGCATCATGGCCGGTAGGATACCATCTGGCCCCGCAGATTTGTAGAGCTTGAAGGATCCGATCGACCATTCTACAGTTGACCTTGTAATAATGTTGGGGAGTTCTTGTAAAGGTTCTGGCATTGTTATTTCCAAGTTGTTGTTAGCAGCGTTTTGATACGGTTCTGTACAACCTGGAAAGTGAGTTTCCATGAGTAGCAAAAGCGTTTCTTGGCTGGATTCTGTCCAGGATCCGTCGGACCTCTTAAGGTATCCCGGGACCGTTGGGTCTTTGGATAGCGAAGTCTGGCTGCTTCACTGGTATCCTCAATGGACTCGCAAAATTTTGTCCAAGACGTTCGCTTATCTATTCTTACATCCCTAGTGTAAGCATTTACCATGGATCTGTAGATTGTCCAGTCCTGCTCTAGTTTGCTTAAGATGGCCTTCCGGTGAAGCTTTCTAACCTCTGATCGCCTCTTTTTGAGGTCGCTGGTCCACCAACTTGCATTTGCAGATTTGCGACTTCGAGACTTTGGGCAGAACTTCTTGAAAGACATAATTTTTCCCTTTATAAACTCGACTACATTGTCAATAGATACATCGGTTGGGAGGTATTCTGTGTCAGGGTCTGCAATATTTCTGCTTATCCAGACTGAATACCTTTCCCAGTTAGTTTTTAAAGGGTTCCTAAAATGTTTCTTTAATTGGGGATCGTAGTCAATAGTAAAGAGAATCGTAAAGTGGTCGGAAAACGACTCCTTCTGTGACACCTCCCAGTTATCGACTATAATCTGTTCAGAGTTACTAGCTAAATTAAGATCGATTACCTCTTCCCTGACTCTATTGTGAAATGTTGGCTCTGTGGTAAGGATAAATTCAAAAATAGACTCACCCCTTTTGTTGATGTCTTTGCTGCCCCATTGCGAGTGATGGGCGTTAGCATCACAACCGATGACCAGGAATGCCCTGCTTGTGTTAGCATGTTCTGCTAACTCGCGGACTGTTTGCACTGGTGGGTTCGCCTTTTCATAGGTCATGTACGCAAAGCAAAGGATCAGTTTTGCTGACCTTGTTTCTACGCTGGTTGCCACTACGTCTCCGTTGCTGAATCTAGGGAGAAAAAACATATTAATGGATTTTTTCGGAAGTATACAGCTCCTTAACTTACCTTCATTTGTAGAGTGAAACAGGTTGTATTGTTTCGACCCTAGGCTTTAGATCTTGTTATTGGTGATCCAAGGTTCCTGGATGAGGGCCACATCTACATTCTCCTCGGACATGCACAGCATCAAGTTGTCGGTCGCTGCCTTACAGTGATGCAGGTTGATTTGCATCACTTGCAGCTTTCTCCTCCTCTCAGCTATTGTTGGTTCAGCCTCTTCACCTTAATGGATCCGAGGCCGAATTTGAGCATGTCCGACTGCTCCTTCAGCCAGCCCGTGGAAGCAGCGTCTACAGAAAAGAGAAGAATTTTCCCTTCGCTGCCGTGACTCTTCTGCGACCTGACCAGCTTCCACTCCTGAATTTTGGCATCTTTATTCTGCGCCGCCAAAAGCCTCTGAATAGACTCATCCTCGTGCAAAGCAGGAGGAGGAATCCATACAAATACCTTGTGGCGAAGCGGAAGCGTGGACTTGGAGATCACCTTTAGTGAAGCTCCCTTCCAGCTCACCAATTTCACCAATGCTGGCGATGGTTTTGGCCGTCTGGGTCAGTTGCGTCTATGATGGCTACTTGTAGCTCCTCTGCTGAGTTTTTGAAGCTCCCCCCTGCTTTACTTCGCTTCGAACAACTCGCAGCGACTCCATACAAATACCTTGTGGCGAAGCGGAAGCGTGGACTTGGAGATCACCTTTAGTGAAGCTCCCTTCCAGCTCACCAATGCTGGCGATGGTTTTGGTCAGGAACTCCAGGGATTTCTTCAATCCACATCCGACGACTTTGACTCCTTGTTGCCAACCAGCACCGTCGAACTTGTAATCGTCGGGATCACCGTGTTCGACGCTAGCCATCATAGCTTTAAGGATCTAATTTTCTATAAGCAGCCATTTTTCCCCCGTCATAGAGCCGTCTGGGTCAGTTGCGTCTATGATGGCTACTTGTAGCTCCTCTGCTGAGTTTTTGAAGCTCCCCCCTGTAGAGATAAATGAAATACCCTGTATTATAATTGCATGCTCTCCTTATACTTTATAATATTTAGGTACACAAATGTATGCCCTACTCATGTTCTTATTCATTTTTATCTACCTGCTAGTTTTTAAGATCAGTTAATAAATGACCGCAAACCCCAAAGCAATTGTCTAATTATTACATGGCGCAGCCGGTAAAAAACTCAAAGAACGCATAAGTTGATGTTAATAATAAAATGTGTTAATATTCATCTCTAATAAATTATAAAGAAACAAAAAATATTTACAAATTAACAATAAACATGAGCGATGAACTTAAGTAAATGGGAAGAGTGACGTTAAATAAAAGCTTTCGAGTTTTGAGTAAAAAACCGCGTGGAAGACCACCTAAAAACATTAAATATATTTATACAAACGAAAGCATGGATTTTCTTAAAAAGGTGGACGAACTTAAGTTTGCTGGAAATCTCGCTGATAATTGGCGAATTTTTTGGCAGAATTTTAAAATCTTTGCCATTGCAATCGAGTTAGAGAAAAAAGCAGAACCTGTGAAGGTAGCCATATTTTTAAATTCTATTGGTCCCGAAGCTGTGGAGGTATTCAATTCGTTTAGTCTCAGTGACGCAGCAAGAGGAAAGTACGACGAAGTTACTAAAGCATTTGAGGAGTTCTGTAAGCCGAAGTGCAACGAGGTATAAGAGAGCTTCGTTTTCCACAACAGGTGTCAAGCACATGGCGAACCATTCGACAACTTTTTGATCGACATTAAAAAGTTGGTACGAAGATGTGGCTTTGAAAACGAAGAGCGAATGGTAAGAGACCGAATCGTGTTGGGAACGAGTGAAAAAAATTTACAAAAAAAATTGTTGGATATTCCAAATTTAACAATGGCAATGGCGGTGGACATGGCAAGAGCGTCTGAGGTGTCGGGTCAGCAATTGGCGAACATGCAAGGTGGTGAGGCATCGGTGGATTTGGTTAGAAGAAAACCCTATAATGTTGAGAAAACAAATGTTAATAGTTTTAATTATAATAAAGACGACAAATTTAAAGGCATACAAAGAAAATCGGAAAATATTAGGAAAGAAATTATAGATTGTACATTTTGTGGGAGATCACATATAAGAGGCAAATGCCCTGCTTATGGTAAAATATGTAATAATTGTAAGGGGAGAAATCATTTTTCAAATGTCTGCAAAAAGAAACATGTTGGAGAATTAAAATTCGAATCTCATGATTCAAGTGATTCTGATTTATATGTTGATTCAATTAAAAATGCAAAGTGCCTCAAAATGTGGTATGAAAAAGTTAGAGTTCAAGGAAATATTATTCAGTTTAAATTAGACACAGGAGCTATGGTTAATATCTTGCCTATGTCATATTTTAAGGAATTAAAAAACATTAAAATCGAGAAAACTTCTGAAAATTTAATCGCGTACAATGGCACAGCTATACAAAATGTGGGTATCGTGTGCTTAATGTGCCAAATAAAAAGCAAACAGGAAAAAATCAAATTTTTTATTGTTTGCAATGAAATTAGTTCAATTCCAATTTTAGGTTTGGAAGCTTGTGTTAGCTTAGGACTGGTAAAAAGAGTAGATATGATTAACATAATGTCAAAAGAAGATTTAAAAATAAAATACAAGCACTTGTTTAGTGGGTTGGGCTGCTTTAAAGAAAACTTTTCTATTAATTTGAAAGCAAATGCCAAACCTTGTGCGAAACCGGCGTCGCGAATTCCCTTAGCACTAAGAGAACCTTTAAGAAAAGAGTTAGACAATTTATGTGAGAAGGATATTATTGAAAAATGCACAAATGCAAGTGAGTGGGTTTCAAATATAGTCATTGTTGAAAAGCCTAACAAAAAATTGAGGATTTGTATTAATCCAAAAGAACTTAATATGGCCATTAAAGATAATTTTTATGAAATCCCAACTTTTGAGCGAATTAAGACAAATTTAGTTAACAAGAAAATCTTTTCAGTTTTTGACCTCAAAGACGGGTTCTGGCAAATTGCTCTTGATAAAAAATCTAAAAAGTTGTGTACTTTCAGTACACCGTTTGGATGCTATAGCTTTAAGCGATTACCATTTGGTATAAAAATTGCGCCAGAAGCGTTTCAAAAAATTAATGAAGAAAATTTCGGAGACATAAAAAATGTCACAGTGTACATTGACGACATACTTATAGCGACCGAAAATGAGCACGATCATGATCAAACTCTTAAGTTGGTAATGCAAAGAGCTACCGAGAGAAACGTCAAATTTAATTTGGACAAGATTCAATGGAAACAAAAAGAAGTGGTATTTTTAGGGCATAGAATTTCGGAAGAAGGAATTGGGTGCGATAAAAGCAGGCTGAAAGGAATTGAAGACTTAGGAGCGCCAAAATGTAAAAAAGATTTACAGAGACTTATGGGTTTTATAAACTATTTGAGTGAATTCATACCAAATCTTTCCGAGTTAAGTAGTCCGCTAAGGGACTTGATGAAAAATTCAGTTGTATTTGATTGGCTTCCAGCTCATGAAATATCCCTAGACAATATTAAAAATATAATATTAAAGGCACCAGTTCTAAAACCTTTTAATTTTAATGAGAAAATTGTGTTGCAAACAGATGCATCTAAAAGTGGTTTAGGATGTACACTTTTGCAAAATAAAAGGCCAGTTTGCTTTGCGTCTCGAAGTCTAACTGCTACTGAAACTCGTTATGCGCAAATCGAAAAGGAAATGCTGGCTGTAGTTTTTGCGTGCATAAAATTTCATAGCTATATTTATGGATGAAGTTTTGAGATACAAACGGACCATAAACCACTTTTAGGAATTATGAAAAAGGAGTACAATAAAATTCCGTCAATGAAATTACAGCGAATGAAGCTTAAGCTTGAAAAATATGATTTAACATTAACTTATTTACCAGGAAAATATCTATATTTAGCAGATTGGCTTTCACGTAGTTATTCCAAAAATATCACCAAAGACGAAGAAATTAAAGGTTTGAATGAAATGGTACATTCCATAAACGTTAGTGATGAGAAGAAAAAGTTATTTAAGGAAGAAACAAGTAAGGACAAAGTTTTGAAAGAAATCTTGATATATTGCAAAAATGGTTGGCCCAAAGATAAATCAAAATTAGGAGATGATTTAAAGTTTCTATGGAGTTTAAAATCGAATGTTTTCGTCGAAGATGAGATAGTATTTTTAGATGATAGAATCTTCGTACCACAAAATCTCCGGAAAATGCTTCTGATGGATCTGCATAAAGCACATCTAGGCATTGAAAAAACAAAGCACAGGGCTAAACAACTTCTATATTAGCCGAACATGAATCAAGACATTGAATACTTTGTAGCCAAATGCAATGTTTGTCAAAAACATAGATCGGCTAATATAAAAGAGACACTTTTAAATCATGAACTTCCAAAAGCCCCTTATGAAAAAATAGGAGTAGATGTTATGGAAATTTCAGGAAAAAGCTTTTTAATTATTGGTGACTATTTTTCAAAATACTTAGACATAATCCCGCTACTAAAAAAGACAGCAACAGCTATCATAGAAAAGCTTGTTATAATTTTTTCAACGCATGGGTACCCTTTAAAAATCATAGCTGACAACATGCCATTCGGATCGTTTGAGTTTAAAAAATAGGCAAACGACTTAGATATTAAGATCATTACAGTAAGCCCACGATATCCAAAATCAAATGGGTTTGCAGAGCGGATGGTGCAAATTGCGAAGAATATGGTTAAAAAATGTATTGAAGAAAATTCCAACATGTGGCATGCTCTTCTTGAATATAGAAATACTCCAATAAAAATTCGCAATTTACACCAACTCAGTTACTTATGGGAAGGCAAACAAGAACCTTGGTTCCTGGTAAAAATCAGTTTTATAAAAATGATGAAGCAATCGAGAAATTTACACCAATTTTGAGTTACAACAACTATGTCAACAAAAAATACCATGATAGAAATGCTAGAGTGAAATATGATTTTGAAAAAGGGGAAAAGATATGGGTAAAAGATGGGAAATATTGGGTTCCAGGAAAAGTTTTAGAAAAACACGAAACTCCCCGCTCTTACATAATTGATGTAGACGGAAAATCTTATCGCAGAAATTCATATTTTTTACGAAAGCGTTGTTAAATATTTTGTGCTATTAAAAAAAAAAAAAAAAAAAAAAAAAAAAGTATTATTTTAAATATGTGTAAGTTTATACATTTTTATGTATACTAAGAATTGGAAATATTAAAAATGATTTTGTATTATATAAAAATAAAAAAGAATATAAAAATAATAAAAAAAAAAAAAAAAAAAAAAAATTAAAAAAATTCATTAGTTTAACTGTAATTGAATTTTTTGTATGACTTAAAAAAAAAATGTAACTTTATACTTATTAAAATAAACATGAATTTATAAAAATGAATTACTAAGAGGGGGAGATGTAGAGATAAATGAAATACCCTGTATTATAATTGCATGCTCTCCTTATACTTTATAATATTTAGGTACACAAATGTATGCCCTACTCATGTTCTTATTCATTTTTATCTACCTGCTAGTTTTTAAGATCAGTTAATAAATGACCGCAAACCACAAAGCAATTGTCTAATTATTACACCCCCTGCTTTACTTCGCTTCGAACAACTCGCAGCGACCTCTGCTGAGTTTTCGAAGCTCCCCCGGGTTTTACTACGCTTCGAACAACTCGCAGCGACCTCATCCGCAGATCTTTGCCGTTTGGCCGTGGAACCAGGTGTACAGGGAGGTTCTCCTCTCGAAACCGTGGTCAGCCCCCGGTTGGTCCCTGTTTGAGGTAACCTTGGGTTGACCTTGTCTCGCTTTACCTTCTCCCTGGTTCCGCCTTTTCCACACTCCTGTTTGCCGCTTTTGACGACATTGGAGTAGGAAGGACCTGCCTTCATTGTCGTTGTCCCTTCTTCCACTCCCTTGCTTCCACCTATACCGCAATCCCGTTTGTCACCCATAGCAACCTTGGATTGGGACGGTTCAGCTCTATTCCCTCTATTCTTCCTGCCTCTTTTCCTCCTCTTTCTACCTCTCATTTCCCTCTCCCGTTTGTCGTTTTTCCCGTCATTGGAGTTGGATGGACCTGCCTTGCTGAGACCCTCATCCGTGGAAGCAGGCAGAATTGTGGCAACTTCGTTCGTCGATGCTTTGGGGGCATAGTGACGTTCAAAAGTTTTCACTCTCTTCCTGTGCTTCCTGATGAGAGCCTTGTCCCTGGAAGTAAGAGTAGTCGGGTCTGCGGTTTTCATTTTCAGCAGATAGTTCTTAGCAGTCCTGTAGAACTTTCGTTGCATCGCTTCTTTCGAAGCAGATCTACTGTGGACTGCTGCACTACCCGCCTTAATGACCGTCGCGTCGGAGTCGGAGTTGAGAAGCTCGTCTTCAGTCTCTGAGCCAGGAACATTGTGAAGGACTTGAGGGATGCTCGATTCCTCCGTGTCACTTCCAATGCTCAACCTGCCCAGAATCCTCAGAGTCGCTGAGTCCAAGTCCCCACCCGCGTCGGTGTTGTCCTGTTTGGTCAGAGTAGGTCGCCCTATGCTAGACCTGCCAGTTTCCGTCGCAGTTGCCGTTTCATCTGTAGTTGTTGTCGTTGTCGCCTCTGTAAGTTCTTCCTTGTTATTTTTATTAGTTTTGTTCATTTTTAGTCCCACGAGTAGCTAGGGAAAGTACGTCATCCATGCCAGAGCCCCGCATACCATGGAAAGGCCACAATTACTCACTGAGGCGGCCAGGTATCAGTGAGGTCTCCGTTCCCATACAGCCGGTATTACCCCCTGGCTGCAAACCATCCAATAGGCACGGTGCAACATAACACCCTGGATTAGGGGGTTGGATAGCTCTTTGTTCATTGCTCCACAATGGCCTGTACGACATGGGTGACCCTACCAGGAGCTTGCGCTCCCGTCATCATAGCCCATTGTTTCATTGTAACCTAAGCCTCTACACCACGACAAGGTGGCTGTCCTTCGTAGAGGATGGATATCCATATGGATGGATGGATCTCCTTTTTGGAGATAGTCAATGAATATTATTCCTTTCGCATCCCAAAATACAGACACCATCACCTTACAAGCCGACTGTTGGGTGTTTGCTAGCTTTGGATTCGGTTCGTTGACTGCTGTCCACTCAGCTGAATGAATACACACTTTCGTTCTAATACTTCAGCACATTCAAATTGAAATTGGACGTTGTTTTATTATAACATCATGCTTCATTGTAGCAAATTTGGATAAAGGGTTCTTCTTCACTCTCATTATTT
Source organism: Coremacera marginata (assembly GCA_914767935.1). Lineage (NCBI taxonomy): Eukaryota > Metazoa > Arthropoda > Insecta > Diptera > Sciomyzidae > Coremacera > Coremacera marginata. The sequence continues at coordinate 98,939,629 of OU612047.1, read as the reverse complement.
CGAATTCTTCCATATTCTTCCAAAAACTCTTCTAATTTTGATTTTGGAGTCTTAGAAATTGTCGCTAAATCCAAGGGGAGATGCATTAATTTTTTTATGCAGGCTTTTATTATTACTTTTATAATATAAAATTTTCAAAAGACTCTTATGACTGATTTTTTTAAATAAAAGTCTTATATAAAAGTATTAATACCTATAAATACCTATAAAGTATTTTTAAGAATAAAATTCTTTATAAACTTTTATGTCCGACTTTTATTTATAAAAGATAAAAAAATTACTCTTATTAATAAGAGCTATCCAAAAAGAGTTAAAACTAAAAGTTACAAATAACTCTTATTTAATAGCTTTTTCTTTTTATCATAAATAATAACTTTTTCATAATAAAAGTGTTGTGAATCAATCACAATCTAAACCAATGCATACTTGGGGCACTACATTTTGTGCCAAACAACAACCTTGAATATATTAATTCAAGGCCAATGCCAAGTGTAGAGTGTATATGAAAAGAATATTGTAGGAATCTATAGCGGCAGAGTTTGGCTTTGCTATAGGATAGGATGTTTGCCTACTTGAACTGGGTCCAAGGCAAACAGAGTCGATTAAAAGTAAAACAGGGCAGAGATCTGCCAACTTGAGTTGCTAATAGCAATCTGATTTATTTGTGGCCAGCTCGGCTCATTAAACATTTTTACAAAGTGTTATACTTAAAATATTATTCTATAGTTAATCTATCCTTACAACTTTGGTTGCCTATACTACATAATGCGTTTCATTCTCGCACATAACATAGAATCCCAAGAAGGATCCAAATTACATAATTTTGGTTGACGAATGAAATTTGGGCGCTGCTATCAAAATTGAGTGAGTATTGAAACGCACTCAATTCCAATAAGCAGCGTCTTAATCATTCTCTTGCATTGAGTGCAGCGCACGTCAATAGTGCAGTGCTAGCATATTGATGACTCAATTCATTGCCGTACATTTATTGCAATGAAGTGTAGGGTCAGCAATGTGCACACGTATGAGCACCCCTCACTCTTAAGAGCAAAATTAGGGGTTACAATGGTTTTTCTAAAACGTATTATTATCTATGTGTACTTTTACAATAAAAACTTAGTAACAATTTTTTAAGAGTAAGGAAAAAATTCTCTCGCAATACAATGAAAATCTAAAAAAGTACCCGAACAGAAAATTTGTTAAAATTTGCAATGCATGTCGAACTGTCAGAAAACTGAAAAGAAAATAACAAAAAAAAAAAAAGAAAAAAATACGGCTTTTAGCTAATTTTTAAAATTTGAGAAAAGGCGAAAAAATTTTGCGTATGACAAATTCAACATATGTTCATGTCATGGTACATATGTTAAAAATATTTAAAAAAAATAATAATTTTGTTTGCTTACCCATTTTTTACTTATTTTGTACATTTTAAACATTTGTTTATTTTTTTATTTCATGAAAATTCTTGCAAATAGAAAATCAGCCAGCAAAAAACTTTTCAAAACTGGACTGAAGAGAAAAATTGTACTCTCTTATTTTCTTTCTCACTTGCAAGTTCTTTGTGTAAACGAACTGATTTTTTTTAACAATTTGTAAAATTTGTACAAATTGTTAAAATCTTTTGGTTACACGAGCAGACCTAATAAGAAACTTCTAAAGTATGTATGTTGTATAAAAGTTTTAATTTAATATAGTTTGTTACTTTAATTTATTAGCGTAGTTTTGCTTATTATTTAATTTAATTAATAAAATCCAAATGATTTTAATTAATTTAATATAATTTAAATAAATGTAATGATAATTTTGAAAATTGAGTTAATTCTGAAAGTTGAGAACCTCATGAAGCAGCAAATCTTGGACCACTCAAATCAATACCAGCTCATTCACAATTGCCAATCAGGCTTTCGAAAGGGTCATAACACTTCTTCCTTGCTGGTGGGCCTCACTGACTCCATCAGGAGATCAGTGATTCTGAATCAGGGAAAGCCTTCAGTTCTTCTATCGCTTGATTTGTCTAAGGCGTTTGACTGCATCGACCATCACAACCTGATCACTAAATTGAGCTCCAAGTTCAATTTCTCCAAACCAGCGTGTGATCTAGTCTACTCGTACCTTAAAGATTGGAAACAATTCGTCTCCTACAATGGCTCTTGCTCTGACTTGTTAGCTTTATATGGCGGCGTACCCCAAGGCTCGGTTGTTGGTCCAATTCTTTTCATGTACTACTTAAATGATTTTGTGGACTGCTTAGATGTCAGTGCGTGTACCCCCTTCATATTTGCTGACGACATTTAACTTCTATTTAATAGTGATCTGCAATTTCTAGATGTTTTTGAAGCTGTCATAAACTATAATATAAAGAATGTGTGTGAATGGATGGAAATAAACTCTTTCAATATTAATTCAAACAAAACCAAAGCAATGCTCTTCTCAAAAAGAAATAGCCTGAACATCAGCCTGAATATCAATATCAACAACAACAGCATAAATTTTGTCGATGAATTCAATTGTCTAGGTGTTAGATTAGATAATCAGTTATCCTTTGACACTCACATCAACTGTCTGTGCTCTAAAATTAACTTTACTTTAAAGCGTTTATTTAACCTAAATCTGCACCTACCGCTTCACGTAAAATACAAATTGGTTCATGCACTACTGTTGTCTAACTTAACGTATTGTTTCGAGGTTTTTTCCGGAACTTTTGCCTACAACATAAGGAGAATTCATCTCTTATTTAACAGATCGGTTCGCTTTCTTTACAATCTAAGATCTCGAGATCACATCTCTGCTTTTACTACTCAGTTTCTGGGTTGTTGTTTCTCCGATTTTGTTAAATGGAAGTTATTGTGCTCGTTTTATAAAATTATTAAAAATCTGTGCCCATCTTACTTATTAAACTACTTCTCTTTTTCTCGGTCTACTAGAAATCCTCAAATCTTATTCCCTAGAATCTCCTCGGCATCGTATGAGCGATCGTTCCACATCCGGGTCACTAGATGCTGGAATAGCTTACATCCAAGTTTAAAGTCCTTTGCTGGATCTTATACTGCATTCAAAACTAAACTCTTGGCTTATTTGCGTGATTCGTCCTAGTACGAAGGGTGCCTTTTATATTTCGGGATTAGAGAACAAAAACAAATATTAATCATCGAAAATCACTTTATTGTTTTTCAAAATATTCTCCATTAAGATCTATACACTTTTGCATGCGTTTGAACCAATTGTCGAAGCACTTTTGCCACTCTGATTGAGGTATCTCCAAAACATGCATTCTGAATGCCGCAATCGCTTCTTCGGGCGTCGAAAATCGTTGTCCACGCAGTTTATTCTTCACGGTTGGGAATAAAAAGAAGTCATTCGGTGCCAAGTCAGGACTATACGGCGGATGACCCATCAAATCGATGTTTTGGGTGCTCAAAAATGCAGTTGTTTGAGCCGATGTGTGAGAGCTCGCATTGTCGTGGTGAAGAGTGATCCGTCTTCGGCGGTTGGTTTTCCTGATTTATTGGAAGACAACTGGCAAACAAATGGTTGTGTACCACTCAGAGTTGACTGTTCTGCGTTGTTCTAGTGGTACGGTTGCGACATGTCCATATTTTCCGAAAAAACAGGCCACCATTTGCTTGGAAGTGCTTCGTGCGTGAACAACTTTTGTTGGATTTGGCTCATCTTGAAACACCCATATAGTCGACTGCTGTTTACTTTCGGGCTCATACGCGTAAATCCATCACCTGTCATCACCTGTCACGATGTCATAGACGTGTTTCGAAGCACCGCGATCGTATTTTTTGAGCATTTCCTTCGACCAATCGACACGAGCCTTTTTTTGAGCGATTGACAAATTGTGTGGGATCCAACGCGAACAAATTTTTTTGACAGTCAAATGTTTATGCAATATTGAATGTATGCTGGTCCCACTTATGCCGAAGGTTGCCTCAATCTCACGATAGGTAACATGACGATCTTGCAATATCAGTTCGCGCACAGCATCAATGGTTTTCGGAACAACAGCTGATTTCGGACGAACTTCACGAAATTCGTCTTGGAGTGAACTACGACCACGATTGAATTCACCATACCATCGATAAACACTGGTCCTTGATGGAGCTTCATCGCCAAAAATTGAATTAAGTTCATCCATGCACTGTTGCTGTGTTAATTCACGTCGAAAGTTGTAAAAAATAATCGCACGAAAATGTTCACGATTTAATTCCATTTTTAGACCGAGATGAATCTTTTAAGTTACTATAAACAACACAAATAGCGCTCGTATGTCAAAACGTTCTGAGTACGTATAAGCCAACAAATGTCAAACTTTGCGATAGAGCTTTCAGTTGACAGATTGCAACACCAGGGTTGCCAAATCCCGAAATATAAAAGGCACCCCTCGTACAAGCTGTGTATGTTATCACTTTGGTGCTATGGGTCTATTTATCTATCCAATTATTCTTACTCTTTACTTGCTTAACGATTTCTTTAGGAGGAGGCTAGTGTGGCCTGGATTAAACATTCTTTTATTTTGTTTTACTTGATAATTTTTTTTGCAGAACATTTTTAATTACTTATTTTTATGTATCTATTTTTACTAAGGAAGAAAATCTAAATGAAATTAAAACACAAAATCTAGATGTCTAAATTTTTATTAAGGTAATATTTTTAAGAAAATCTAAATGAAATTAAACACAAAATCTAGATGTTAGCATTAAGTTTTGTAACTCGCTCCATATACTGGTAAATTGTTTTTTGGCCTTAATGGCTTCTGAATTACACATGAATAAATAAATAATTTCTTAAATTATTGTTTTGTATAATTTTAGTTGGTTATTATGCACTTATTTTATGTACTCCGTTATGATCTATTATAGTATTGACTCCTATTCTATCTAATACTCTAAATGGGCCCTTATAAGGTAATTCATTTTTTTTTCTATCTTCTACTTTAAGTACAACTAAATCTCCTACATCTGCTTTAAGTGTATTTGTATAACCTAAATTCTTATTTGTTCGTTTTTCTTTGGCTCGCACAAGCATTGCCTTGGCCTTATTTAGAGCAAAATTTAATCTGGCTCGCATCTCGTTCAGATAGCTGTCAAAATCATGAAACTTTGTTTGTGACTTCTAAATGTCATCTGGTAAACACGCTAGTTTTTCGTAAACTAATTCATGTGCTGTGTACCCTGTGTCTATGTGTTTGGGTCGTATTGTATGTGAAAGTGAAATATGGGATCCACTTGTCCCATTCGTGGTCAGAAGTTGATGCCAATAAGAACTCGTTCAGCACCCTGTGATTTCTTTCAAGAGAGCTTATAGTTTGGTGATGGTATGGTGTCGAAAAGGTTTGTTTAATTTTTAAAAGTGTGCATACGCAT
>OU612047.1:98676760-98929260 GCA_914767935.1 Coremacera marginata | reverse complement strand
TAATCTGATCGGTTGAACAATTTCTGTTCTTTTATTATTAGTGTGTTATGTGGTTTCGAGTGCATAGGTAATATAATATGTGACTCATTAATTAAAATTGGAATAACGAATGTTTTTTAGTCAATTTTGCTAAGAAATTTGTTCAAAAATCTCTGCCTAATATTCCATTGGTTTCGATTGGAAACTCTGTATGTACCAATTGAATCTCATGTTCGCAAGATTTCTCCCCAAAACTAAGTTTTAGATTTATGCTACCTAGTAAAAAAATTTCCTCGTTTGTAATACCTGTTAACTTCATCGTGTTGACATCATTTAACTTTTTACTGAGCTTGCATAATAAAATTAGAATTTTTATCTGAAATTGTAAAAATCTTTCATTTTGACTGTCTCGAAAGACCGTGTCTTCCGAGCCTTGGTCGTTTCCCTCATCATTTATTATGCGTATGTTTCTGTTAGTTTCGTTATTTGTGTATCTGTTGCTATTATAGCTGCTGTTGTTGTTGTTGTTTTGATTTCTGTTTTGGTTGCTGTTTCTGTCATGGTTAGAACAATTACTGTTGTTTTGGTTTCTGATTTCTGTTATAGTAGTTGTTTTGGTTGTAGTTTTGGTTGATATTATTGTTATATCTTCTCGGTTCATTTTGCCTATTGTTCGAATTGAATGAATGGAAATTACGCTGTGTGCTAAAATTCCGTCTCATATTACCGCGGTTATTGACATTGTTTTGATATTGATTGAATGACCGTTGATAATGCATTATTGTATTTGGAGCATTCATTGACTCATTTTCGAGTGCTAATTCTGTCGCTTCCAATAAATCTTTTGGTCGCGCCGCGTAAATGGTTGTTTTAAAGTTTTCATTCATACCTTTTTTAAATGCATCGAGAGCGATTTTGTTATTGCATTGTATTAGACGTGTTTCTCGATCTCCGTGGCTTGAGTGCCTAAACTTTCGATTCCTAGTCTGTTTAGTCCTTCTATTATATTAAGTAGTTTTTCTTTGTATGTATGTATTTGCGAGTTTCGTTGTTGTAAGTTGTTTAGTTTTGTCTGTAGTTGTGCTATTGTTGTGTTATCTTAGTATCTTGTTTTTAGTTGTTTTAAAGCTTCAAAGTCTGATGGTTCCAACCAGCTACCTAATGAGGTGCGTACATTAGCTGTCAATTTTGCATTGTAAATATAATTCAAGAAATCTTTTTTACTTTCATTGTTTACTTACTTACTTAGGTGGTCGTAACAACCCGTGTCCGGGTTTCGGCCGACCTCATCAGCTCTCGCCAGGTGCCTCTGCTTTGCGCGCGCCTTCTCCAATCGGATACACCAAGTGCGGTTAGAGCTTCCTCAGCCTGGTCCATCCATCGGAGGCATGGTCTCCCTCGTCGTCGTTGACCAGCGACCCTCGCCTCGAGCACCTTTTTCGCTGGAACTTCGTCGTTCATACGATGGACATGACCCAGCCAGCGTAGTCGCTGCACAGTTATACGCCGAACTACGTTAATGTCATCGTAGAGCTCATACAGCTCGTGGTTTATTCGGATGAGATAGTCATCGCCGACTCGAACAGGACCGAAGATTTTGCGAAGAACTTTTCTCTCAAACACCCCCAGAGCGGCTGCGTCAGTTGGCGAAACTACCCATGCCTCAGCGCCATAAAGCAGCACAGGTAGAACGAGCGTCTTGTAGAGTGTTAGTTTTGTCGTTCGAGAGAGGGCTCTGGAACTTAGTTGCTTACTGAGCCCGTAGTAGCACCTATTAGCAATTATTGTTCTTCGCTTTATCTCCAGGCTGATTTCGTTTTTGGTATTAATGGCGGTGCCAAGGTAAACGATCTCCTTGACTACTTCAAGGTTATAGCTGCCAGATGAAACGTGGGAGTCTAAAAGCCGAGCCTAAAAGCTGATAAGGTCCACTCAGTGTTTTTGTAATCGGCTTTAATCTTTCACACAGTACGCTTGAGAGAACCTTATATGCGATGGAAATAAGACTGATACCTCTATAACTTGCGCATATTGTTGGGTATACTTTCTTAAGTATAGGGCACAGATAGATTTGTTGTGTTTTACGTTGACACCTGCCGTGAAGGCTTAATTCAACGTTGTTCCATACCAATTGGGACCGATACAAAGCGTCGGTCAGCGCCCCTTTGAGGATTCAAAGGTACCAAATTAGCTCCATGTTGTGATGACACTTCGCAACCCTTGGTGAGGGTGGAGGCCTATCTAAAATCTCTTCCATACTAAGGGGTATGGCGCCCGGTTTGAGAGTGCAAACCACACCGAGCTAGATAGCTCTGCCCGCGATATGGGTAGTAAACCACAGCCACCACGAAGACTCCCCGAAGGGCCAGCCCAATCCAGTCAGCCCAGTATATGCCAGCAGAAGCCAGACATACACCGGGGGCCGCTGACTGCCCGTGGTACCAGTTTTAAAGTCCTTGGTCAGACCTCGTAGCTTACACCCCAGCTACTCCCAGTTTTAGCCCATCACAGCTCTGGACTGGTCACCAATCAAGTATAGGGCACAGTACGCTGAGGTTCCAATCGTCGGGCATGCTTTCTGCTAGCCATATTTTGCTGATGAGCTGATGCATGCGCCTTATCAATTCATCGCCGCCGGTTTTAAACAATTAGCTGACAGGTCGTCAGCACCCGCTGCTTAATTGTTTTTGAGTCGTTGGATAGCAACTCGAACCTCTTCATGGCTAGGTGGTGGTACTTATGGTGGAAATTGGTGGCACCGAACTGTGCTCTCCATGGGCGGCATTGGTGGAATCGTCGCCAGTAAGTAAATTGGAGAAGTGCCGTCTCCACAATCTCAGCACACACTGCGTATCCGTATTCAGATCTCCATTTTCGTCTCTACAAGTGGATGCTCCGGGCTTGAAACCTTGGGTTAGACGCTTAACCTGTTGATAGAATTTTCGTGCATCCTCCTTGCCCTGGTATACCTCTAGTTCCTCAAGCTTTTCCTGCTCTCTTTTCTTGCGTCTGAAAAGGCGCCTTTCTGCCTTCCTCTTTTCGCGGTAGTTTTCTCGCACGGCAACATGATCAATTTGGTTTCGCGTTTTTTGATCCGGGGACAGCCAGGTGGCCTTGTGGATGTCAAGGGGCTTAAATCTGGTGCTATTAACTACCATGTTTCGCGCCGCGGCGAAGTCGATCAGTCTTAGACCGTTGTTCGTGGAGGTCTCATGAAGAATGAACTGACCGACAGTGGGGCCAAAGATGCCTTCCCTTCCGACTTTCGCATTATAATCGCCGAGGACTATTTTCACGTCATGGACCGGAAGGTGGTCATATACGTCCTCAAGACTAGCGTAGAAAGCGTCGTCCTTTTCCTCCGTCTGGGCGTGCGCGCAAATAAGGCTGATGTAGAAAAATTTTGCCTTGATGCGGATCGTGGCCAATCTTTCGTTCACAGGTGTGAACCGGGAAACAAGGTGGCGTAGTTTCCGGCTAACAACGAATCCACATCTAAATTCGCGCCTCTCCGCATGGCAGCTGTAGTAGATATCACAGTGTGCTTGTTTAGAGCAGCCTTGCCCTTTCCATCGCATTTCCTGGATGGCGGTGATGTCAGCCTTTATTGTTTTGAGGGCTTCCGCCAGTTGGATAAGGGCACCTTCCCTATAAAGGGTTCGGACATTCCAGGTGCATATCCGTAAATCATTGTCCGTTTTTCGTTTGCGGTTGTCGTCAACGTAATTGGGGTTCTTATCCGAGGCTGGTTTAGTTTTCATTGGGCAGTAGTAATGTGGCGGGACCCAAACCCTGCGCACATTCCATTTTAAGGTCTATGGAGCGACCCACCGCTCAAATTAGCCGTCAAACTGACGGATGCCAGTTTGCCGTTGCCCAGGGAACACCACGTGGAGGTTTGAGTCGACTTGAGACGATTTCGACATGGATAATGCTGGCCTCGCCAAGTTGAAGCGGTCAGACACGTTGCCATGTGAAGGTTCGCCCCCCTGTTCCCCACTTTCATTGTTTAATGTTTTATTTATAAGTTCCGTTGTTATCAGGAAACTATCTAATGCTTTAAAGTTGTCTGAAAAAGTGGACAATGCCTTTGAGGCGGTTTCTAAATTGAAGGCTGCCATTGTCGGTCTTTGGTCTTTTCCGTCTTCGTCTTCTGTGTCTTCTTCTTCTTCTTCGTTGTCTTGTCCTAATTCTATTCTATTTTCGGCTGTTTTAAGCTGGTCTGCAATTAGTTTCTGAGAATTTGTATGAACGCTACAAAATTCTTACTTTAATGGTTCTATTTCTTTATTGTATTCGGTTTGTTCTGCTAGGAGATCAAATTGTGCATCTAATTTATTTTGTTTTGCTATTAACGTGGCTCTTGTGTAGCCTCTATTTGAACTCTTTTTTAATATTTTTGTATATTTTTCCTACCTCTTGTATAACATTTTCCATCTATTACAAAATTTTATTGATTTTATTAGACTCTTTTATTTTTGAAGTTTTGAATAATCAAACATTGGTAATAATATGTTAATTTTTGGTTAGTTGTTTTTTGACATATTTTATAAAATAAGTCATTGTATAATGAATAATAATAATAATAATTGTTATAAATACAAAACAGATAATTTCGATGATGCTGCTTCTGCCCAGGTTATTGCTACTAGCATTGCTGTTGTTATTGTCGGTATTCATAATTATTTCTTCCTTAATTATGTCTGAAGGAATCTATTGCGGCAGAGTTTGCCTTCGCTATAGGCTAGAATGTTTGCCTACTTGAACTGGGTCCAAGGCAATCAGAGACGATTAAAAGTAAAACAGGGCAGAGATCTGCCAACTTGAGTTGCTAATAAAAATCTGATTTATTTCTGGCCAGCTCGGCCCTTTAAAACATTTTTACATAGTGTTATACTAAAAATATTATTCTTTAGTTAATCTATCTTTACAACTTTGGTTGCCTATAGTATATATTGCGTTTTATTCTCGCACATAACATGAAATCCCAAGAAGGATTCTAATTACATAATTTAGGTTGACGAATGAAATTTGGGCGCGGCTATCAAAATTGAGTGAGTATTGAAAACGCACTCAATTCCAATAAGAAGCGTCTTAATCATTCGCATGCATTGAGTGCATCGCACGTCAATAGTGCCGTGCTAGCATATTGATGACTCAATTCATTGCCGTACATTTATTGCAATGAAGTGTAGGTTCAGCAGTGTGCACATGTTTGAGTCAGAAATAATCTCGGCCAAGTTATGAGGAAATGTTTTGAAATTATGAAACTTAACCATTGTAAAGTATTGCGAAATTAAATAAGTGTTAAGTATAGCAAATTAATCGATAATCTAGATTTTAGTACATAAAAATTAGGAAGAAGAAGCGAGTCCAGATATGTTATAAATATTTGGCTCTGCTAAATAAAGAAGACAGTATGTTAATATCTACAAAGAAAAAAAAAAATGAAATATTCGATAATTTTCTTCGCAAAGAACTAGCGTCGCAATATAACTCCGTTTCATCACGGGGGTCATATATCGATAAAATGGGTGTTTCTTTTAGCTTTCGTTTAAGAGTTTCAAAAAATTTTGACTCAACATCGGCCATTTAAACTGTACCGACTTTTTTATCAAATTACAAAGTGGTTGAGGAACCGTTGAAAATTTTTGAATAACTCTTCTAAAATACGAATACAACCCTAAAAAGCTGTGGACTGCCTTGATATGCCATGGTAACGAAAAATCTTTTATCGATTGTATTCCCTTCTCGTCTGGGCGAATTCCTTCAGCAGATACTGTATAGCTAATGTGACTAACCGTACTACTTTTTCACCCACTGTACTGAGTACTACGTAGTTCTCAGAATCAGTACTTTCAACTGATTGATTTCATCTTCACACGAGCACAGCTCGGGAACGAGTAAGCCTATAATGTTGGTTGATATATTGTTAAAAAGGTGATTTTATTACCTTTCCAATGAGTTCTTTAAATACGTATTATGTGTGTTTGTTTTTCTGCTAGAAACAATAGCATGAATCAACATCGTGAAATACTTCTTAACCCCTTAGCTCCCAAAAAGGAGCAGCGCCGACTTAAATTTCAACATATTATTGATCGTAAGAAAATTACAAATCAAGCCTCATTTTTAGTTTTTGTTGTCATTTTCATGAAACCTATCGATCCTTTAGGAGCAGTGTGGTTTGACTTCATTTTGCACAAACTCTTGCATTTGTCTAATCTCAATTCGAGGTTGTTTTGTACAATTCTACATAAAACCTCTTTTCAAACAAGCTTATGCGTGTGTATATCGTGTAAATATATAGTTACTTTTACTGCCACTAATTAAGTCATTGAATATTTTATTGATGTATCGTTTAAATGTTGACGGTGCAGATTTTAAACCAAATGACATCCTTAAAAACTCGTACTGACCTGTTGGTCACCTAATTTTTTAATTTGACACAAGGTGCCAAATGGCACTTTTTGAAAAACTTTTTATTTTTCGTTTGTTGTTTAATAACACGTTTTTTACATATGTATTTACATTTAAATAAATTTTTGGGCAAACCTAAGCTTTTACTACTCTTTGAGCAATCGAAATTTTTTAGTTTTGACAGTTAAAACAGCTGGTGTATTTTATTTCGTTATTGCAGTTTTGTTTTAGCAACGTGGTTCTTATGTTTTCGAACTAAAAATAAGCAAAAAATATTTGCATCGGAGAGTTGGCAGTCCTGTATGGTATATATAAAAATGCTAAAAAAAAATATATAATAATAATTAAAATACGCTGCAGTAAAGCAAAGTGTGCTACTTGCTGCGCCCTTGACTTGGAGTGTAGCACACTACAATGTATTCGAAAAAACAACTTCTTTTGAAATAAGTTTTTTAAATGGGATTTGGAGCAACGATTCCCATAGCCTAAGGGTGCATTTATAGTGCCGGCTTGTTGCCGTGCCATACCGGGCTGGAAACGCGTCACGCTTTATGCAGCTGGTAATGCGTATAGTGCGCGCTTGCAGCCGTCGACTTGTTGCAGCTGATTTTTGACTATTTTGGGTTTGTAAATATTAAGCTTTTTTTTGTTTATTTTTGCATTCAACGCATCATAAAAGTCATCATTGCTTTCCTCAAACCAGAAGACAACAAGCAAAAAGACAAACATGAGAAAAAAAACTGCTGAAACGCACTTTCAGCCACTTGTAAGTCACTTGCTTTTCCAGCTTGTTTTGACTTTTTTGCAATTGCTTTCTGCTGTTTTTTTATTGCCTTGTTGCTGTGTTTGTATTTAAAATTTTTTTTGGCTTAACAGAAGTATGCAGAAAAAACGTTTAAAATGTTTAAAGCGAAGCTTTTTACTCCTCGTTCTGTGATTTGCTTGGAGTGAAATCTGAAAAGTTTCGACAGATTTTTTCTTGGAAATTTGATGGTTTCTTTGTTTATAGCGCTCGTAACAACAAGAAAATTTAATACTTTAATATTAAAGACTAAAAATATTTTTTGGCCCGCCTGTGGGGATCGAACCCGCGTTCTGTTAAACGAGAATCCAAAACACTATCCACCAGGCCACAAAGACTTGACAGAAACAGTTGTTAATTCAATATTAATTATACAGCAGATCGACACCATCTATAAATAGATAGAGGATTGTGTATTTGCTATGCTACAACTATTAGAAATTTGCTTTCATTTGCCACAAGGTATCTCCAGCATCGGTGTGCTTGTATTGTGAATGCGTTTGTGGTGTTGTTGGCACGAAGAAAATTAGCAATGCTCATAAGTGCGTTGACAAGTGCGTTTTTAAGTGTCAAAAAATAGATGATATCAATAAATATGGAATTAACAAACGCATGCATGACATCAGCAAGGTATCTAAAATGTTTGTTAAATTTTGTTTCGTGTGCGTTCTTTAAGATATATATATTTTTGAAGCGAAGCTTTTTACTCCTCGTTCTGTGGTTTGCTTGGAGTGAAATCTGAAAATTTTCGACAGATTTTTTCGATAGGTAGTACGCTGTTGAAAAAAATAAGCAGTAAATATATTTGCTGTATATATGTAATTTATTTTATGTTATTTTAAATTTTTGTGTTTAAAAGTTACTTTATTAAAAAGAAAAAAATTATTAAGCTATCAAAACTATGTAACTGCAAAAAAGCTTCGCTTCCCTCGTGTGTCCAACGATGCTTATTTTTGTGCATAAAATGAAATCAGTAGGAGGAACGAACATAAACACACGATAAAAAAAATCACAAAACGAGGTGCAAATAGCTTAGCTTAAAAAAACCACAAAGATGCACAAATACAATATTTAATTATTCCCAAAAATTTGATAGAAGGAAAGCATATTGAAAGCGAAAAAAAAATTTTGTTTGTGGAAATGGGAAGGAAGAGCGCACATAAGAAACTTTGTTAATCTTCGATCTTTTGTTTCAGATGCAACGCACTTGCAGCAGCTATCGACGAATTGCTTCATCCGCTGGCTTTGCTTTTTTCACAATTTTTCAGTTTTGTTTTCTGCATGCAACAGTTGACAGGAATTTATCCTCGTTACTTCTTTCTATGTGCGTATTTGTTGCGGGCAAAAAAATGGAATACAAAGGTGCGGTAATTTTTTTTTTGCATACAGAAAAAAAAAACATAAAAAATGGTAGGGAAAAAGTTAACTTTCCCTAATGACGACCTTGCATCGTATTGTTTTCTACATATCGATTTGTTTGTTTTTTTTTGTCACTTCATTTTTCAATCCGTTTTCTGCACACAGATACAAAAGGAACACAAAACTGAGTTCACGTTATCTTGCGATCATTCTTCACACTTGCTTCTGCACACAAGAAAAAACGAAGAAAAAGCGCAACTGAAAAATAACAAAAAAATGTCTGTATGTATTTTATTCAGTACTGCCATTTTGGTGCTTTTGGGGCTAAATTTGGCATTTTTTTCTTGTTAAACTGCCCCAAAAATTTGCTTTTAACCCCTTGTTCTTTTTATAGCGCTTTTGAATTTTAAACAGCCCTTTTTGGCTCCAATTTTAACTTAATTTTAAACATTTCATGGTTCCATTTTAAAAGTTTTTATTATTGTTTTGACAACTCAAGCTACCAAAATGATAATAATTATCAATGGAAACCTGAGCGCAAATTAATCGATTATTACAAGAGTTTAATTTCTAATTGTTATGGCGGCAGAGTTATTTGAAAATGGAGTGGACTCACTGTGCTTACCATAAGGAGCTGCCTCAAAAGGGTAAATAAGTGCTGCCATGATTTCCCAATAACGAGTGATCTCTTAAAACTTAAAACCAAAGCAGGTATATATGACTGTAATAATAGTCATGATTCTCTTTCGAAGAAGAAGAGACATTATTTAACTTTTATGTAACTTCAATGTAAACAAAGTAAAAATCGAATTTTGATACCATCACTCAATTGTTCATAACTCCGGTATTTATCCATAGATTTTCTTCATCAATAACTCATTTGCTTCTTAAAAATGTGGTATATACGTAATTTTTTTTTTGTATTTTTAGTAAATTTTTTACTGGTTTTGCAAGATAATTTTGGCCAAAAAATTCAAGTTTTGTCATATTTTTTGGAAATAGATTAAATAAAAATTTATGTTTCCAAAATCTATCCATAAAATTTTTAATATAATTTTGAATTACATTGAATATACAAGTACTGTTTTTTTTGTAACCAGTGCAAGTAATAAATGAATTCGCAATGTATCTATTTTTTTATTTTTTTCGTTTTTATGAGTTTTATGGGCGTATTTTGTAAAAGGCAAGCGATCACCTTACTTGGGTTTTTTGCCTGGTAACAAATTTCATTACAAAATTTCAATGAGAGAAAGAGAGTTTATTTAACTTCATATGAAAACGGAATTGACAGACAAAAAAATCCCAAGTGATGTTATCGCTTGCGTTTAACAGAATACGTCCATTAAGCTCAGATTGTTTGTCTAGAATGAATACTGCATGTTGTAAACAAAAAAAATATGTCGAGTTAATGAATTTTAAAACTAGCCCTATTTTTAGCTCCAACATTTTTTATTTAGCCCTTTCTAGTCCTTTTTTTAAGAGATTCTAGCCCTAAATGGAGATTTTTTCTGGCAATACTGATTTTATTGGAGTTTTTTCTTGTTGCTTTAATTGCTGCTTTTTCTTTTGTATATTATTTCATGAAAATAATAAGGGAGCAATGTGTAAAATCAAACAAAACACATGCAAGCCGTGGGAGCGAGTGAGAAAGTAACAATCGCTATGCTGGATACCAGCGCATAAGTCACTTTAACTGCTTGTTCGGCTGGCACTATACGCACTTTGAGCTTGTTTCATATGATTTGTATGTGCAGTGTTTTTGAGCTACCTATCTAGGTTCGGTCCGGCACGGCAACCAGCCGGCAAACATAAACGCGCCCTAACTCTTTCCACTCTTTTACAACAACTTCAATATTTTAATGATTGTTGTAATTCGGCAAATCGTTCACAGGCGCAACTGCACTGCAACAATACAGCGCGCGTATGTTGTTTTTTTCTTGTTGGTAAATATAGCGTGTGCGACCGCGCATAATTTTTGCTGTTTCTTGTTGGTATCAGAGTATTTTGTTACCAGTTCGTTATATACAAGGTGTCCCGCAATTTGTCGAGCTGAGCAAAAAATCGTATGGGGGGAGGGGGAGGGGGTCTATTTTCACATTCTTAGGAGCTACAGTGTTAATTAACATTTCACGATTTTGGTTAACGTTATTGTTTCTAGCAGAAAAACAAACTTACATAAAACTTATTTTGATAGCTCATTATAAAGGCAATAAAACCACATTTCTAACGGCATATCAACAAACTCCAACTTAACCGTTACCGAGCAGTGCTGTGTGCTGTGAAACTACCAAATTTCAACGTTGAGTGCAAATTTCTCAGAATTTTGCGTAATAAATTAAAATTTTGTTTTGACTAATTTTGTAATTTATTTAATTTTCTTTTCAATGACACAAAAAACATAAACATATCTTTAAAAATAAAAAAGTTGGCTCTACTGAAAAAATTATACTTATTAGAAAACAATGATAAATAATGGCATTACAATTAGTTATGCGTAGATAATATCATTGTTTTCTAAAAAGTATAATTTTTTTAGTACAGTCAACTTTTTTATTTTTTAAGATATGTTTATGTTTTTGGTGTCATTGAAAAGAAAATTGAATAAATTACAAAACTGATTTTAAAATAAAATTTCATTTATTACGCGAGATTCTGAGAAATTTGCACTCAAAATTGAAATTTGGTAGTTTCAACCGATTGATTTCATCTGCACACGACCACAGCTCGGTAACGGTTAAATTGGTGGTTGGCTGGTTGGTATACCGTTAGAAAGGTAATTTCATTGCCTTTATAATGAGCTATCAAAATAAGTTTTATGTAAGTTAGTTTTTCTGCCAGAAACAATAACTTTAATCAAAGTCGTGAAATATAAATTAACCCTGTAGCTCCTAAGAATGTGAAAATAGATCCCCCCCTCCCATACGATTTTTTGCTCAGCTCGACATAAACTTTCAGCTCCGTTAATAGTTGCATTCAATTGCCCTGTTTATATATATATCTATATATATATCTGTATATATATATATATCTGTATATATATATCTGTGGTCACAAGTCATAACCGCCTAACTCAAAATAACGTAAATCGTGTTTCCCGGAAGTTAACGGAACAATCGAACATTGAACTTGTAGATACATGAATGTCCCTTTATTTTGCACAAATACCAGATCGCTTTTTACGATATTTTCAGTTAGGCTGTTATGACTTGTGACCACAGATATATTCACTTGTGTTGATGCATTGAAAGAAATCAGTAGACCAAATCTAGATTTATTTTAATTTCATAAATCTAGTTTATTAGAATAAATTATCTTGATAAATAAAAAGGAAGAGAAAATAATTTGCAGAACACTGGGAATATTAATATTTTTTTTTTATAAATAATAAAAAGATGCAGAAAGCTCAGTGCAAACAATTAATTTTTGAATTGAGAGAAATCAACATTAAAAAGCATTACATTAAAAAGCATTTAGAAAAAAGCATTTAGAAATTATGAAATCTTAGAAGAAATCCCCAGTTACGACCACATTGCTAAACTAAAATCAGTGAGATCTGTGTAAATCAGAATATATTCTAGCTAGAAAAAAGCTGAGCACATAAAATTACATTATTCATTACAATTAACATTTTTACAGTGTATACATGATCTGATGAGCTGCTGTGAGCGTTACCGGCATGCGTGTTGTTGCTTTTGTGTGTTTTGTTATGTTGATAATTAATAATTGCACTGAGTCTAAGGATCTGTTGTTGATGTTGGTGGTTTTTTGTTGTAATTGTTGTTGCACTCTTAAACAAAATTTTTGGTGATCTCTGATTTGGAGAACATAGCCTAGCATAAATTCTTAACATCTGTTTGAGCGAAGCGGTTTTAAAGCCCAGTTTAAATTTTTTTTTAGAAAAATTTTCGATTTTTTTTTTTATTGTTTTAAAAAACATTTTAAGATTACACATTCTTCTTAAGATTGCACAATTCAGAATTTCAGAATTTCTAAACAATCACAATTTCAGAATTTATTTCGAAGCCGTTTAAGAGATATTTATGTTTTTAAACGCTATAACGCTCATAAAGTAAGGTAAAAAAAAAATACTTAAAACGAGTTTTTTTCGAAATGTAATTTTTTGAAACGTATTCGAAAGTATTCGTCCGATTAACCCAAATCTTGTTTTATTATTTTTAAAAATTAAATACGCTGTGAGTGAACCGGCAAAATCAAGTAAAAAAGGTGCGATTTCGTGCGTTTTTTTTATTTTTTTCAGGTTCACTCACAAAGCAAAACTGTTCAAAAACAACCTTTTTGCTTTTTTTTTTTGTTTTCGCTCCCTGGAGAGGAGATAGCATGCAAACAGCAAAAGACCTTTCGTTCGCGACCTCAACTCTTACACTCTGTATAACTAATGGTCCTATCACTCCTGTTTTTGGCAGGAGACTCCTGTTTTTTCGAACCAAAACCTGCTTTTTGATCGGAGATATTTTTAACGGATCAAATTTAAAATTTTTAAACGAACAAAGCAATAAAAGTTCGTTGGCAACTCCAGTGAATGAGCGGACAGAGCAAAAAACAAAAAAATTGCATTATACCAGTGTCGGTCAGCGTCTTTACCCGCGTGAACCCTATCTGTGAACAATTGATAGAGCAGTGTAAGTGTTTTTTTGGTCGACACTGCATTATACACACTACTTTCTTTATCTCTTTTTTAGTTTCAACTGAGTTGGAGGCGGCCGTGGCGTAGTGGGTAGAGTGTGTGACTCTTACGCCAGAGAACCCAGGTTCGAATCCTCCATCCGACACAGAAAGTTTTTTTCAATTGAATTAATTTTTCTGTTCTGCCGTCACCTCTCTGCAGGCAATCATTTTTTAATTTGAAATAAGCTTTGTGAACGTAATTTTTTCTATGCGGATAATTTTTTCATTTGAGCTATTAGTTGTTTGCATCTTTGTTAATTTAGTTGAGTTGTATTGACAAATAAAGAAAATGTCGAACAAATACAAATGTGTTTTTTTTTGCTAATCTGAAGCAAAAATATCTGGAAAAATCCAATAGTGAAAGTAATGTTCTTTGTAAAAGTGTAACAGAGTATTCTCTGTCGCTTCTGGCGGCAGCGCAGATATCCTTCGACATCTTAAAAGGGAAGTCCACCGTAATGCTTTGAATGCCGCATCTGATTTCTTATCGTCGACGTTCGACTCAAAAATTGCAGCAATGGAAGCCACTTGGGCATATCACATCATTAACTCAAACCACAGCTTCCAGTCCTCAGATTGTGAGACAAAAATACTCCAAACGTGTTTCAAAATGCAAAAATTTTCATGTTCGCAACTAATTTCGGAGGAGGAAAGAACAACTTATACTATAAAATGAAGTCCTGGATTCCGCATCTAATCGGCATTGGATGCACATCTTACATTGCACACAATGCGCTGAAATATTCTTGCGATGTGTTTCCATTCGACGTTGAATGCGACGTTGTGAAGATTTACACGTATTTCTACATACACGCCACACACGTTACAGAACTGGAAAAATTTTGTGCAAAGGTTGGAGTCGAATATTTGAAGTAACTGGGCTACGCAAAGACACGTTTTCTCGCTCTTGGTCCAGCCATTAAGCACGTGTTGCAGCTTTAAGATGCCTTAAAGTTACTTTTCGTTGAATTGAGAAAATGTTCAAAAATTTCTTTAGCGATCCAATGTAGAAATTGGGGCTACATTTTATTCAAGAACAGGAACACAAAATAAACTATTTCCGTTAAAATAAACTAAACTATATAAACTATAGTAACTATATAATCAATCTTTTAATAATTCTTACATCGTTTACTTTTTTTTATTCATCTTTTCATTGCTAGGCTGAGCTGTTCGCTGAATAGGTACTTAAAATTGAAGTTGATGCAACTCAATATTTGAATGGACTGTAAACGTCTTTGTTACTGCGGAGGGAAGATCTTTTCCTAAGACAGCGGCAGAAAAGGAAGCGCTTATCTGGGATGGGTGTGATGCCGAGATCTTGACAGCCAAATGCTCAGAATTCCTCGGTAATTTGTACTGACTATTTTTATGCTGTTATCAATTGATGCTGTAGAATACGTTGAAAAGTGGTCTGCTCAAATTATGGAATTGCAAGTGTGTTCTTGGATTGCATTGCGCAGAGTTCCAGTGTGGAAAGACGTCGAAATGTTCATGCAAAAATTAAGAATGCTAAAGTTGTACGACGCGAACAAAAATGCAACAAAATTGCATAATGAATTTCGTTACGTGAACAACTATTGTTCAAAAATTAAACTCAATGAATGGAAAGTAAATAAGGTTACGACCGAAGATCGACGGGTAGAACTATTCTGCCATTAAGACAACGAAGCCTGCGACTACAAGGAAATTTCAAAAATTGCTGAATACGTTCTTTGCACGCCCGGTTCGACTGTTCCCGTGGAAAGAGTTTTTGCAGCAATGAATAAGACGTAGACACAGGATAAATCGCTGCTATACGTAAAAGTGTGTACGTTGAAAGCCATCCTAGCCGTTAAAGTGAATTTAAAAATGTCTTGCTTGGAATTCTTTGAATTCATCAAATCAAAACCGGACATGCTCCAAAAAATCTCAGCAAAAGGGAAATACAATTTGCGCTCCGCTGATTCTAACGAGGAAGTAGATGATGACTCGAACGATGACATTGACTTTGATCACGATGATTTCATGATTAACGATGATAATTCTTCGTAATAACCCTTTTCATTTACATTTAGACGCCATAATAAGGTGCAAATATAAAAAAGGTTTTTACGAAAAATCATCATCGTAAATCTTTCTTTCTTTTAATACTTATAATTTCTATTAAATACTTATAATTATTCTAATCTGCTAACAATCAATAAGTTCTGAAATGAAACTCCTGTTTTTTTAAAAAAGAACCTGTTTTTTTATTCGATTTAGTGAATTTATACTGTTTTTCAGCAAAAATGAGATGGAACCATTACGTATATGTATAACAATAACTATTGAAGCAAAAAAAAAAATAAAAAAATTAAATCGTTAATTTAAGACTATTTTCAAATTATTTATAAAATTATTTCGATACTTAATAAAATAAAAAAATGCAGTCATTCAAAAAAGCCCGCTTTTTTAGTCAAAAAATTTAAACTGGACCTTCAATTTTATATCTTGTATGCCATATATTAAATCGTTCCTGCGGATTGGTATTCGTTAAGATCTCAGGAACAGTAACACCTAAGGGCACCAGATTTTCTTTTATCAAGGTTTATATCTCAAATAATAGAAATAAACAGTTGCCACACCCCTATTACCGCCACCCCTATTACAAATCAATAAAAATTTTATGTTTCAGACACTTTTAGTTGTATTAGACTAAAATTTTGTAATTAAGATTTTTTTTTTTTTTTAGACTTAACCAGCACTCAGGGGATGCTCCCTATAAATGCGAAAGCATTGTGTTGATTCGAAAGACGGGTGATAGTTAGTTGGAGGGTGGAAAGATGGAGTAGTGTCGGTGAAGATTTGATTTAAATTTACACAGATTGAAAGTGCCGGGAAACACGCTCGCAGGGAGATTGTTCCACAATTTTACTGAGCGACCGAAGAACAGATTATCTCGGTAATGGGATGTTCTATTGGGCAAAGTTGCAATGGTACGGATGGGCTTGGAAAGCTACCCGAGTGGACCTAGGAAATACGAGCTGGTGGCGTCAGGCCATGTATCTCCCTTGAACACTTCCCATGGTAGTACCTGTACAGAAGGCTTAGGCAACCAACATTGCGACGATGACCAAGAGAGTTGAGAGAAGATGAAATATTTCCATCTATCAAATATATCGCAAGTCTTTGAATCCGATCCAGAAGCTCCAAATATGATCTTGAAGCCCCTGCCCAAATGTGCGAATTGTACTCCATTTTCGTCCTAATATATGAGGTATAGATCAAACGAAGATCAGATGGAGTGAAATATTTCTTACACCGTTTTAAAAAACCAAGGCACTTGGCTCCTTTTGACACATCAAAAATGTGATCAATCCACCGAAGATCTGCTTGTATTGAAATGCCTAGAACGCCAAGAGCATCTGACTCCGTAAGATCTACACCGTTCATATTGAAGGGAGCTAAGGGCCAATTGATTCGCTTGTGGGTTAACAGACAACACTGGGTCTTGCTAGCATTAAACTCTACTCTACTAGCAAGACCCCTCGGAGATTTTCCTAAGTCATTGTTAAGTGTGTCATTCATATGTTGCCTCTTCCTCTCAATCTCCAAAGAGCTCGGGCGTTTTTTGAATGCATATGAATGGCAAATGCCGCTGTCATCCGCAAACGAATGAATTGGGTTGTGAGTCAACGACAGAAGGTCGTTGATAAAAACCAGGAACAAAGTTGGCGATGGAACTGAGCCCTGCGGTACACCTGCATTGATGGCGTGCTCTCTGGACGATATGCCATCGACTACAACATGGATCGTTCGATTCCTAAGAAAGCACGTGATCCACCGAGCAAAGTTACCACCGACACCATATGCAACTAGTTTAGACACGAACGCTTTATGCCACACTCGGTCAAATGCCTATGAAATATCCAGAGCAACAACTCTGCTCTCACCGAATAAGTGAATGGAACCAATGCCCATTTTTCAGTTAAGAACGCAATAAGGTCGCCAGTAGAGCGGGCCCTACGAAAACCATATTGAGGGTCACTAAGCAATTCATTGTGCTCCAGACAGTTCATAAGGTTGAAGTTAATTACGCTCTCCATAACTTTGGCGAGCGTAGAGCATATCGATATGGGTCGGTAGTTCTTATGGTAACTGTCGGAAACTGAACTAGAAATGGGTGTGTTTCACTATAACTATGCCCACTTTTCAGAAATCATTATAATTCCTGAGCTATACATGTTTTAATAGTGAAACTTTGTGCGTAGGTGCTATGAGTCTAAGTGGCGGTCACTATATATAAATGTTGCCACGTTTACTTTTACCAACCATCTAATACCAATAACCATCGAAATTATCGTATGTACCAAAAACCAAACTTTACAAGAGTGTTTTTTTCTACTTTTTATATACTTTAATATTGTTTTGTTTAGTAACCGTTGTGAAGTAACGGTGAAGTGAATACATGGTACGAAAGCGCTACATAAAATTGAGCAACCCGCTTTACGTTTTAAGGCCCAAACATAAAAAGCTCGACCTGGCTGCAGCTACTTTCAAAATTCAACAAATAGCCAGCTCAATTTTTGTCAAACACTTAATTTGCACATAATAAAGTTTAGTTGGCTCGCTTGCATGTCAATGGTTGCAATCATATTTTTATATTTTTAAGATAATTTTTTGTCAACATAAAAAAAATTCATTATTTAAAATTCACAAACACAACAATTCACAAAAAGAAATATAGTTAAAATTTATTTACATTTTATTTGTTTGACAGATACGTTCGGAGCATTCGATTTGAATAGCTTTGGCTGCAGCCAGATCAAGCTAACGAAACTTGACGAAAAAGCTGGCTTGAGCTAATATGGTTTGTACGTATCATTTCTTTTAATTCGTATAAAATTCGACATTAGCTAGCTCGAGCCTATTATGTTTGGGCCTTTACTTACTTATTTACTTAGGTGCCGTAACAACCCGTGTCCGGGTTTCGGCCGACATCATCAGCTCTCGCCAGGCGCCCCTGCTTTGCGCGCGCCTTCTCCAATCGGATACATCAAGTGCGGTTAGGGCTTCCTCAGCCTGGTCCATCCATCGGAGGCATGGTCTCCCTTGTCGTCGTTGACCAGCGACCCTCGCCTCGAGCACCTTTTTCGCTGGAGCTCCGTTGTCCATACGATGGATATGACCCAGCCAGCGTAGTCGCTGCACAGTTATACGCCGAACTACATCAATGTCTTCGTAGTGCTCATACAGCTCGTGGTTCATTCGGATGCGATAGTCATCGCCGACTCGAACAGGACCGAAGATTTTGCGAAGAACTTTTCTCTCGAACACCCCCAGAACGGCTGCGTCAGTTTGCGAAACAACCCATGTCTCAGCGCCATAAAGCAGCACGGGTAGAACAAGCGTCTTGTAGAGTGTTAGTTTTGTCGATCGAGAGAGGGCTCTGGAACTTAGTTGCCTACTGAGCCCGTATCAGCACCTATTAGCAATTATTGTTCTTCGCTTTATCTCCAGGCTGATTTCGTTGTTGGTATTAATGGCGGTGCCAAGGTAATGATAATGATAATGATAATGATAATGATAATGATAATGATAATGATAATGATAATGATAATGATAATGATAATGATAATGATAATGATAATGATAATGATAATGATAATGATAATGATAATGATAATGATAATGATAGTGATAGTGATAGTGATAGTGATAGTGATAGTGATAGTGATAGTGATAGTGGTAGTGATAGTGATAGTGATAGTGATAGTGATAGTGAATGATAGTGATAGTGATAGTGATAGTGATAGTGATAATGATAATAATAGTGATAATGATAATGATAATAATGAAACGTTGAAGTCTAGACGCCGCGCTCCCTTGTTTGTAGACAGCATATACTTTGTTTTACCCTCATTTATCGTCAAACCCTCTAACTAACTATCACCCGTCTTCCGAATCAACACAATGCTTTCGCATTTATAGGGGACATCCCCTGAGTGCTGGTTAAGTCTAAAAAAAAAACCCACTTTGGCTGATTCCTTATCGATAGCGGCGAAAGCGAGGGTAACATCTCTCTTGGTTCTGCCGACAATATCAATATCATCAGCGTACGCAAGGAGCTGGACACCTTTATAGAAAATGGTGCCATTACGATGCACACCGGCCTTTCGTACGATCCCCTCCATGATAATGTTAAAGAGATCACAAGGCAGTGGATCGCCTTGCCTGAAACCTCTTTCGGTATTGAAGGTTTCGGAGAGGTCATTACCTACCTTGACGGAGCTGCGTGTGTTGCTCAACGTCATTCTGCAAAGTCTAATCAACTTTGCAGGTATACCGAACTCAGACATTGTTGCGTATAGGCAATCCCTTCTCGGGCTATCGAACGCAGCTTTAAAATCGACAAAGAGATGGTGTGTGTCAATTTGATTTTCGTGGGTTTTCTCCAGGATTTGTCGTAGCGTGAAAATCTGGTCTATGGTGGACTTACCAGGTCGAAAGCCACACTGATAAGGTCCAATCAGTGTTTTTGTAATCGACTTTAATCTTTCACACAGTACGCTTGAGAGAACCTTATATGCGATGGAAATAAGACTGATACCTGTATAACTTGCGCAGATTGTTGGGTCTCCTTTCTTAAGTATAGGGCACAGTACGCTTAGGTTCCAATCGTCGGGCATGCTTTCTGCTAGACATATTTTGCTGATGAGCTGATGCATGCGCCTTATCAATTCATCGCCGCCGGTTTTAAACAATTCAGCTGACAGGTCGCCAGCACCCGCTGCTTACTTGTTTTTGAGTCGTTGGATAGCAACTCGAACCTCTTCATGGCTAGGTGGTGGTACTTCCACTTCGTCATCGTTGATTGATGACACCGAACTGTGCTCTCCATGGGCGGCATTGGTGGAATCGTCGCCAGTAAGTAAATTGGAGAAGTGCCGTCTCCACAATCTCAGCACACACTGCGTATCCGTATTAAGATCTCCATTTTCGTCTCTACAAGTGGATGATCCGGGCTTGAAACCTTGGGTTAGACGCTTAACCTGTTGATAGAATTTTCGTGCATCCTTCTTGCCCTGGTATACCTCTAGTTCCTCACGCTTTTCCTGCCCTGTTTTCTTGCGTATGAAAAGGCGCCTCTCTTCTTTCCTCTTTTGGCGGTAGTTTTCTCGCACGGCTTGCGTTGCAGCTGACTGCAGCGTTTTTCTGTATGCGGCGTTTTTTAGTGCTGTCGCTATGCGACACTCCTGACCGGACCATTGGTTCCGAGGTTGCGGGCGCCGGAAACCAATGACTTCTTCAGCGGCAGCGCGCATGGAGTGGGATATATGCGCCCAAAGCCCGCCGGCTTCGTCGGGTCCAGAGGTTGGTTGGTTGAGCTTAACCGAGAGTTGAGCGGAGTAGGCTTCGGCAGTCCGTTGTAATTGCAGCTTAACGACATCTAGCTTTCGTTGCATTCCTGTGCGTATGTTCTTCGCATTGCATAATCGTATGCGGATCTTGGCTGCCCCCCGAAATGTACGCACATCTAGAACACTAGAGGCATGCCTTCCGTCGATTACAACATGATCAATTTGGTTTCGCGTTTTTTTATCCGGGGACAGCCAGGTGGCCTTGTGGATGTCGAGGTGCTTAAATCTGGTGCTACTAACTACCATGTTTCGCGCCGCGGTGAAGTCGATCAGTCTTAGACCGTTGTTCGTGGAGGTCTCATGA
This sequence comes from Coremacera marginata, assembly GCA_914767935.1. Classification (NCBI taxonomy): domain Eukaryota; kingdom Metazoa; phylum Arthropoda; class Insecta; order Diptera; family Sciomyzidae; genus Coremacera; species Coremacera marginata. Next base: position 98,908,331 of record OU612047.1, on the reverse strand, counting down.
AGACTGAATTGACCGACAGTGGGGCCAAAGATGCCTTCCCTTCCGACTTTCGCATTAAAATCGCCGAGGACAATTTTCACGTCATGGACCGGAAGGTATACGTCCTCAAGACTAGCGTAGAAGCGTCTTTGACGGCTTCGTCCTTTTCCTCCGTCGGGGCGTGCGCGCAAATAAGGCTAATGGAGAAAAAATTTTGCCTTGATACGGATCGTGGCCAATCTTTCGTTCACAGGTGTGAACCGGGAAACAAGGTGGCGTAGTTTCCGGCTAACAACGAATCCACATCCAAATTCGCGCCTATCCGCATGGCAGCTGTAGTAGATATCACAGTGTGCTTGTTTAGAGCAGCCTTAACCTTTCCATCGCATTTCCTGGATGGCGGTGATGTCAGCATTTATTGTTTTGACGGCTTCCGCCAGTTGGATAAGGGCACCTTCCCTATAAAGGGTTCGGACATTCCAGGTGCATATCCGTAAATCATTGTCCGTTTTTCGTTTGAGGTTGTCGTCAACGTAATTGGGGTTCTTATCCGAGGCTGGTTTAGTTTTCATTGGGCAGTAGTAATGTGGCGGGACCCAAACCCTGCGCACATTCCATGTTTAAGGTCTATGGAGCGACCCGCCGCTCAAATTAGCCGTCAAACTGACGGATGCCAGTTTGCCGTTGCCCAGGGAACACCACGTGGAGGTTTGAGTCGACTTGAGACGATTTCGACATGGATAATGCTGGCCTCGCCAAGTTGAAGCGGTCAGACACGTTGCCATGTGAAGGTTCGCCCCTGTTCCTTTTTGGGCCATGTTTGGGCCTTTACTTCTAATTTAAATAAAAATAGTAAATATAACAACTACTATGTTCAAAATGTTTTTGTATGGCACATACGTTAATTTTGCCCTAGAGAAAAAAAAAATCCATTGTAACATACAATAAAATATACAGCCAATTTTTGGCCTACCTATAGGAATTTAAGCAACAATGTTTTACCAGGTGATGCGTTGTGGTATGAAAAACAAATTTGCATCAAAAAGTCAATGTCGAAAAAATGGCACATACGATAATTTCGCTCAAAGTGGTCGATATAAAGCTGAGTTTCATCGTGCCTCAACTGATCCCACACGCTTATGGATTTTAATCGACCTCTTTCACCGTTTTTCCGATTTTAACCAATGTTCGGACATATATACTTTATTATAATGAGTATTTTTAAGCTTATAAAAATAAGCACGATGTGAAAAAAGAGCGATTTCATTTAATTCTAATTGAACTCCTACACCGAGAAAATTGAACGCCTTAAAATCAAAGAAATAAGTTACGGCGTTTTTTAGTGCTGTCGCTATGCGACACTCCTGACCGGACCATTGGTTCCGAGGTTGCGGGCGCCGGAAACCAATGACTTCTTCAGCGGCAGCGCGCATGGAGTGGGATATATGCGCCCAAAGCCCGCCGGCTTCGTCGGGTCCAGAGGTTGGTTGGTTGAGCTTAACCGAGAGTTGAGCGGAGTAGGCTTCGGCAGTCCGTTGTAATTGCAGCTTAACGACATCTAGCTTTCGTTGCATTCCTGTGCGTATGTTCTTCGCATTGCATAATCGTATGCGGATCTTGGCTGCCCCCCGAAATGTACGCACATCTAGAACACTAGAGGCATGCCTTCCGTCCATAATTGTAAAACTGTAACCAAAATATCTTTACCACAATGAAAAAATCGTTACAATAATGATTTATCCTTTAACTATGCAAGTGCTGCATGATTGAAACAAAAGACTGAAGTTCTTTGAAGCTAAATCAATGAAACAATCTTTGCCGTGAAGATAAAATATTTACTGTAACGTTTTAATTCTTTGTTAACGGGGGATTGAAAAAAGTATGTAAAACACCAACTTTTCTTTGTTTTTTTAAGAATAATTTCATTGTTTCAAATAAAAAGTCTGTATACGAAGAATAAGAAAATCATGTGCGAGTGCCAACATTGAATTGTAATTGTAAATAACACACCTTAATATTCACACCAGTAAATTTTATTACATTTTATTAACAAAAAGAAAAGAAAAAAAGAAAAAAATTTTCTTTACCCGCAGTGCGGAATTGAACTTGGAATTCTTGGTACCAGTCCATTGCTCTACCCACTGATCCAAACAGCCTTGCTACTGTTTGCTGACATAACTGCAGTTATGTTAACATATTCTGTATTAACAGATGCAGTATGCCACTTTTCAAAGTCACTTTTCAAGTATGCCAACAGTCTTTGTGTCAAAGTACATTTTCTTTACTTTTACGACTCCATGCTTTTTTAAAGATGCACGTCTTTGCCACAAGAATTTATGTTTTTGATTCAAAGTATATTGTTCTTGAAAATTTAACAATCTTTGTGTCTTTGCCGTAACGATGTTTTGTCTTTGGGCACAATCTAACCAATAAAAGTATTTGTGGCAAAGTGCGTATTCTTTGGTTTTACGATTTTTTTCTCTGGGTGTACCATTGTCCGACTTCAAGCAAGTTTTGCTCTCATATTCTTCGGTATAATGAGCCATCTGTTGTTTAGAAAAGTGGGCGGTATTATAAAGGGTGTAAACAAACTAGGAGTTTGTTCCTGTGACTAATTGTCACGATTGTTTGCTGGATGTATGATGTACTAAAAACCTGGTCGTAGTGTACAACTCAAGGGCACATTTTGAATTTGAAAGACAAAGAATAAACAACACCGGTAAGCACATAAATCTTTATAAAATGTATTAATGCTTACTTTTGCTCCTGGACTCCAATATGTGAAGACGATAACCAATAAGTGGTTAGATATATAAATCCAATATGGCTGCTAATATGTAGTGACCAGACTATATTTTAGGCATATTCCTTTAGCTGCTGATAATCAAAAGGTGATTATCTGATTCATCAATATGTGAAGAATTTCTTATATTTTCCAGTATTTGCTTTCTTTTTATATGTGACGAAAATATGCTAAACTCCGGATCTTTTAAGAAAACAACTGAAGCCGCTCATAATCAATTTGTGATTATAACAAGAAGGAGACAAAAAGCGTGGAGGATAAGCCGAACGATCGACTCGTCAGATCATCGGTACTAGAATATCGATACTAGAACGGGTCGATAAATAAGTATGAATATTTCTTGTTTCAAGTAATCTTTTACATAAATCTTTACATTAGAGGTTTAGAAATTTTGTTTCAAATTAAACACAGAAAAATAAATGAAATGCCCAACATATTCGCTTTATTAGTTCGGAAATTTTATGGCATTTAGTGTTTTGACATAATTCCTGGTTTATCAACATAGACCAGTGACTTGACGTACCCCCAAATGAGTCTAATTGAGTTAAATCACATGACCTAGTTGGCCAATTGACAGGCCCATTTCTTGATATGATTCGGTCACCAAAAGTTCGCCTCAATAATGTATGGTTTCACGAGCTGTATGGCTTTTCGTACCGTTCTGCTGGAACAAATTAGCACTTAGACGATTGATATTGACGTGAAGAACCAAAAAGTCGCGAATCGTTTGCCTGTAGCGCTCACCATTGATAATAACGTTGGATCCATCTTCAATTTTGAAAAAGTATGGATCAATGATTCCTTCGGCATGCAAACCACACCAGACCTTTTTTGAAAGTAGGAACCTTTTTTGGAAGTTAAGTAGCCTGGAGAGTCTCATCAGGATTGTTATCACTCCAAATACGGCAATTTATATACGCGTTAAGCCAGAAATGTGTTTAATTGCTGAAGATGATTTCACGTTAAAAATGCTCTGTAAGTTTCTCACACAGTACGTGAATTTTTGAAATAAATTTCTACAATTTGTAAACGTTGTTCCGGTGTAACAGTGCAACCTAAATAGGTGCGCTTGCGTCTGTTAACTGTCAAAATTGGTTCATGCACATACATTTTGTATGAAGCCTACCCAAATACGCAACGCACTAACGCAACTCGATTCGAATTTCCGATTTTGACAATGCGTTCGGTAGTAAAGTTGGCTGCGAAAAAGAGAACAAAAATAATAAACAAGAACAAAGGCAACGATTTTTTAAGTTAACGCAGCGTTTTGTTTGGGTAGCGCTCATACAACATTTGCGTGGCGATTTGAAACGCAACGCAACGCGCGCCTATTTAGGTTGGACTGTAAGTCTTTGCATGGTAAATTGCCAAAGTATACTGAACATACAGTGAATCAAAAAAGTTTAGGCATGGTCAATTTTTCTGAGAAGAATTTTGCTTTAATATTTTAAAGCCAATTTTTTGATGCAGTTTCATTCAGTATCAGTATAATGCACTATCCTTGCAAAATTCCTTTACTTTATACACTACTCGAAATATAAGCGGAAGAGGAAAAAATGCATGCACCCAGAGAAAAAAAATCGTAAAACCAAAGAAAATGCACTTTGCCACAAAGACTTTTATTGGTTAGATTATGCCCAAAGACAAAACATCGTTACGGCAAAGACACAAAGATTGTTAGTTTTCCAAGAACAATATACTTGGAATCAAAAACTTAAATTCTTGTGGCAAAGACGTGCGTCTTTAAAAAAGCATGGAAAAGTCATAAAAGTAAAGAAAATGTACTTTGGCACAAAGACTTATTCGTTACGACAAAGACGCGGAATGTTATATCCTTGATTTTAAGTATATGGCTGGCTTTATGAAATTAATGGCTTCTCGTGGCTTCTCTTTGCTGCTTGCGCTTATTATAACAAGAACATTGAATTAATTTAAATCAAATATCAAATTAAAAATCTTACCTTCGCCTGCCTTGGGGATTTGAACCCACACCCACCGATATAGGGAACTGAGAAGTCACTTCACTAAGAATCGAGCCAAACTCCTTCGTTACGCAGAGTGATTGATTCAATATTAATTACAACTGAAGCTATGCTGCAGCATAACACAATAATCTATTAATAGATTTTTTTTTTTTGTATAGCTATCAACAGAATACTGTGGCATACTGCATTTGTTAATACAGCATATGTTAACATAGCTGCAGTTATTTCAGCAAACAGTAGCAAGGCTGTTCGGATCAGTGGGTAGAGCGATGGACTGGCACCAAGAATTCCAAGTTCAATTCAAGGTGCAATTCAAGGTGCATTCATTGTTAAAACTGCTGCTTTTTTGGGCTTGATATTTGTGCACCCAGAGAAAAATATCGTAAATCCAAAGCAGTAGCACTTTGTCACAAAGACTTTTATTAGTTAGATTGTGCCCAAAGACAAAATATCGTAACGACAAAGGTACAAAGATTGTTGGATTCCGAAGAACAATATACTTTAATTAAAAAACTTAAATTCTTGTGGCAAAGGCGTACGTCTTTAAAAAAGCATGGAAATGTCGTAAAAGTAAAGAAAATGTACTTTGGCATAAATACTTTTTTTCGTAACGGCAAAGACGCATACTGTTAGATTCCCAAAAAGATATACCTTAACCAAAGATTTAGGTCCTTGATTTTAAGTACATATCTTTTTAATTGCAACTTTCAGATTTATTTAAATTGTTTACTGAAAAAAACTACGTTGTGATTTTCAAATGAAACCAAAACAAATTTGAGCAAACTTTCTTTATTTACGTATTTTTTAAAATCCTTTTACATTTGAGGTTATGTTTGCTAGCATTTTTCAAAGATCACTGCACACCCTGCAGTTCTTAGAAATGCTTCTATATAACAAAAAGAAAACACCGCACTTGATACAACTGACAGTTGATTGCACTTAATATATAACTTTTTCACTTAATTCACTTTTTCACAACTAAAAAGAAAGACACGTTGGCAGGGGCAAAAATAAAGCGCTCCTGCGGAGGACTATTAAATGTTGGCACTCGCACACAATTTTCTTATTCTTCGTATACAAATATGATTTTGAAGAAAACATTCTTTAAAGTAACAGACTTTGTCTTTGAAACAATGAAGCTTACTCTTAAATAAATAAAAAAAAGTTGTTGATTATACATCCTTTTTTCAATTCCTTGTTAACAAAGAATTAAATCGTTATAGTAAATATTTTATCTTTACGGCAAAGATTGTTTCATTGATTTAGCTTCAAAGAACTTCAGTGTTTTGTTTCGATGATGCAGCACTTACATAGTTAAAAGATAAATCATTATTGCAACGATTTTTTCATTGTGGCAAAGATTACAGTTTTACAAGAACTTTTTTTCTTTGATTTTAAGCCGTTTAATTTTCTCGGTGTATGAAAAACGTTTAGGCACATGCTGTACCTATGTGTACCTTGTTTTTGCAAATATAACGGTTATCTATAATTTCTCTTTGATCTATTCCGTTTTCTGCACATAATTATTTCGCAGCCATCCAATTGTCAATTGATTTAAGTTAGTGTTGATCTTGATGTCGTGATTGAATGAGCAAAATGAGCAGTCGTACAGAAATTTCGTTAGATGTTCGAAAAGTTATTATAAACCTTCATGTGCAGCAAAAATCTTATCGCGAAAATGGTGATATAGCAGAGGCCCTATACAAGTGTGCGAAATATTATCAGATCAATTCTAAATAAAATCTCCCCTGGAATTGATAAAGAGAATTTTCATATTTTTAGCAATGTTCACAGAATTATTGGAAAATTTGGATGCAAATATTTGCATTTATAGTCAATTTTTAAGATTACAGGAAAAAAGTCTTTAGAGCATTATCCCCTGCCTAAAAAATGAAAAGTCCCTTTTTTAATTCCCTGGTAGATTTCATTCAGAATTGGGCAGCATAAAACATTACATAAATACGGAAAAATTAGAGCGTGAAAGCAGATATGGACACCCAAAAATATTAACACCACGACAGGAGCGCACTTTAGTAGCTGCAGTGGCCCAAAATCCTAAGATTTCGGCTGTCAAATTATGCAATGAAATGCAGCAAAGTTTCAATAAAAACTTCGATCCCCAAACTACACGCAATACTCTACATAGAGCTGGTTTTCGTGGAAGAGTTCTTCGGCGCAAACTATAATTTATTCATTTATACATTTATTTCGGCTATTAATAAGAAAAAGAGGCTGGAGTTTGCAAAAGTTCATGTACATCACTCGGAATCATTCTGAAACAGTGTAATATTTAGTGATGAATCAAAGTTCAACCTTTTTGGATCAGATGGTGCACAAAAAGTTTGGCGGAAACCAAACAATGAGCTCCAAGAAAAAAACGTTATTAAAACAGTCAAACACGGTGGTGGTAATGTCATGGTGTGGGGGTGTATGGCGGCTTCTGGAGTGAGAAATCTTGTCTTTATAGAAAAAAAAATTAATAAGTGCTCTTATTTGAATATTTTGAAAGACAATTTGTTTCCTAGTGTTGAAAAGTTGAGCATGAATGGGAGGCAATTTTTTTCCAGCAAGATAACGACCCGAAACATGCGTCGTACCTTGTGCAGGAATGGCTTATTTACCATTGCCAACAGCTCAAAACACCTCCACAGTCGCCAGATATAAATGCTATTGAACATATGTGGCAATTATTGGAGAAAAAAATTCGAAGCCATCGCATTTCGTCAAAAGATTCACTAAAGAAGGCCCTTCGCCAAGAATGGAAAAATATAACACCCAAACAGACATCAAAGCTAGTTGGGAATATGCAAAGGCGCTTACAGTCAGTTATTCAAGCCAAAGGAGGCCTAACAATATTACATGTATGAAAACCAAAAATAAATTAAAATTTTTTACACATGTGCCTAAACTTCTTTTATGTAAAATTGTCACAATTTTTTTGTTTTCTTATAACATAATACATAAAAAAAAAATGAAAATTAAATATTTTTGCAGTTAATAATAAAAAAAAACTTTCAATTTTCAAATGATGCAATAATATCATTTTTTTCGTTAGGTGGAAAAAGTTATTTAGACACACAAACTTTGAGAATATCTCTGTGCCTAAACTTTTTTGGTTCACTGTAAATGTCAAACACATGTTTTTACTTTGATAACTGGTTTTGAATTTCCCTTATTTCAAATATACCTCTTAAAATTTTATAGAATAGAAGTTCAACGAATTTATTAAATTCTTTTAAAAATTTAATTTCAAAGAATTAAAAAAACACCCTTACAAGGGGCAAATTTTTCCAAATGTAAGTTTAAACTAGTAAGGATGGAGCTTCGACAGGGTACCGAAGCTAAAATACCCCCGCTGCCATATTGGAGTATATTCGAAGTCTTTAGCCACGACATACGCGATGACATTCAGTTTTATATATTAACGAAAGTTTTCCTATTTTGATGACGTCACTTTGTATGGGAGGTAGGCGTGGTTTTGATCCGATTTTGCCAAATATAGAGATGGTTCATATTATATATCAAAGCTTATGTGCAAAATTTCAAGACATTTCATTCAATTTTGTGGATTTTTAAGAGATTTTAAGTTTAAAATAAAGCCACTTTGTATGGGAAGTGCTCGTGGTTTTCATCCGATTTTGCCATATATCATACAGATGGTTTATATTAAATATCAAAGCTTATGTGCCAAATTTCAAGACATTTCTTTACTTCCTGTGGATTTTAAAGACATTTTACGGTTAATATAAAGTCACTTTGGAGGTAGGCGTGGTTTTCATTCGATTTGTCCCATTTTCGAACTTGATCTTCCTTTTTATAAAATAAACTTATATTTTGATTTTCATCGCGATAGCTTTAAAATTGCGGCTGTAATCGTGTCGACAGACAGACGGACACACGAAAATCGACTCAGGAGGTGATGCTGAAAATATATATATTTTTGTATACCTGCAACGCCTCCTTCTTGGCGTTACAAACGGAATGCCAAAGTTAATATACCCCTTACGCAGTATGCGTTGGGGTATAAAAATTTAGCGGTATTATGCAGGGGGCGGCGCACACAGTCACAGGTGCGGACAAAAGTCGAAAAATATTTTTTGTTGGAATTTAAAAACTAAGGGCCAGTTTTTTAGTACGAGTTTAAACTTTAGTTAATAAACTTAGTATAACTCACTAAAATGTAACGTTTAAGCTCGGATTAGGCAAAAAAGAAATACATAATTTAATTATAATTGAAGTCAATTTAAATTCAACGAATGCTAAAATATCTAGATAAACCGAGCTTAAACGTCCAATTTTGGTGAGTTAAACTCGGTTTAATTTGACAAAAGTTGAATCTCGTGTTTAAAAACTGTCCCTCAGCATACAGAATTACAGCAGAAATCTTATTATTTTGGATTTCATAGGATTTTACGACATCTTTTCAGTTGCAGACATACCACTACCCCTTATGTGGCACTATAATGTCATGCAATTTTACTTTTCAGAGTTTAGTACTCACATTTCAAAACAGATCGTAAATTTCAGTGTCATGAATATTCAATATTCTTTATACATACAGTGCTGTGCATATGCTAAGCAACTCGCACCAAGTTTCAATAAACTGATTATTTACTCTGAAAAAAATAGTCAAACGGCAGTATTATAATTTTTATTTATTACTTATATGAGTACAAAAAAATATATAATGACCAAAATAACAACAACTTCTTTCTCAATTAATTACAACAACAAAACAAAATTAACTTAATTTTAAGCTGTGCATAACTTAAGCAACTGTAAAGAGAACATAGAAGCATATTCTTTTTCTCAAGTAGATAACGGTTCTTTTCAATTCATTTTGCATTGCTTGTTCGCACTTCAATTATATCAATGCAATTTAGTCGTCTAAAGGTTACAATTGTGACAAAACTGTGAAACTAAATCATGCAGCGTGTTAAATACGATAAAAGCTTTAAATCTAATGTTATTTCGTTGTACCAGGCTGGCAAAAGTCAATCTGATATTTCGAAATCATTGAAAATTAATAAATCCATGGTTTCTAGATGGATTCATAAATTTAACAATACTGGTAATGTTGCAACATTAAGAAGTGGCGGGCCTATTCAAATTAAAAAATTGATTAAAAAAAACCCATTTATTTCTTCAAAAGAAATACTTAAATCTCTTAATTTGAATGTTGATTCAAGTACAATACGAAGACATGCAATCAAACTTGGATTAAAAAGTTATAAAGCCTGTAGTAAACCAATGTTGACAAAGAAGCATATGAAGAAACGGTTTGTTATTTTTAAGTTTCTAATAAAACAACAACAACATTGTTTTTCTAATTTTTAGTCTTGAATTCGGGAAAAAATATATTGATTGGAGTGTTGAGAAATGGAATACGGTTCTATTCAGCGATGAGGTTAAAGTCAACCTTTTTAATTCGGACGGTATGTGCACAGTAAGACATCAGAAGGGTAACAGACTAAATCCACGTTATTGTAAGCAGACTGTGAAACATGGTGGAGGTAATGTCATGGTGTGGACATGCTTCTCCGGAAACTGGCTTGGTCCTGTTCATCAAATCGTGGATAAAATGGACCGTTTTATGTATAAGAACATTTTAGAAACAAAAATGCTTCCTTATGCAGGATGGCATATGCCACTTCGTTGGGTGTTTCAGCAGGATAATGATCCGAAACACACATCGAAGTTGGTTAAAGATTGGTATAATGCGAATAGGATTCAAGTGCTTGATTGGCCGGCACAATCACCCGACTTGAATCCGATCGAGAACTTGTTTGCTATTGTTAAACTGCGAATGGGGTCTTATCGATATACGAACAAAAAGGCCTTGTTCAAAGGATTTAAAAAGGAGTGGGAAAAGCATCCCAAAAGTTATTTTAAGAAATTTAATTGCCTCAATGCCAAAAAGATGTGCTGCAGTCATAAAAAATGCAGGGTCATATACAAAATATTGAAAAGTTGCTTAAGTTATGCACAGCTTAAAATTAAGTTAATTTTGTTTTGTTGTTGTAATTAATTGAGAAAGAAGTTGTTGTTATTTTGGTCATTATATATTTTTTTGTACTCATATAAGTAATAAATAAAAATTATAATACTTGCCGTTTGACTATTTTTTTCAGAGTAAATAATCAGTTTATTGAAACTTGGTGCGAGTTGCTTAGCATATGCACAGCACTGTATATTTCAGATAATAAGACCCTTAAATTTTTATTAAAAGTCGTAGGAAGAAAAAAATCTGATATATCACAAAAAGACTGTATAACCTTAAAAAACCACAAATAAAAGTTTCTTAAAAGAAATAAAAGAGATTTTTTGACTATTTATTTTTTTTTTTTTGTATTTTTTAACAATACTTTCTTAGTATTTTTTTGGATTTAGTTTGATAAAACTCACAAACGCAGAAGTTATGGGCAATTTTCTAGAGCATATTTTTGGCAAAATGCAAAAATTTGTATGGAAAAAATTTAATAATTTCCAAAAGTTTAAAACGCAATTAAAAAATACTTTTAATATTTTTTTAGTTTTAGTATAATTTTAATGGAAGCTTTCTTTACACATTCCCGAAAGGTCTGGCTGCGACAGCTAAGTGAAATTGGCAGTTTTTTTGCCAAAATGCGAAAATTTGTATGGGAAATTAAAAAAAACCTGTTTTCAATATTTTTTGAACTCTAATATGATTTTAATGAAAGCTTTCTTAACATTTTCCGGAAAAGGTTGGCTGCGTCAGCTAAAAAATTAACAACTCATAGGCAATTTTCTGGAGCATGCTTTGGGTTAAATACAAAACAAATTCATAGTGAAAAGAAGGGTTTTTTCCAATCCGTCAAACTTAAAGTCATGTATTTTTTTTTCGTGTATGAAACTATTTCTTGTTATAAAATAATTACGTATATCAAATTTTATGGATCTGGGATAATTTTTTAGGGAAATATACTAGATCACCGATTTCGGTTATATGGGAAGTAGGCGTATTAGTCGGCCGATTTGATTTATTTTTACAACAACTTTGTAATACTATAATATAATTATGGATATAAAATTTGATTGGTCTGGAATAATTTTTTGGGGAAATATAACAAGTTACCGATTTCGGTTATATGGGAGGTGAGCGTGCTAGTCGGCCGATTCGGTTGATTTTCAAGTAATCTTTTTTTAACTTAAAAAAAACTATGTGTATGTAGTAGATAAATATGCAACCCTGTAGTAAACATTGAAACAATGAAATAAAATGGCATTCGTTGTTAATCGTCAAAGAGTCAACAAGTGTTTTATATATATATATCGTACAACGTCAGATGTGGGGAGGGAGGGGGGAATAAAGAGACTTTAACTGTATTCATAAAAATATTTTAAAACAGCTTTCAAACGTTCGTTAGTTAAAACGCTTTTTAAAGTTAAAACACTCTTTAAAAGAGTTGTATTCATAAACGAGTTTTAAGAGTCTTATAGCCAAAGTGAGAATATTGATGCTTTAAAATAGGAACAGTTGTAATTTTCGTTTGTGACTCTGATAAATATAATGACATTTGCTTGAAAATAAAAAAAAAATATATAGGTTTGTGAATTTTATATACTGCCAAGCATTTATTTCTATATTCTTAATCAACAATTTTATTTTTGGTTTTTTGCATCGATAGTTATGGTTATAAAGCGTGTAAAAGTTGAGGTCGCGAACGAAAGGTCTCTTATGGATATTTCCTCTGCAGGGAGCAAAAACAAAAATGTTGTTGTTAGAACAGTTCTGCCTTCTGAGTGAACAGACAAAAAATTTAAAATTAAAAAAATAAAAAAAAGCCGCATAAATTAAAAAAACTCAATTTTTCGTTAACGAAATCGGACCTTATAAATTGAATACTAAGCAAAAAAAAAAAAAATACGTTTTATTTGATTTTGTCGGTTCACTCAAAGCATATTTAATTTTTAAAAATAATAAAACTAGATCTGAGTTAATCGGACGAATTCTTTTCGAATTAAAGTGCAAGCCGTTTCAAAAAATGTCATTTCGAAAAAACCGCGTTTAAAGTTTTTGTTTACATTACTTTATGAGCGTTTACTACTCATAAAAACTTACACATCTCTTAAACGGCTTCGAAATTTATTCTGAATTTTTGACACATTCTTAAGATGTTTTTCAAAACAATAAAATAAAAAAAAAATTGGAAATTTTTCTAAAAAAATTGAAATTGAAATTTTGTTAACCTTTAAAAAATACAGCTGCCCATAGCAACCGCCAAGCTAACAATTATTTTTATTTATTTATTTGTTTTGATTTTTGTTTGACACAAAATGAGAAGATTGTTCTCAATTGAGAACATTAAAATTTAAAATATCTTTATAGGAGGTTTACAGAAGGTTTGTTCCTATTTTAAAAGAACTCTCATTTGTGAAGCTGTTACAAGAGGTTTTTTTCGTTATTGAACGTTTATGAATAACGTGAGGCATGTGTCTTATAAAGGGTTTACAAGAGGTTAATGTAACTTTTTATGAATACGGATGTATATATTTAAATTAAAATAACTTAAAATAAAAAAATTCAGAAAAAATACACATTTCGAACTTCAGAAAAGCGAAACTTCAGACAGACTTCAGGCCAAAACTTAAGTAAACGAATATTGATGCTTCGTCAAAGGAAGAAGTGGTTGTGGCTTTGCGCAGCGCTGGTGTTGATGTTCCGGACACAGCTACGATTGGATAATTAAAAAAGCTGTTAGAAAATGTGTTCGGTGCTCCGCATCCTAAACAGAAGTCCAGAGGCGCCTCTGCAGCCTCAGAAAATAATAATGGTGAAAATGCCCAGGCGCTGCAGTCGTTGCTGAGCGCTGTGTAATGGAAAACGAAAACGAACAAGCATCTGCAAACAGACGCTTAACTAATTCTCTTGAACTTGAAGTAACGGTTTTAAACAATGACGCCACCGAAACTCGCCGTTACGACAAAAATACAGGTTCAGCAGGCATTGCTAACCTCAATATGTTTTCAGGTGGCGATGACTTGGAACAGATTGAGAATGAGTTAAGTCAACGATTGCGGATTTTCCGATTGAGAAAGGAGCTGGAATAGTTGGAGTCCCATCCCGCGACACGAAAATTTAATATACATTTCAGCGACATAGAAGCAGCTTTGCCCAAGTTCGCTGGCGATGGAACACTTGATGTTACAAAGTGGGTGTCAGATGTTGATAAGCTTTTTTAAGATAAGCTTTTAAAAGAGTTCTTTAAAGCATTGAAATCTCGAAGCTGGAATAGAAAAGGCTACACCATTGCTATTACATGCTATCGATGCAGGAAATAGTAATGAACTCCCAGCGCCTTAATGTTTTTCAACGTCGCATCAATAGCTGAACTAAAAAAAGTTTTGCCCAAGTACGAAAAAGTTATCGGTGACACCGAGAAAAAGTCAACTGCTGCAAGCGTAGAAGATCGACAAAAAATAAGATGCTACAGCTGTTCTTCATATGGACACCTGGCATATGACTGCAAGAAAGAGAAGCGTCCGCAAGGCTCCTGTTTTAAATGTGGAAAAACTGATCATCTATACGCAAACTGTCAGGCCAAGACAGTCGCTACCTTGGTGGATATGCAGGACTACTTAAAGTCGACTTAATTGAGTTGGTAAGTGTATTTAAGTAGACCACAGTTTGATAAAATTTTTTGTATTTTTTATACCGGCAGCCAAATAGTTTCATCAAGCAATCCATTCTTACTTCAGCAAATCCTTTCATACAATAGAAAGAAGAAATCACACAGTTTAAAAGTATTGGAAATTTTAATATAAATCCTTGCGGTTAAATTACTGCAGGTGTACAGTATCTTAATAAAATAAATTTAATAACACTTATTGTATTATCCAATATTAAAACTTTTTAATATTCCATTATATATGCCTTATACCATAAAAAATTTTAAAGTATTGAAGAAATGAAAATAAATTTTAAAAAAAAAACGAAATGGCCATTTCAGCCCTTGAAAGGGCTCTGACCGAGCTTCTTATGATCAATTGTGTTGTGCGTGTTTGTGAAATGTTTATGGCTTATGTTCTCAAGAAGCTTTTCACGGCAGTTTTTCCTCTCTGAGGTTTGCCATTGTCTGCAGAGAGGTGACGGCCAAACAGAAAATTAATTCAATTGAAAAAACTTTCTTTGTCAGGTAGGACTTAAGCCACCTGAAAATAAATTTAATAATAATAATACAAACGCATATGATGATTTGCCAAGTAAATGTGAACAATAACGAAATAGTTGTAACATAGAAGTAACTTAATTACTAACTTAATAACTTAGCTTAATAACTTAATTACAGTCCACTTAATAAAATTTAATGAATTTAAATATTATTTCTACCAATATTTTTCATGGTGATTTTCCATATTATTTATATATTTATATATTATTTATATATTATTTATATGGAAAATCACCATGAAAAATATTGGTAGAAATAATATTTAAATTCATTGAATTTTATTAAGTGGACTGTAATTAAGTTATATGAAATGCTAATTTATTATAAATCTTCACTACGCAATCACTGAGCTGCACATGTTGAATGCTTAATCTCGATGGCCCTCTTTCCATTCGTCTTATTTCAATATTCTTTGCAATATTGAACATCCCGACCCACATTGAACAGCCTGTTAATACTTCTTGCCATCTGATGATGTTTGAGTCGTTATTAACTGGAAGTTGAAAGTAGATTACATATTAATCATAGTCATTCATAACTTTGCGTTTGATTGTTTTAGGAGTTAATGAGAATGTGCGTAGGTTTGTAGGTAACTTGTTCTAGCAGCGTGCCGTTCGTACTAGAATGATCGTTCGTATGTTGATGAGTTTTTCGATATGAGAATCTGTCTGTTTCGAGTAGTGTTTAGGTCTTAACTTTCGGTGTTGCACCGAAATTTAGTTAACCAAATGTTTACTCTGAACTTTAGGTGTTTCACCAAAAGTTCGCTATATCAAATGATCACACAAGTCAAATTTCACTGGTTGTAAGAACAACTGATTAAATTTATTTTTTTACCATCTATTTATAATACATTTTCCTTAAAATAAATTATATTAAAACTATAGAAATAAGCAAAAAATGTACAAAATAATAAAACTATAGAAATAAGCAAAAAATAAATGAATCGGTCATTTTGCCTGCCTTGCAATTCTTCAAGGCTAGACTAATGACCGCTTAGCTGTTGTTGTCCAAAGTCGTTGTTCGCTGGTGTCATTTTCCGGCCTTGCTGTTATGCAAGGCCAGGTAATGACCGCTTGCGTTGTTGTAGCAAGCGTTCGCCAATATGCTGGATTGCGTTGTTGTTGTTATCGTAAAACGATGACTTATGTTGATAAGTTTGGTAGCCGGCTGGCTACTAAGACGGTACTGACTGTTTGTATTGTTGTTGTTGCGTACGTTGACTTTCTCCCCTGCGTTGAACGAATTTCGATCAACCTTATCTTCCGTAAATAGTTATAATTTCCGGTTCTTCTATGACGTCATCAGGTGCGTTGACGTGGTTTCTTGGAGCTGGTTGTGGTGATAATCGATTGCTGATGTGAAGTTTCCTGATTCGTTTCCACACGGACCACGAAACGATACACGCGATGAGGAGGATACATGAGTAGCTAACGATGTATTGATGGATATCATGTGGCCGAAGGTTATTTGGTTCTTCAAATCTAAGGTTTTCAATTTCGTGTTGGAGTGCTGTCAGTTGGTTGAGCTGATCTTCTGCTGCTGTTTCCTTGATATTTAGGAGAAATGGTTCCATAGGATCAGGACTGTCCAGTTCTGCCATAATGCCCAATTTTGTGTATGAGGAATGCAAGGAGCTGGTGACGATGAAATGTCCTTGTATGGTGATAAAGTCATTTTTCAATGTGCAGTCTGGTTGTAGGCTGAGGCGACCAGACCCACTTAAAGCCACTTGAAATACATCGTTGCTGCATACTGCTGACATTCGTGTTGCTGATACGGCAAAAATCCATTGATTTGCGTGTTCCATTTGAATCCAGATTTCCTTGGAATTGGTTTTTGTGAACTCGCAGTTAGTAATGGTTTCGTTGTTCAGCAAGTTGATTTCACATGATTGCTCGCTAGCTCCTTTGTTATAAATTGAATGAATGTTGGCGCATAGAGATATGTCTTCTTTGGCTTGGCTACATTGTTTTAGTTTTGTGGGCGTTGTGGGAAAATACCGATCACGATGTAGATTGACTGCCATGAGCGAAGTTGAAGGTTTTATGGATCTCATTGTGTTGTTGATCAAAACTGGAATGGGTATCACCTTGAAGACTTCAAATAATTCCTGACTGACCAGTGGTATTTTGATGTCAAATATTACATAGTCCTCCGAAATACCTCCTTTAACCTTCATTAGTTTGTAGAAGGATAGTAACTCGTCATACTCCACGGGTAACTGAAATTGGGGTGGAAGGTGATTTTTGATACTCATTATTTCCTGTCGACATTGTTGGGGGCTGATTAGCATTGGATGAATGCGCCCATGATGAGTGTCTATTAAAACATCTAACAATGATGACTGGATTCTTTGTAGATTTGAAAGTGTTAGTGTCATTTGTACTGCTAATGACAATAACAGTCTAAATGTTTTATCTTGAAATGATTCTTCTGATGTGATATTGATACGAATAGCGATTTCTTCAAGTTGATGCTCAATCATTCCTAGTTTGATCTTGGTCCCGTTTTGATCCTGTTTCATGATGTTAATTGTTGAATTCATTATTGATGTTTGTGTTTTCAGCAAACTCCGTACATGTTCTTCATTCGAATGCACCTTGTCAATGGTCTGAGACATCTGTGTTGCGTATTCGGAGTCCAAAATTCCAAACAAAGAATGCCCAATATTACCAATCAAATCTATCGCTCCTCTTGCGTGTCTTTTATGTGCGTAGAAGAGCCTATTATCCTGCTTGAGTTCTTCTAGTGCTCGCATGAATTGGTCAACCAGGATCGTGCAGGTAGCTACTTGATGATTTTGATCACATAATTGATTTAGAAACGTTGTGCCATTTGTCAAGCTCTCTAATTCAGCTCGAAATGGTGCCATATCATAGAAAACAATTAAATTCCACTCCTTTGTTACTAATTTAATGTTTCCTATGGTCTCGAAATGTATGCCGGAATTTTTGTTGAACTGTGTGACCTCAATCGGAGTACATAGTATTAATGGCAGTATTAACAAGGTTATTAATACTATGTTACTGAACGCTAGTTGAGGCAGTCGCATCCTTTTTGAAGGTACTTCAGGTTTACTTAGAGGTTGAGTAATTGTGGAGGCATGCGGGTGTGCTCTGGAGGGGGTTGGTTCATCCTTATTGACGTTTATTGGATCTTCATCGACTGGAAGTGGTGCTAGCCTATGTATTGCTCTTCGTGATATACCGGTTGATGTGCGTACATCAGCGACTCGAACTAGCCCGTCATGACCCCTTATTACCTTTGTGATACGACCGAGTGGCCATTTTAACGGGGGTAGATTGTCATCCTTGATTATGACCATTGCACCTGGTTTGATGTTTCTGGACTCATGGTGCCATTTGTATCGATGTTGTAAGCCGTGAAGATACTCACTGGACCATCTTCTCCAAAATTCTACCTTAAGCTGCATGACTAGTTTCCATCTAGTGGGATTTTTGGCGTTGTTTGGCTGGGCATTGGGATCAATTGTTGAGGTCAAAGGCTCTCCTATGAGAAAGTGTCCCGGGGTGAGTGCTTGTAAGTCATTAGGATTTGATGACATTGGTGTGATTGGTCTTGAATTCATTTTGGCCTCTGCTTCAGCTAGGACGGTCCCCATTTCTTCAGATGTTAGTGATGCGGATGCCAATGTTTTTTGTAATAAATTCTTTGCTGATTTCACCGCCGCTTCCCAAAGTCCACCGAAGTGTGGTGCACGTGGTGGGATAAATGAGAAGTTAATTCTTTTAATGTTGCATTCATCTTTGATTTTTCGTTGGGCATTGTCATCGTGAATGATCATTTGTAATTCCTGTAATTGGTTCCTAGCTCCTACGAAGTTTGTAGCATTATCGCAGTAGATTGTCGCGCAATGTCCACGACGAGCCATAAAACGTCTGAGTGCTCCAATGAAGGCCTCAGTGGTGAGATCGCTAACCAATTCCATATGAACAGCCTTCGTCGCGAAACAGCAAAATACGGCTACATATGCCTTGAGCGGTGGTTTTCCTCGAATTTTGAAGTGTGTCCAAATTGGACCAAAGAAATCTACTCCAGCGGTGATGAATGGTCTTGCAGGTTGTACTCTGTCGGCGGGTAGATTACCCATTAATTGTTGTAATAGTTTTGGTTTAGCTCTAGTGCATTGAACACAGTGTTGCGTGACAGAGCGAGCTAAGTTTTTAAGTTTTAGTGGCCAAAATCTTTGTCTCGTGATAGACATGAGTGTTTGAGGACCAGCATGAAGGTGTTCCTTGTGCAAATCGTTCAATAAAAGTTTTGTGATTATGTTATTATATGGTAACAGCATCGGATGTTTTGCATCATAGCTCAACTTAGATGATTGAATTTTTATTTTTATATTTAAAAATTGCAATTAAAAAGAAATGGCCAAACAACTCCATTCAACTTAAATAAATATATTGAAACTAAAATTGGCCCAAAAAATTAACTTAGATGATTCTAACCGGCCACCTACTCTTAACATGCCCTTATCATCTAGGAAAGGTGTTAGAGTGTTGATTGGACTATTGTTGCTCACAGCTGAATAGCGAGTTAACTGATAAATATCGTCAGCAAACTCTTGCTGCTGCATACGCCTTACAATATGTAGCAGCGATTCTTCTATTTCATCTGCAGATAAAATTGTTGTTGCCTTTGTTGATTTGTGTCGAGTATGATTGATGAAGCGTAGTACATATGCTATTACCCTTTGCAACCGACGGAAAGAATTTTTGTGGTTGACTTCTTCCAGCCAGTTTGTTGTGGGATTTGTAACAGTTGCCGATGTGGCAACTACTGCTTTTAGTCTGCGCTCTAACGGACATTCTCCCCTTGGTGGTTGTAATGGCCAACTTGTTATCGCTCCATGCAGAAACAGAGGACCATATAACCAAAAATTATTGTTAATCAGTTTGCTTGGTGTCAGCCCTCTTGAGATTAGATCAGCAGGATTATCTTCAGATCGTACGTGTCGCCATTGATGTTGAGATGTGAGTTGTTGAATGACTGAAATCCTGTTGGCGACAAAAGTATGGTAATGAGATGAGTCTGCATTTATCCATCCCAGCACGGCAGTGGAGTCGGACCAAAAATGTACATTCGCTTGCTTGATGATTTTGCTTTCTTGAAGTTTTTGCATAAGTTCTACGGCTAACTTAGCAGCACATAATTCCAGTCCGGGTAGGGTTATTTGTTTTGTTGGTGCTACCCTTGATTTTGCACATATAAAACGTACCACTATTGTATTGTGAGCACTTGATGTCCTCATGTATGCTACAGCTCCATATGCCTGCTCTGAGGCGTCAGCGAAGATGTGTATTTGAGGGTTGGTTGTTTCCTTATGGCCAAAGATGTGGCGAGGGATGCTGATGCCTTGCAGCAGTTCGAAGTCCGTTCTGAATTTTAGCCAGGTTGTGTGAAGCTCTTGTGGGAGTGTGGCATCCCAGTCCACCTTAAGTTTTCACAACTGTTGAAGAAATATCTTTGCGGTAGTTGTCACTGGAGCAATGAAGCCAAGAGGATCAAATATGCGAGATATATCTGCCAATGCTGTGCGTTTTGTTATCCTCTGATTACTATTTACCAGGATTTTTAGTTTGAAATTGTCATTTTTAGGATTCCAAGTGAGACCCATGGTTTTGATGCTCTCATTAAGTGAATTGTTGAAGTCAAGAGTAACTTCTTGATCCTTAGATGGAATATCTTGTAGTAATTTTGGGTGATTTGCACACCACTTTCGTAGCTTGAATCCAGCGGAGCCTAACATAAGGCGTAGTTGACGTTGTATTTCGAGTGCAGTAGTGATTTTGTCGGAACCGCTCAATACATCGTCGACGTAGAAATTTTCTTTCACTACTTCTGCTGCCAACGGATAATTGTGAACTTGTTTTTCAGCTAGCGCTTGCAAGGTGCGCATAGCCAAGTATGGTGCAGAGGTTGTGCCATAAGTTATCGTGGTGAGCTTATAACACTTAAGTGGATGTGATGGATCTTCTCTCCACCAAATAAGTTGATACCTTTGGTGGTCATTGTCCACCCATACCTGTCGGTACATTTTTTCGATGTCAGCTGTAAAAACGAATCTTGGGAGACGAAACCGTAATAGCGTTATGGCGACGTCTTCTTGTATGGCTGGCCCTGTTGCCAGTATTTCGTTTAATGATAAGTTGGTTGATGTTTTTGCCGACGCATCGAATACAACTCTTAGCTTAGTTGTTGAGCTGTCTGGTTTGAGAACGGCATGATGTGGAAGAAAGTAGTGCGGTCCTTTGATGGTGTCTATTGCTATTTCTTCCATATGACCAAGTTTTTCATACTCTTGCATAAAGGACACATACTGACTCTTGAGCTCAGGGTGTTTAACTAGTTTTCGTTCAATAGCTATAAAACGCTGTAGAGCTATGTCCTTGGATTCACCGAGTAGACTTGGGTCACGCTGAAAAGGTAATTTTACCACAAACCGGCCGTCAATAAGTTGATGAGTGTTTTGACGAAAATCCTCTTCACAACGTCGTTCAGCTGCAGTTAGGTTTGCCACCCGTAAGTCACATTCTTCAAGTCTCCAGAATTTTTCCATTGTCTCGTTGAGTGACTCATCTTCTGTGCATACACCGCAGGTGATATCACTGGTGGATGTCTCCTGATTGTATTCCCCACCTATGATCCAGCCAAAAAGCGTATTCTGAAGGATTGGTCGTCCATCTCCAAGTGAAATTTTACCATTGCTTATCGTTGAAAAGAAAAGTCCAGAGCCGATTAGCAGGTCGATGCTTCCAGCTTCGTTGAAATTTGGATCGGCTAACTGCAGGTTGCTTGGTATGTTCCACTTGGTTACATCGATGCTACGAGATGGTTGCTTAGACACTATTTCTGTTAATATGTGAGCTTCAATGCGCTTCTTGAAGTTTGAATTATTTGACGAGATTTGAATGTTGACTCTTTCCGCAGTCTGATTTTTAGTTTTGCCAATGCGTTCGATTCCCACGAGGCATGTATTTTTGTGCAGACCAAGTTTTTTCACAAGTCTTTTTGTTATGAAATTGGCCTGTGAACCGTTGTCTAGAAGAGCTCGGCAAGGTATCTGTTTTCCCCACTTGTCACTTATAGTTACAGAAATCGTGCTGAGCAATGCCTTCATGGTGTTTATTGAATGATCCTGCAGCGCAGCTAAAGAAGCTGGGACATCTTGGGCTGGTGCAATTATACTATTGTTGTTTTGTGCTGACTTTGAAAATAGTTTTTGAGACGACTTTTGTGAAACAGCGTTGACCACCTTTCCAAATCCTTCTAAATGCAGAAGTGTGTTGTGCTTCTTATGACATTTTAAGCAGCTCCCTGATGAGCATGAAGTGGCATTGTGACCGTTTTTAAAACAATTTACACAACGTTTAGCTCCTTGGACAGCATTTAAACGTTATTTATATCGTTATCGATATTGACACGCTCAATGCTTGATACGATTTGTTGCGTCCTTGATCGCTGCCGTCTTTGCCTGCTCTGGCACTAAGAGCTTCTAGTGATTGAAAACGAAGGTTCAGGAAGCTGAGGAAAGAATTGAGTGTCGGCATCTCTTTCGGTTGGCTCAACGATTGTTCCCATAGTGCATGAGTACCTTTGCTGAGATGTTGGGTCAATATATATAGCAATATTGGGTCCCAATTTTCGGTTTTTACGCCGAGATTTTGGAGGCTGAGAACGCATTCCAGGGTAGTATCATGAAGCAGCTTAATTGATGCTGCGCTTTCTGCATAGGATGTTGATTGAGTGAGTAGCCTTTTTAAAGATGCATTGATCAGCATACGCGGATTTTCATATCTCTCGTTGATTACCTTCCAAGCTGCTTCGTAATTGACTGCAGATGCCGTGAAATGTTGAATTAATCTTGCAGCCTCATCACACAAGCTGGATTTCAAAAACCACATTTTTTGGCATTGTGGGATTGATTGCTTATCCACCAATTCAGTGAATAAGTCGTGGAATTGCCTCCATTTTGAATAGTTACCGTCAAATTTTGGTAAGTCTATTTTCGGTAGATTCAAACTTGATGCGTGTTTTTGCTCGACCGTGGGAAATGAATTGGTTGGTGGACTTTGTTGATCAACCGTGTGAGCCAATTCTTGAATCTGCCAGATATTAGCGTTGATATTTTGCTCAATTGCAATGAATTCGTCGTAATTATAATCACCTGAGTCGCAAGAGCTCCATATTTTGTTGTGAATCTCTTGTGCTACATGCCAATGTTGCTCTATGTTGTTTGCTAGATTGGCATAATAGCGTGGTGAATGAATGCTTTTACTGATGTCATCAAGTGCAGCCTTTATTGAGTTTTGTGTTGAAAGAATTATTTTCCTTTGCTTCTCTACTAAGCCTCGTAAATTTTGTGTTGATTTTGCGTCTTCTAATCCTCCTTGACTCCTGGGTGCTGGTTTAACAGTTTTGCTTGCCAGTAGTTGTTTTTCCAAATCTTCTCTGCATTCACTGTATCTAGCACCAATCACTTTGTGAACGTCTTTTTCAAAGTATGGATGATTGCTATCCGAGCCAGGTACGTTGCGTATGGCGTTGTCATTCCTGTTGAATTGAGTCCATAGTTCGTCTAATTCCTTTATTTTTGCTGTGAAAAATTCCGACGACCTTCTGTCAAATGGTGCCATTTTGATGTTTGCAATTGATTTTTGTATCGTGACGCTTAATTCGTCCTGTTGTTCTATCAGTTCATTGAATCCCATGATTAAAATATACTGCGTCTTATGAGACGACCACTGATGTATATTTCGTTGTGTGTCGAAATCGGGTTCACCGAATGCTGAGGTGTGTTGTTTTTATGTTGGACACCACTGGCACATTAACCAGGATATCGCGCGTTGCTGAAGGCTGCTTGTCCTTCTTCGGTGTCACCAAAATGTTTTTTGGTGCTCTGTTGAAGGCTGCTCGTCCTTTTTAATCGTCGGGGTCACCAAAATGTTTAGGTCTTAACTTTCGGTGTTGCACCGAAATTTAGTTAACCAAATGTTTACTCTGAACTTTAGGTGTTGCACCAAAAGTTCGCTATATCAAATGATCACACAAGGCAAATTTCACTGGTTGTAAGAACAACTGATTAAATTTATTTTTTTACCATCTATTTATAATACATTTTCCTTAAAATAAATTATATTAAAACTATAGAAATAAGCAAAAAATGTACAAAATAATAGAACTATAGAAATAAGCAAAAAATAAATGAATCGGTCATTTTGCCTGCCTTGCAATTCTTCAAGGCTAGACTAATGACCGCTTAGCTGTTGTTGTCCAAAGTCGTTGTTCGCTGGTGTCATTTTCCTGCCTTGCTGTTATGCAAGGCCAGGTAATGACCGCTTGCGTTGTTGTAGCAAGCGTTCGCCAATATGCTGGATTGCGTTGTTGTTGTTATCGTAAAACGATGACTTATGTTGATAAGTTTGGTAGCCGGCTGGCTACTAAGACGGTACTGACTGTTTGTATTGTTGTTGTTGCGTACGTTGACTTTTGCAGCCAGCTGGATACCAACAAGTAGAACGACTAAAGTTAAATTTGCTCACCATGTAGCAAAGATAATAAGGTAGGAAACCTCAAAAACATAACCTCAAAGAAGGTTTGCATGCATAGTGAACCGAAAAATACAAACCTGAACGCCACTCTTGTTCTTCATCGGCCGCAAACTTTAAAAGAAATCACTTTGCAACCCCTTAACATAATGCATATCATCTGTTTTTATTAAATAAATATTTTAGTTGGGTTGCAATATCCTGTTTGCAACCTAAACTGATTATTGAATCCCCTTATTTTGGTTTATATATGCTTTCAAAGTTTTCCAATTTCTTCAGTTGTTGTATTTGTCAATATTTTTGAAAAATTAAATTTTTCACAAACCCCCGTTAGTTTACACAAACCCCTGTTATTCGAGGTAAGATAAGAAAAAGGAACGCTCTTCTTCTTTTTCTGCCGAAACTTCGTTTTCAAACAAGAAAAATAGTGCATGGATTGAGTACATTAATAGGGGTATTCACACCGGACTCGTTAGTTTGTTAATTGGTTAGTTGTTACTTCGTTAAATTTCTTAACTGTGAATAGACCTTTTTCTTTAATCACTTTAGCCTGGTACTTGTTGTTGAATAACAGCCGATTTTGCTATTTGTTAGTTACAATTGTTGAAAATTTATAAATAAAAAGTAACAAATGCCACAAAAGGGGTATTCCTTGTGACCACAGAAATATAAAATCTATTGCTTGTTTTTATATTTTAGCTCTAACATTGCCAGTCTGTCTTTCTGCTCTAGCTCGAATTTCTTTAACTCGTATTTTTTGCTGACTTTCTCGGCATCCAACTCCAATCTTCTCTTATTCAACTCTAGCTTTTTCTGCTCTATACCAAGACGTTTTTCCAGAAACAAATCTCCTTATTTTTGGATTTCTGCCAGCTCGCTCAAGGCACTTTTCGGCATGCGTGTTTTTAAGTTTTGCCCGAACGCACGAGAAGGAGCTCCAGTTTTTGTTGATCTACTTTCAACTGCTTCTGGCATAGTTGCTACCTTTTCAACTGCGGGTGCTAGTGAAGATGACGTGTCTAATATAGATGGCTCTGCAAACTGGCACTGCACAGTATAAGTATAATCCAGCATGCATGGATCTTCCTCGTAGTCGACCAACGTCAAGTCACTTGAGCTTGAAGCGCAAAATGTGGAAGACTCCACCACAATACTAACGTTTAACTTTTGTGAAAACAAAATAATATGGGCACATTTTTTGAAGTTTTTCTAAAGAAACAAAAATTTTTAAATTTCATAAAATATCAATGCAATGATAACGGCATAATTTTACTTAATGGGCTGTTCATTAGTTACGTAACATGTTTTTGGCACTAGATCCACCCATGTCACAAGTGTTCAACATCGCCCTCCCCCCATAAAAGTGTTACGTAATTAATGAACAGTTATAGTGGTCAAAAGTTGAAGAAATGGCTTTGGAAAACTTGCTATTTTTCTTTTATTTATATACAAAACTAAGCGGGTAGCAAAAGAGAAGCTATGCTATTACCTATTTAATAACACAGTCCAACATTTTTGAACACATAATTTTATGACTCAATTCTGACAATTGCACGTGAAAGTAGGCCCAAAATGAAGAACTTGTGCATCATTCGTTTTGTCTTCTTGCCTGCCAAAATATTTTTAATATCGATTTGAAGTTAGTAACTATCGTATAGGGGAATTTTTCACGTTTTAGGCTCTTTTGTTTGACATAACTCGAGAACCACTAGTCCGATTTAGCTGAAACAAATTTAGAAAAATTAAGAATTACAATTCCTCTAATACCGTTCTTATACCGTTTTCCTATGTGTGCAACACTTTCGAAGTTAAAAATGAATGTATGAAGGGAAAAAAGTATTTTTTGCCTAAAAATTAAATTTTTTTTTTTTTAAAATTCATAAAAAATCCAAAATGGAAAAAAGTGTCAAATCTAATTACTTACACGTAAAGTCGTGAAGTGAAGCAAATACGTTCACGTACTGCCATGATATCCCAGGTTTAGTGAAAAAATTGGGAATGGATTATATCGCTGGCGACTGGCGTTTATTCATCGATGGTTATCAGTTTCCAGTTTGAAGGCTGTGCTGTTACACAAAACAAACAAAAAACCGTCCATTCCATTGGGATTCAGCACAAACAAGGAGGAAACGTATAAATCATTGGCCAACATTTTGAAGGAAATCAAACACGATGAACACAAATGGAAGATTTATTGCGATCTGAGGCACACTACAAGACACACACTACAAGGCATTACAGAAAAGGGCGGCTATCTAAAATAGTTCTGCTTCCTTCGTAATTGGAATTCACGATACACAGGGAATCAATATCAACGTAAAGATTAGGAAGCAAGAACTCCCGAGCTCAACAAACAATTACAATTACGCAATGAACCTGTGATGAAGGACCTGGATGATATTTTGTTGCCATCGCTCTACATAAAATTAGGAATAGCTGGCAAATTCGTTGCAGTGGTAGTCAAGGATATTGTGGACGCCTATGACTGTTTAAAATCCATCTTTCCAAAACTCAGTGACGTTAAAATTAAAAAAGGTAAGTATCTTTGTCTGTATTTAAATATTGTCATACATACATTTTTTCATTTCGATATATTCGCATTACCAATAATTTTTTTATTTTTTTTTTTTATTTAAAACAGGTATTCTCAATGGACCAGATATAAGGAAATTAATGAAAAGCGAATCTTTCAGAAATGTGCTTTCGAACCATAGTAACCACCTACATGCATGGAACGCACTGAAAGATGTCATCGAAGGCGTTTTAGGAAAGAACCGAGTACAGTGAGATGACATATACAGAAACGAGTGGACAAGTTGCTGTATTATTTTGAAAAAATCAATGCATCCATGACATTAAAATTACATTTCCTGCATTTCCACCTTGATACCTTTTTGGCACAATTACCTCAGCAATCAGACGAACAAGGAGAGAGGTTCCACCATGTAACCATCCCAATGGAAGAGCTATTCAAAGGCAAAAAATTAGATGCGATGCTGGCGGAGGTTTGATGGTGGTGTTCGAAAATAATGCAGTATGAAGATGAAAGCACCGAAGAAGAGATGACACTGAAATTGGTGGACCCATGGGAAAAAACAAGCCCTTGAATATTATGAATTCCTCAGATAACGACGCAAACTCAGACCACGAATATCAACAACCTACGAAGAAAAGAAGATCATCAGAACCACAAGCGTCAACTTCAACGAGAATGGATATTGACAATAATTATAATTATAATTGAAAATGTTCTAAATTTTGTTTTTATACATAGATTATATAAATTCCATATTTGCTGTGTAAGAATAGCTGCAATACAAATCGGAATTTTTTTTTTAAGTTTTGTGTATATTCATTCATAACATTATTGGAATTGAAATAAATTTATTCATCGATTTTCTCAAAAAATGTCTCACTTTACTCACAGGTTACGTGGCTTTATTTATACATTTACTTAATTGCGAATAAATGAGAAACGCGTGCATCGATTTTCATGTTCTATGCCTTATTTTGCTTATAGGTTATGTGACTTTACGTGAAAGTAATTAGATTTGACACTTTTTCCATTTTGGATTTTTTATGAATTTAAAAAAAAAAAAATTAAATTTTTAGGAAAAAAATATTTTTTTCCCTTCATACATTCATTTTAAACTTCGAAAGTGTTGCACACATAGGAAAACGGTATAAGAATGGTATTAGAGGAATTGTAATTCTTAATTTTTCTAAATTTGTGTCAGCTAAATCGGACTAGTGGTTCTCGAGTTATGTCAAACAAAAGAGCCTAAAACGTGAAAAATTCCCCTATACGATAGTTACTAATTTCAAATCGATATTAAAAATATTTTGGCAGGCAAGAAGACAAAATGAATGATGCACAAGTTCTTCATTTTGGGCCTACTTTCACGTGCAATTGTCAGAATTGAGTCCTAAAATGATGTGTTGTACTGTGTAAGCTATTAACTATATATTAAGGTATTAATAAAATTCCATACATAAATTCCATTAAGTTTTACGAAATAACTAAGATAACAGGAATTTTTTTTTGACTGCGGTGCTTTTATAGACAGTTCACCCTTTTACGAAATAACAAAAACATGAAAATTGAAATGTACACACATTAAAACATGAAATCAAACGTACACAACCAATTATATCTTCAAGAGTAATGCATGGATGTATGGTTAATAGCTCGTTGAATAGGTAATAGCATACCTATTATAGCATACCATATAGGTATTAGCACATTAATTTTGATATCCATAACGCTTATTGATATCCAAAAGCCCCCTAAGTAAAATTATTGTGGTGCATCCATCGTCAGTATCAAGCCCAGCACCTGTTGACTTCCGCCACTCCTCTGGTCTGTTAAAAGATTGCTTGAGGTAGTTGCAGCGTACCATTTCGCTCGATGCGTTTATTTTTCTTTTTTCCAGGAACTTTTTGTAGTAAACCTGAGCAGTTGGTTTCTGCAAAAAGTATGCAGAGGTAAGATTTTTTAATAAAGAAATTGCAATAAGTTCATACATACTTCAATATCTACGTTCTCCATTAAATAATCCAGCAACAAGCTGTGCTCCTCCTCGTTCCATTTCTTTTGCGGCTTGTCACGCTTGCGCTTTTTCTTTTGCTCTTCCACTAAAAATGCAAATTAGCATTCATATAAAAAGTTAGAAAACAATACAGAATTTTATTGATTTATTTTTGAAATACTTACTTTTCAGCGTTTCAATTTTGTAAAATGAAAAATATGGAACAGCTGTTCATATTTTGCCAACTTACGAAATAATTATAAGGGTTGCTACGTTGTTACTTTGTTTCTTGGTAGTTCGATAGTTCGATACTTTTACAAAAACAAAGTCCATGCAAAAAAAAAAAATAACAAGTAACAACTAACAAACTAACTAGTCCTTTGTGAATACCCCTAATGTTTTAATCTTTAAGTTGTGTTACTGGAATCTGTTTAACACCCAAATAATTACATGCATGCTTTTGGTTTACTTTTTATCGCCAAACAAAGTTTGCATATTTTCACATAGTAAATGGATTTTTATTTTCACCACTACCGATTTGTGAAAGTTTCATGCCATCAGAGTTTCCAACTCTAATTGTTTTCTTGGATGGCATAGATATTGCGCTGGTACGAAATGGCATATGCATTGAGCATGTGTTTGCGTAAAATATTAAGTTGGATATCAGGGAACTACTTAAAACTGTAAATATTATTTCTACGTTAAAATGCAAATTTAGAAGACGTAGAAGCAGGGTTCGTATTTACTCTCATGAAGTTTTATGGATATGAGGTTATTTTTAGTTAAAAAAAAAACCTGCTCATATTCATTTTCGTGAAGAGCTGACCACATTCTTTTGTTCATGAACTGTAGAAGTAACCGCATAATCACAGAATGCTTTGGTATTGTATTTGCCACGCTGCTTAACATACATACCCACAAACAAATTTAAGACATTTCGATGCCTTGAAGTTAGGGTTAGGAAAAACTCTCAAGTGAAGAGCATGATTAAACTCCTCCTCTTCAATATTATTCAATTCAGAAACGACTCGTTTGCTTTCTTCATTCGTGAAGAAAAAAAAACATGAGCGCTCTTTCGTTACATGTTCAGAGTTTAGAGGCTTTTTCATACCTCTTTAACAGTTTTCGATCATAAATTGCGCTCCTCAAAAAAACTGACTTGTAGAGCGCTCTCTGCATTTCATTCATTTAATGTTTCTCGTTCGCGAGTTTTGACAATGCCAAATTCAATTTTTTACAATTTTTGCACTAGCTCAAAAAAGGTCCTAAAAAGGAAAAAATTAACGAAAAACATTCATAGCTCCCCGGGGTTCACCACATAGGGGTAAAATGTTTGTCAAGGTCCTGTTATTTTTTCACCACCAATATTTCTTCTCAACGTACTCACCTTTCTCTGTCACCCTCTTGGGAGTCCTCCTACATAAACACAAAAAAGATAAATGTCGGAAATGGCTTATTTCGTCCGTTACTGGACCCCTAGACGGGTCAAATGTATAAGCTAGTCCTATTATTTTTTGGTCCAAAATATTTCTTTTGCACATACCGACCCCCTATCTGCCACCCTTCTCTGGGTTCTAATGCAAAAAACGCAGAAAGTGTCGATAAGTGTTCATATCTCTCCCGAATTGACCCCTAGAGTAGTGAAATATTTGAGCTAGCTGGTCCTATTATTTTTGCCCCTCAAAATTTCTTCAGAACACACCCACACACCATCTGCCACCCAGTATGTGCTTATAGAACATCTAAAATTTTGCATCAAATTAAAACAAGCGATTTAAAAATTCACGAGCGATAAGAAATCCAGCACATCGCACACAGGGGCCGCTTGTTTGGGAGGCTTGGCCAAAATTGATTTTGTAAAAAATGCGATACCACCTTGTTCAAAAAGAAAGGTTCATTCACACTGTGAACCGGACTTGACTGTCCGATTCGAAAAGGCAGCCAATATCAGCGTCTCTCGTTGGCATTTGGTAAAGTGACAGTGTTTTGTTTACAACAACTTTTTCGTGTCTTCGATTTTTTCGATGGAATAAAAATTGAGCAACGAGTTTGTTTCAAATTTTGTGTGAAAAATGGTTTCAACTGCGCCGATACGTGTTTAATGTTGGTGAAATGTTACGGTGACTCTGCTCTATCGTATCAGAAGGCAAACAAGTGGTTTAACCGATTTGTGAGTGGCCAAGACGAGGTAGAAGACGACCCTCGTACCGGGCGGTCATCGTGTTCGACTACCGAAGAAAACGTTAAAAAATCAAAGAAATGTTGGTCAAAAATTGCAAATTGACGATTAGAGAGATAGCAGGCAGAGGACGTCGGAATTCCAATTGGATCTGTTGAGAATATTTTGAAGAATGAATTGGGCTTGAGGCGTGTCGCTGCGAAGTTGGTACCGAAAGAACTCAATTTCATGCAAAAAAGAGACCGAGTTACTATCGCGAAAGACATGCTGGAAATGGTCGAAAACGACGAATCATTCATCGAATCCATCATTTTTGGTGATGAGACATGAGTATACGAGTATGAATCGCAAACCAGGCATCAGGCGAGTGAATGGCGGTGGCCAGACGAACCGAGACCGAAGAAACCACGTCGTTTTCAGTCAAAAAAGAAGGAGAAAAAAGGAGAAGAAGACTACAATAGTGTAGTACACCATGCATTTTTGCCAGAGGCTCAAACGGTCAATAAACAGTATTATTTGGGCGTTATGAGACGTTTACGTGAAGCAATTCGCCAAAAAAGGCCGCAGTTGTGGCAAAACAAATCATGGATTTTGCACCACGATAATGCACCATCGCAGAATGCTCATCTTATTCGTGGCTTTTTGGCAAAAAACAACACGATAATCATCCTGACCTGGCTCCGTGTGATTTTTTCCTGTTCGATCGAGTCAAAAAACCGCTTCCAGGAACGCGTTTCACCAGCAAAGAAGAGGTCATGGAAAAATCGGTGAACGCTCTGAAGGCCATACCAAAAACCGTTTTCCAGAAGGGTTTCCTTTACTGGATCAAACGCTGGCATAAGTGCGTCGCAGCCGACGGGGACTACTTTGAAAGCGACAATATTTATTTGGATGAATAAACTTGTACTTTAATTTTTTTCAATAAATGAACCTTTCTTTTTGAACAAGGTGGTATTAAATAAAATTTTGGTGCAGTTGTAATAAGGAGTTTTTAGAAATTTTTTGCTTTTCTGATGTTCTGTTTAGTTACAGTGGTTGCAACTTACCTCTTTTTGGATATTTCAAGTCTATTTTTATGCAGTGCAAAAATTAAGCCACTTCAAAACTCTATGTTTAGTTAGGAATGTGCTATTGGAATAAGGGTATATTTTCGTGGAAAATACAGTTTTATCATTATTTTTAATTTTTTTTATTTATATAGATTTACTATTTCTGCTTGGGTTTTAGAAGTAAAAAATCAAAAAGACTTAAATTTCTTAAAAAAATTTTTAAATCAATAAGCGGAAGCTTTGTTTTTATATGATTAGTTAAATATGGTTTATTGTGTAGTGGTTTTGTGTATGCGATATATGTGGTGTCAAGGCACCACTTGAAAAACAACACGAAAATTTTAAATTAATTTTTTTCACATAATTGTTCATAAAAACTGCTTCAAAATAAAACATAGTAATGCTCATCTGAAAAATATAAAACTTTTAAATTATTATGTGGGGAAAAAATATTAAAAAACTATTAAAAATATAAATGGAAATAGTAACGACATAGTTTAAACTCAATTTAGGCAAATAATAAACAGATCACATGATATCTTAAGTCAATTTAACTTATACAAATGCTAAAATATCTAGTTAAACCGTGTTTAAACACCCCATTTTGGTCAGTTAAGCTCGGTTTAATTTGGCTAAAGTTTAAACTCGAACTTAAAAACTGGCCCTAAGTATTTTATTGTATAACTTTCAGATGAAATATAATATGCCTTTTGTCTCATACAGAATAAGAACATATCGCACACTTTTAGAAAAAAGTCACAACTCAAAATTTTTAAATTTCTATGTGAAGCAAAAAACAGTTTTATTTTTGAAGCATCTTCATACAAAGCAATGTGTAGTGTACTTATAGAGTCACTATTACCGCCAACTAAACCTACTTAGTTCTTTTCCATAATCGCTAAGCCAACAACATAAAAACAATAGAATCAATGTCTTAACGCATAGTGTTAATCCTAAAATTTTCCATTCAATTTTAAAGAAAACAATTTCAAAATTTCAATAGCTAAAATATCAAGTTCTTATTCAATGCACTTGTCACCCCTTTACACTTGTAACGCACAAGCATAAGCGCGGCAACGCGTATTATGTTTCTCATACACTGCATAAAGAAAAACAACAAACACAACAACAATAAGCAATAAGTGCGCTAGTGCCAACGACACTTATGAGTCAAGGTCGTAATTCCAGTGCACTAATTTTTGTTGTTGCTATCTGGAAACATTTTACAACAAACATTTACAACAAACAGGAGTTATGGAAATAATGGTAAAATAATGTAAAAATTATATATTAACTTTCATATTTTAAAATAAAGAGGATAGATTTGAAGGAACAGGCGAGAAGCCCAAATTAAATAAATCTCTTTTCTTTAAAAATTTAGCCTTCGTGGCTTTATTAAAAATTAGCCTTGGCGGCTTAGTAAAAATAAGCATAGCCTTTGTGGCTAGTATGACCCGACAGATTAAAAAGGCGTGTGCGCCTCTAGTACACAAGCTCGCACTAGTCCTGACACACATAGAGATCTTGTCGAAAATAACCTCCAACACTACATGGCGATGCTGCCAAACCGAATTTGGACTTCATAACTTTAATTTGCAGCACAAAATTTACTACTTCAATCGAATTATTTTAACAGCACAAAATTTTAATTTGCAGCATAAAATTTACTACTTCAATCGAATTATTTTAACATCCGATGGAGGATTTCAACGAACGCTTTAATATAACCTTGTAGAATACATCAAAACAGTACAAAAAGAAATTTATTTATTTATTTTTTTATTTATTGGCCAAACAAGGCAATTTACTTATTCTAACTTAATTTAAATTTATTTTATTTCTTCTCCCCTTTCCTTGTTTTGGTGTTCGAAAATATACGAATTGAAGTGGGCGTAATCCGTCCACCTAAACGGCATGATTTCACGATCACGTCAAAAAGGAGGGGCAGAAAGAAAATTAAAAATAAGAGTAAAAGGTACTTACACACTAGAAAGAGGAGAAGAAAAGAGAGAAGATAAAAGGCTGGGTTAACTAGGAAGAGAGAGAGACTTGGATAGTACTTATTTCCAACAAGTTTAGAGAGGGCATGCTTAAATGTGGTATACATACGGGTAACTATTTATATACAGGTAATTTAACTTAAGCCTGAGTTAATTTTGGTTAACGAGGAACTTAGACAGGGTTTGCTTGAAAGAGGATTTGGACATGGAAGGTGAGAAGTATACGGAAACGTTATTGAATTCTCTAAAGCATCGACTGATGGGTTCATTGTTTGCGTATGTAGTTTGGTGCTGATATTCAGTTAACAGCCGAGTATGCCTAGTACGTCTTATTGGTTCGTTAAGACATATCATACTAGAAATATATTCACTGTCAATAGCACCATTAATAACATCGAATGTGAAACATGAGCCCAATAATGTTCTTCTTGATGATAATGGCCTCAAGTTTAAAAGGCTGAGTCTGTATTCATATGAAGGAAGGCTATTATAATCACGGGGGTTGTACATGTCTCTCAACGTGTATAGTAAGAATTGCTTTTGAATAGACTCGATTCTTTCGCTATGGGAATCGAAGGACGGACTCCAAATTATGCAGGCATATTCAAGTATTGGCCGCACAGTATAAGGCCGCACTTAAGGATATTAAGATGCAGTTTATTTTGGATACACCATTGCTCAAGAGACAACAGTTTTGACTGTAAAAAATTTGCATCTATCTCTGATTTGATTGCATAGTACATTTTTAAATCATCTGCATACATAAGGTGTGGGATATCGTTCAGGACTTCTGACAAGTCTGATATAAATATGTTAAAAAGAAAAGGACCAAAGTGGCTGCCTTGCGGAACTCCTGAGGAGACTGCAATTTTTTTTGACAAAATTCCTTGGAATTTAACACACAAATTGAAGAACTAGATGACAATCTCAACAAAACAACTGAACCTGCTACGTCTGCTACTGAACCATCGACCATCCTAACACCAAGTCTGGGACCTCCAAAGCTGACCATTCCTGAATGCAAGGAACGGCAACAATAAAAGAAAACGTTGCTTGCTGAACCAGAGCTGGAAAAAAAGTGAAACAACGGCAACAACTGAACGAGTTATATCGACTAATAAATATAACCAAAGGAGAACAAAAATACAACTATATCAGACAACTGAAGGATCTAAAATTCAGTTTTTACAATAAATAAATAACTATTATATTTTGTTTCGTATGCGAGGCCAGCATCCCAGAAGAGGCGATGACCCAACATTTACGAACACATATAAATATATTTAAACTAATGAACAAATTAATGCGAAAAATATACAGGAAATAAAATTACGAAATTCTACAGAATAATAAATGAAATAGATGTTCCCCAATTAGACTGATGCTTACTATTATCTCCGTATGCTAAACAACAAGAATGATGGTAGCGTTACCATCAACTAAAATTTTGAAAAGAGCGTTGGGTCAACAGTAACAACATCGGATATTAAAACAATTTCGTCGACAGCAATTATTACAATAATCATCGTTATATTATTAATATATGTATTCCATAAACTATGTAATTATTACAAAAATTATGTTTTAAAACGTACATAAAATAGGGCACAGAATGTTTAAATAAAAATTTCAACAACATACTAAAGGAGAATTTATACATGGAAATATTAACAGAAATTTACATAGAAGTCAGAAACATAAAAGTTAATATACAGAAAACAATAAATATAAAATACACACTAAATCAAATAACAATTGATCGACAAGTACAAAAAGACTTCGACCAACATAAACTTACGCTAGCAACAACTCACGAACTACTTAGACGGACAGAAGAATTTCACATATTAAAACACAAATCTAGGTCACTATTAGAGCAGATGTCAAGTAATATAACAGAAAATAAGGTAATCTCAAACATAGCAGATTTCAATCTTCAGTTAATTCTAAAAACCATCCCTATTTTTACTGGGAATTACAAAGATTTAAACTCTTCTCACCATTATCAAATTAATACGAATACCTCTGAGGAAAGAATTTATACACCCAATAGACTTAAAAATAGATCAAGATAGCGTAATACTAAATGACTCAATTCAAACAGGTGTATTTTTGGCAATCTCAATAATACCAGCAAATGGTAAGTGCCAAGTAAAAATATTGAATACAACCGACTCAAAAGTAAAAATCAGTAAATTAACACCAAATTAAAAACCACTATCAAACTACTCATATTTTAGACAAGACACAAGACAAAATAATGCTAGATTTAAAAAAGTATTAAAAGACTTAGACATACAACCAAACCACCCACTTATCGATATATTCAGAAAATACCAAAACATATTCCATTTAGAAGACGAACAGTTAACAATTAACAATTTTTATACACAAAAACTTTCAACAATAGACACCACACCCACGTATATTAAAAACTGCAGACTACCACATGCTCATGAGACAGAGATACATAAACAAGTACAAAAATTATTACAGAATGAAACTCACCCCTTTTATTAGTAACAAAAAAAAAAAAAGCTCTGACGACATAAAGAAATGGCGCTTAGTAATTGATTTTAGAAAACTTAGGGCCAGTTTCACCATCATTAGTTAACCACTGACTAGAGGTTAACTAACAGATTTGAGTTACACCATCAAAGTTAACTAGAGCTTAAGCCACCGGTGGTGGTGGCTTAAGCCATTAGTTAACTAAGAGCTGATTTTTGTAATAGAGAAAAAACCAAAATAATACGATATTTTGTATTGATATTTATCGGATATAGATGCATGATATTTATCCGATTGCTTATTTTCTATGATGTCCTTGTATTTAGTGACAATTTCTAAAAGAAAATCTATATCTTTTTGAGAAAAATTCGAGCATCTCGCATCTCGCACTTTGTGTTGCATCCATTTTTTTGAATTACGTAAAAGAAAAGCATTTAAAGCAAATGTCGAAAACACATGTTTTATACAGTGATTCCATATCTTTTTAACAAAATTGCCATTAGTTAAATAAAGCATTGTGAAACCCAAATCATGAGAAGCCATAGTTAACTAACAGCCTTTAGTTTAGTTAACCAATTGGTTAACTAATGGTCGTGAATCCGGCCCTTAATGACAAAATTGTAAGTGAGAAATTTCCTTTAACAAGAAAAGAAGATGTGTTAGATAAACTGGGAAGAGCAAAATATTTTTCTACACTCGACATGACAAGCTCTTTTCACCAGATACCTTTAGATAAAAACTCCAGACCTTTAACAGCTCTTTCGACCAATGACGGTCACTATCAGTTTAAAAGACTACCTTTCGGATTGAAAATATCCTCAAACAGTTTTCAACGCATGCTAACAATAGCACTTACAGGTTTGAGCTCAGAAGCTTTCTTGTACGTCGACGACATAATAGTTTTTGGATGTAGTCTCCACCACCACAATAGTAATTTAATTAAAGTTTTTGACATATAATACAAAATACAACCTAAATTAGACGCAAGCAAAAGCAAATTTTTACGGCCTGAAGTAGTTTATTTAGGACATTTAATTACACAAAACGGAATAAAAACACCCTGCAAAATATGAAGCACTAAAAAACTTCCTATTCCAAAAAATCTAGACGATGTACGTAAATTCGTCGCCTTTTGTAATTATTATAGCAGATTTATTAAAGATTTCGCAACAATAGCACAAAGTCTAAACGCGCTGCTAAAGAAAGTCAAACTTTCATTTGGACAGAACAATGCCAGACAGCTTTTAATACGTTAAAACAGAAGTTAATAGAACCACCTATTTTACAATATCCTGACTTCTAGAAGCCTTTCATTTTGACTACAGACGCTTCAAATTTCGCGCTAGGAGCGCTCTTATCACAAGGCAAAATAGGACAAGACCTACCAATCTCATACGCAAGTAAGACAATACAGAAACATGACATCAATAAACCTATAATAGAAAAAGAACTAGCCATACAATGGGAATAAACTTCTTTAAGCCATATCTTTATGGACAAAGTTTATTGTAATAACAGATCACAGAACTAGTTTCACTGTTTAGTCATAAGTCATCATCAAACATGACGAGCATTAGACTCGATCTTTCCGACTATAATTTTGAAATAAAATTCAAACAAGGCAAAATTAATACAAATGCCGACGTGTTATCGAGAATAATGAATTCCGATGTATTAAAAACGCTAATACCTAAACAAGAAACGAACAATGCAAAAGTCATGGTAACAACAAGGAGAAATAAGAAAAAACAGGAAAATCAAATTGAACAAGAGAACTGCACATCTCAGAACGAGTCTGATTAACTTTTCATATGGGATTGTACATCTATTACTTACGTCAAAAATATAAAAAAATTACAATTTGATATAAGCGATGAAAAATACTTAAATGAAAATGATACATGTATCGAAATGATAAATGATATAGTGCACTTAAGATGTAGCGATAAATCGACGAATCCAGATTCGACTTCGATGAAACTATCATCAAATAACAACAAAAATAATAATAATATGCATGCAAAATCTAATTACAATTCAGCAACTCTAGAGTTCATCCTAAACAAATAAGTATTTAAAATGAAAAAATTAAACATCAGAGAACTGGCTCTGGATGAAAAAGAAATTATATTTCAATTTATGCATAAAGAAGAATTAAAACAAGTATTTAACAAGATGCAGCAGAAACTTAAAGGTAAAAAGATTAACCTTAAATAATATTTTAATATATAAAACCCCAAAACGTATAACAAATAAATCCATACAAAATAAACTTATAAAAGAATTTCACGATTTACCACAAAGAGGACATTTAGGAATAAGGAAACAGTTCTAAAGCTAAAACAACGTTATGTATGGAAACATATGCGACAGATGGTAAGGAACTATATAAACAAATGTCAAATTTGCGCACGGAATAAACAAACACGACACATTAAAGAGGAAATGACTATGACAGACACAATGATGACTTGCTTTGAAACAATTACTATAGATACAGTCGGACCGGTTAGAATTTCAAACGGTTTCCGCTACATACTGACAATGCAGTGTGAGTTAAGTTAATTTGTCATTGCATATCCAGTTGAAACCAAAGACGCGAAGTCAATTGCGGCAACACTCGTAGAACAATTGATCCTTAGATGCGGTTGTTTTAAAAAACTGAAATCGGACAAAGGGACATAGTTTACTAAGTGATGAAAAATGTATGCACATTGTTGAAAATAGAACAAATTTTCTCAGCACCTTATCATCAAGAAACGATAGGAGGACTCGAAAAAAACCACAGGGTACTTAACGAGTATCTTCTTTCTTTCGCAGATGATAATGAATGGGATAAATGGATTCCGTACTATACATTTGCATATAACACTACTCCACATGTAGATTCTTATTATTCTCCATATGAATTAGTATACGGTCAACTACCAACTATTCCAGGTGATGTGACAAAAGACAATAGTAAAATTTATGACATTGGCAACTACGCCAATGAGCTAAAAATTAGATTAAAAACGTCTCTAGAAAATCAAAAGATCGAAACTATTTCGACTAATCGAAATAGTCAAAAACAAACGAAAATTATATTATGACAAAAATGTAAATATATCTGACTTCCACGAAGGAGATCTTGTACTAGTAAAATTAGAAAGTAGAAAGAAGTCTCAAAGTCCATACCATGGACCTTATAAAATTGTTAGTAGAGAAGGAGTAAACTCCATTATAGATATAAATAATAAAAATGAAAAAGTTCACAATAACATGTTAAAAAAGTTTATAAATATATAAAAATATAAATTATATAACTTACAATTAATTAAATAATTTAAATAATAAATAATAATTAATTAATTTAAGTAATTAAAGTTTAAGAACTAAAATTATATAGAATTATATAGATAATTACTTATCGTTCAAGTATTTTTTTTTTTATTTTTTTATATATATACATTCGTACATTATAAACATTCACTTGTATTACATAACTAACCTCCAACACTAGAAATGAGATAAAACTTTTTTTTTTTAAACTATAGAGAAAGAAGATGTGCATAAAATGTATTTGGTGTGTTACAGTCAAAGTATGTTATATGATCTCTACGCATAGTTTCACATTAAAAAGTAAAAATTTGTAAATTTTGAGTTGTGCTGTTTTGAATTTAGTGTGCGATATGAGCAATAATGAATATATCGTTGGGCAAGTAATAACAAAATATTTTCTACGTGATTTAATCATTTTCAGCATGTTTTTTGACGTCCCGCAGACCCAATTGATCATCTGTGATCATCGTTGAGGATTTATAAAAAATATTTATGTTAGCTAATAACAACCAATCCATACATTTTAATTAAGTGGCTAAACAGACCGCTACAATACCTTATCGATATCTTTAGTTGTTTTTTCATATTAAAAGCTAGCCTGAAAAAAGTGAAATTGGCAACTCTACTACTGACAATGAAATGGAAAAAATTTATTTCATTCCTAAATTTGAACAGCTGATATTTTAAACCCGAATCTTCCATATAAAAATTGTTTACTTTTTGGAAGAAAATAATGTATTTTTTTATGTATAAAAATTCATTTAGCATGAAGCTACAGTACAACAATAAATAAGTTTAGCATATTTGATAATAATTTTTCGTGTACGTGTGTTTTACTTTAGGTGAATAAGGAGTTTCCTATCTTGTTATCTTTGCCCTGTAGCGTGGAGCGCTAGCTTCCATAAGTTTGTAGAAAGAGTACACTAGTCTAATGTTTATCAAATTACGAAAAGAGCTTTTCAAAAATTTGTAAACATACATGGATACATGGATACAATAACATAGGACATCTAAAAATTGAGCATCACTTGAGAACAATAGTTGAATATCATCAGCGTAGATTATAGGTTCTCAAAGTGGCCATTATCGCCCCCTGTGGGCGCTGAAGGCATCCTAGGGGGCGTAGAGTGTAGTAGGTAGAGTGTGTGACTCTTACGCCAGAGAACCCAGGTTCGAATCCTTCATCTGACACAGAAAATTTTTTCAATTGAATTAATTTTTCTGTTCGGCCGTCACCTTTCTGCAGACAGTGGCAAACCTTAGAGAGTAAAAACTGCCATGAAAAGCTTCTTGAGAACATAAGCCGTTCGGAGTCGGCGTAAAACGTGTCGGTGTAAAACATTTCACATCACACACAACACAATTGATCATAAGAAGCTCGCTCAAAGTCCTTTCAAGGGCTGAAATGGCCATTTCGTTTTTTTTTTAAGATGCTGCTAGTGGGCGGTAGGAAGATGGAAACAACTTTTTATTTTAATAAATAGTTTCGGTAAAAGCTAACTTAAGCAATGCGCACTATTCATACAATAATCACATTTTTCCGAATATCAAATATTTTGTAATGTAATATTTCTTCAGTGGTTTATTACTCTGAATAAGGAGAGAAAAGAAAGTGATTCAATCACCCTGTATATTAGATGCTTTTGAATTGTGAAGCGAGTAAAAGTTTGAAGCGAAATGAATAAATGTATGGACACCGTGAACATTGACCGATACCCCGTTCTGACAGTGCTGCAATCAGTTGGCAAATTGTTGTTGTTTTGCATCAAACGCAAATACGCAAACACGCGTAAATAAAAGTAGCCCTTGGACTTGTTTTTTGTCTCGTATTTGTATGCCCTATCTACAGCATATATAACAGGGTTGCAAAATCATTGAATACGGCAAACACATACTGAGGTGCTCACAGTTGCAAAAATAACAAATGCTATAAATACTTTTTGTTAATTTACGTTTAAACTGTGAATAGCCCAAATATTTTCAAATTTATGCTACGTAGCCACGTAGCATGTCTCACTTCGGATACTTGTCTGTCAAATTTTGGAAGTTTTGCCATCTTTTTTTTCTCGCTCATTGTTTTGTCCTCGGTATGCAACACATAGTTGCCTGTGTAACAA
Organism: Coremacera marginata; assembly: GCA_914767935.1. NCBI lineage: Eukaryota > Metazoa > Arthropoda > Insecta > Diptera > Sciomyzidae > Coremacera > Coremacera marginata. The sequence continues at coordinate 98,866,096 of OU612047.1, read as the reverse complement.
GGCTGAAGACAACATTCTTTATTCTGGTTTTTGTTCAAAACCTGTTCTGCAAGTTTTCCAAAATGTTGTCAACTTCCGACCATGAACATAATTTGTTGGTTGCTTGGAACTTTTGGATGAAAGAGAAGCTGTCTCAAATCCCAGTTTTTTCTTTTACCCGCGAAAACAACAAGAAATTTTGTCGATGTCGGTAAGTGAAGCATACAGCAGCTGTAAGGCTTTTATAATACGGTGAGCATTTTGGACTTTTCTATTCTACTTTATCTTGAACATAAGATTGCGTTATAGTACAAATCTCTTAAGAAATCGTGAAAAACTCCAAAACCGCTCATGCGATTTGGATGAAAATTTGAATATGGATATTTTTGAGTACGGCAAGTGTTTTGATATTATCTCTTTTGCTCAATCTCGAAATATCGCAATAAACTCTAAAGGCCAGTTTTTCAGTACGAGTTTAAACTTTAGTTAAATTAAACCGAGTTTAACTCACTAAAATTGGACGTTAAAGCTCGGAAAAGACAAAAATGAAACACATTATATGATAATTTAAGTTAATTTAAATTCAACGAATGCTAAGAATTCTAGTTAAACTGAGCTTAAACGTGCAATTTTGGTGAATTAAACTCGGTTTAATTTAACTAAAGTTTAAACTCGTACTGAAAAGCTGGCCCTAAGCCTATCATCGGTATTGGGTCAAGCCATTGGTACGGTGAGTCTTTTGGCGCATCTGTTTTGCTATATCTTGAATACCAGTCTGCGCTGTAGTACAAGACACCATAAGGCGAAAAAAAGTGCGACGGGTGATAATAATCTTCCTTTCTTTTATATTATATTTAAATTAAACTTTATTTTTTTCGCATATACCTGATGTCTGAATATCTGATGTGGAATTCTGTAGTATTTACGTACGTATTTATTGTACGCATCAATACATGCGTAAGTCATTTGCGCTGTAGGTTGGCGTTGTTTTTTGATATGGCAATTTCGGTTTACAGTGGCTATTTGTGTCGACGATTTATAAATATACGGAGTGTTAAACGGTTCATCGAAAATAAGCAACATGTAAGTTTGTTCAACAAATTAATACATCATTATAAATGTGCATTTAATGACAGTGCAGTCTATTATATATAAAAGTGGGCGGTATTAGACAGGAAGCACAATAATGTGCACAGGTGGCACAATAATTTGAATCAAACTTCGACTTCAGCCAAATTTTGCACGTACATATATTTTTGGTAATTTGAGCAGTTCGTAGTCTAAAAAATGGGCAGGGTTATATTAGGGCGTGATACTTTAATTTTAATCAAACTGCTTCTACACGGTATGTCCGACTTGATACAAATTTAGCACATACATTATTTGTTATAATGAGCAGTCAGCAGTCTAGAAAAGTGAGCGGCATTAGACAACGGGCATGTCACATTAATTCAAATCGATTTCCGGGCCGTTTATCCGAATTCAACCATATTTTGCACATATAGGCTTTGGTATAATAAACACATATATGCTTTTGGTCCGTATTCTAGAAAAGTGAGCGTGATTAGACAATTTAATAATTTGAATCTGATTAAAATCCCCTTCTTAATAAAGACTGAAGCTTTCAGCCGAAAATACAATAGCGCGATAGTGCGATGCGTGGAAGCTATTCGATTTTTTATTATTTTTTAATAGAATTTTTATAACAGCTCGTCATCGCATGCGTCGTTTTTAAAATTTTTGCAAATGGCTCGCACTGCTCAATCGCATGGCAAATTATTGAAGGTTGCTACATAAGAACTCTGCTCATGAAAATGCTTTGACAGCTCATGCAAGATTGTTCTTCGGGCTTTATTCTTAAAATTCAAAATTTTATTTCTGACAAAAAATTTATGGTCGAGATAGGATCTTTTGATCGGTGCGCATTGTTAGTTGTGTAACCTTCCATACATTTTACATACCCTGAATGCAACACAGCCGAAGCCGGCCTTTCCAGCTAGTAAATAATAAAATAAGCAAGTTTAATTTTCATTCAAGTATTTTTTCCGCGAGGGCGCTGGATCATTGAAAATAATTGGAAATCATTGACATATAACATAAACAAAAGTGGGCCGAGCACCGAGCCCTGTGGGACACCGGAACCAATATTTAGCAGACTAGACTCACTATTAGGTTTTTTAATAAGGATATCATGATTGATCGTATCGAACGCTTTTGATAGGTCCAATGAGACGAGCACGCTTATTTTATTCGAATTTATATTTTCTCGAATAGTATCCGTTATACCAAGTAGCAGCGTAGCAGTAGAGTGGCTTTTCCTAAACCCAGACTGGCAGTCGGCGACAAGGCTCATACGTTTCGTATATTCCATAATTTGGTTTTTTATAAGGTTTTTGACGACTTTGGACAGAGATGGCAATATACTTATCGGTCTGAGGTTATCTAATGAAGGAGACGAGCCAGTTTTGGGTACAGAAACAACTCTAGCTACTGTCCAGGCTAACGGGAATGTTGAAGTAGTTAGAATATTATCAACAAAAATAGCAAGTGTCTTTGTACATAAGGCAAGATAATTTTATGAGTTTAATGAGTAACAGGCAAACCTAAATTGCAGCGTTAGCGTTGTTTAACTGTCAAAATTTTCTCATGTTCATACATTTTGTATGAAGCATCCCGAATAAACAACGCTCTAACGCCAACCTATCGGAATTTACAATTTTGACAGAGCGTTAAAAACAAATTGTCAAGAACTGTCTTCTTAAAATTAAATCAAAATTGTTTTTCAAAATTTTTGGATGCTGATTCTTGATATGGAGTTATAAGTTAAGTGATAAGTTTCTTTGTGTTTTTACTTGAAAATATCCAGTTTCATCGCTTATATATTTATAACTGATATATTTGTAACATTTAAATTTAGATGAACAATAAAAAATTAATTGAGCTAGTCCATTCAAACGCTTGTTTGTTTGACAAAAGAAATGCTAAGTACAAGGACGTAAAGTATAAGGACGAAATTTGGGAAACTATAAGTAAGGAATTAATGATTCCAGGCTAGATTGATTAAGACAAACGATATTGTTTTTTAAGCACTCATTTCAGCCAAGCAATGCAAAGTCAAGTGGAAAAGCTTTCGCGACAGGTTCCGTAGAGAAAATATAGCCCAAGCTTGTCCCTCTGGTTCCGCACAAAAAATTGAATCTACATGGAAATTTTTACAAAGTTTGAAGTTCCTAAGTGATTCCTTGGAACCTGATAGGAAAATTTATTTTACTTGAAGTGCACACAAACATATTTAAGTTTCACTTTTAGTACGACAGGAAATGTTGGTGAAGAAATAGACGACAGCGTAGAGTGGTTGTTTGATGAACCAACAGCCGTACGGTCTACCACGTTAAATTTAAAGAGAAAAAATGAAGAGCTGATAAATGATGTCCTTCTAGGAATGAAGAGAAAACACCTCGGGGAGCCCGAAAGCGGAAACAGCAAAGAAAAGTACTCATTTTCTATTGGGATGCTGTATGAAAAATTTGATAAGCTTTCTGAGGATGATGTAAACCAGGTGCAAGTTAAATTTCTGAAAATACTTAATAGAAAAATCAGTGGAAATCTCGTAATTACAAAAACTTTTAAAAGTTAGTTTTTAGTTTGTTATATTAAAATTGATAATATATATAAATAAATTTAATGAATTAATTTTAATTTAAATAATTGCAAAGATCTGTTCGACTTTGTAATGAACCTTGAAGAGATGCATTGGCTGTGTTGAGTTCATGTCTGTAGACACTTGATAAGTTGCTTAAGTTTTCATTTTGTTGAGTTGTAGTTAAATCTGTGCTAGTTCACCTCAAGCAAGTTGACATATTTAAACCAAACTTAACCTCAATACCTTTTTGGCATTTTTTGGCGAGTAAGATATGCATGTTCTCAAGACCCTCCAGCGTGCAGTCAGGATGCCTTAAATATATTAGATTTATTAAGAAAATTATATTGTAGAACAAAACTTTACTCACCAAACGCTATTTCAATGCGGATTCTTATACTTGAAATACTTTTATTGAAATTTCTTCTGGAGCTGTCTTTAACCTTGGAATAAGGTTTCATTATATCTTTCCTTAAGGGGAATGCTGTATCAGCAACAAAATAATAAGGATAAATTATATCCGAATTTGGTAAATTTGTTGCAATAGGAATATTGAGCTCATTATTTATCAACATTTTTCCAAATGATGAGTTCCTGAAGACTCCACCATCGCTTTGGCTTCCGTATGCGCCAACATCGACCAAAGTGGAAGCATAGTTACTGTCACATACTGCTAATAATATCTGCATGTTTCAACATTTCAAAGTGATGAGAACTAAAAATACATTAGTTAAGACTTGACGGTTAAGTTTTGAGTTTGATGGAAATGTTGATCAAATCTTGATCAGTGTACTCAGTGAAACGGTCAAGTTTAAAAAGTAATATAAAAAATTGACCGTTAAGTTTTGACAAATGTAAACTGGAAATTAATGACAATTTGCGGGCTTACAATGCTATTAAATTTCTTATAATTGAAATATTGCGGTCCTGAATTAGGTGGACAGTTGATCGTTATGTGTTTTCCATCTAGCGATCCTAGACAGTTTGGCAATCTTGTTGCAAAGTTGTTGGAAATCTCTTTCCATTCATCCTTATTTGGGGAGCATACATACAAACGTCCTAAAACGTTCCACAGCACGTCGCATTTGTCAAGCACTATACTTCTTGCAGTCTCAAGAACAATTCGAAATTTCATTGAGAGTACATGCAACGCACATCCATGAGCCAAAAAATTAAAAAAACATATCTAAGCATTTCAAATTAATACAAAAATCTGTATTACACTTACTGAAGTGTTTTGTACAATCTTTGCTCAGGCTTGATGGGCTTTCTGTGTGAGTACTAGCCATGGCTCTGCCAAGTTCAGCAGAGCTTTAAAGTGATTGTTAGTCATCCTAGTTGATTTGAAAAACAAATCCGGATTTTGGGATATTAGAACATTTAATCCTGTTGAATAAAAACCATATTGATTACGACTTTCGAAAAGTTACTATTATTTAAAAAACTGTTTTCCAGAGCTTCGAAAATATTTATTTAGAACAATAACAACACCGCCCGAATGAGAGAAGTTTAATTATTTTTTTGACAAAATAAGCTCTTGATATTTGGACGCAGCGCTTAAAATTAGGTATGGCGCTCAGCAGAACTCCGAAGCGTACAAAAAATCAACGCTCACTGCTTCAATTTAGGTTTTACTGTAAGTTGTCATTGCCAATAGCATTAGATTTTATATTGTAAATTGCTTCAAAAAGCTCATTTTCTGAAACATTTTTCTAGCTAAAGCTATCTCGCTGAGTCTCGAATGACATTGGGTTAGTATAGTTAGCTATTTGGTTATTTAAAAACTGCTCATTGATCTCGCTTGCATCAAACGCGCCACTGGACGTATCTGAGCTTGAGCATCCTGTATTTCTTAACGTTTTCCATATTTGTTTCGAGTTCAAACCCTCAAAGGTCCGGCAGCCTACTTCTCTCTTTTTCCTACGTACAATTGTTTTAGCGCGGTTTCGAAGCTTACAGAAAATTTTCCAGTTACTTTCCGATTTGTTTTCTAAGTATGCCTTAAAAGCCAAGTCTCGCAGTGATTTGGCATAGACTACCTCTCTTGAAAAGGAAATTGAGAAAGCAATTGATAAAGCAGTCATGACATATAATTGGTGGTCAACGTCGTTTGTTAAATACAGATCAGCAAAGTCCATGTTAGACAAAACAGAATTAAGTAGGTAACAGGAAAATCAAGGGAAGCATACACGAGCGCGTGATGGGAAATACCCAGGGAAATAATTTGACCTAATAGTTTAACGACATCAGGATTACTTAACAAAAAAAAAAAAGAAGTGTGTGACCGCCACGCACGGTAGAAGTGAAACTTTTAACCAAAAATGGAATTTTTAGAAAGATTGCTAATTTATTTTATTAACATTCCCTCCTTCAGTGTAACCAACTAGATTACAAGCAGTCTGCCTCCTTACCAGTATTAGTTCAAGAACTGTTTTTTTTCATAAAGCCAACTAGTATTCTCAACATGGCGATGTCTTGGAAAATATCAATTGTCCATTTTGTTTTTTGACAGTTACTGAAATGAAAACTTCAATATTCACGTACAGAATTCGATCACGGTTTTTTTTACTTTCGTGACACCAGAACTTGCTGTTTTTTTGTTAATTATATTTTTATTTATAATTTTTTAAAAAAAAAATTTGTCGATAAACCTGTGACGAGAATAATAAATTATTCCTTTTTCGTACTTCCATCGAACCGCGTACAATTCGGCTGCAAGTTGAACGTGCTACCATCGCAACATTGCCTCCCTTGTACGAACAAACCAGAAAGCAAGAATAACATATGAATCTATGCGGAAGTTTCGTCAACAAACAAAACAGAAATATGAAAAAAATTGTTGAATTGATTTTATTTTACATGTTTTTATGGATTAGATTATTTCCGATTTGCATTCATTGATATATCAGTCATGCAGTCCATTAATACACCATTAATACCATTATACCACCATTAATAGTACATTAATAAGTTTTTAAAATAATATATATTGTAACATTTAACGAAAAAATTACTCCGAAATATAAGCCTTTGTAGGGAAAACATGAACGAACGCAAAGCAGAAAGACTGAAGAATTTTCGACAAATTTTTTTAATGAACGGACAGAAGCCGGACGCGTTAAAGAATTTTCCACAAGAAATACAAGAGAGTTTTCGTTGTTTCTTTCTTCTGTTTGTTTTTTTTTTAATGTTGATGAAACCAATGCAGATGAGTTAAAGAATATGCTGCAAGTCTGTTATTGACGAATACAAGCCAGACGCGTTAAAGAATATTCTGCAATTCTGGCTTATGCAGAAGTTTGTTTAATTTATTTAAAAGTAGATTAGGTAGTCTGGTAGCTCAATACCGCAGCATGCGATTTGTATTTATTTCGATATAAATGTGTGTTAAAAACTGCATTTGAATTATATGAAAGATATGGTATTTATATGAAAATTCACAGATCTAAGAATAAACCAAATTTTAGATTCAAAGTTGCATTCGTTAATATTGGAGCATTTGCTGTTTCCAAATCAATCAATGCACGGCCTACTTCGAAAATTGCTTTCTGAATTTATCAAAACTCAATTTCAGAAATGCCTGAAAGTATGCTAATATTCTGAAAAAAGCTTCGTTCAGATTAAAATTTTTATACCGTAATGTATATTTAGAGTATTGAACGAAAGACTCAATTGAATGATAGAAGAAAGAAAAGAACTACTGATTGTAAAATTTAAGATAAGTATGAGCTACTCAAATAAATATGTCTTCGTAGACCAGTTGGTAGAACTGCCGCTTATTGATCCAAGCGTAGTGTGCTCAAATCCTCGGTAAAAGCAAAAATATGAAAAACTATTAAATAGCAATTTTTTCGTTTTTATACAACCAGTGCGGCGAATTGCTGTGTTCTTGTTTTCATAAGAACCATGTCGTTACATTGGTTTTACCCCCCCATCTAGCTCGCCGTATTGTTGTATACGCGGCTATAAAAGTTTCATTTCAAAAATTCAATCAAATAAGAAGAATTATGATGTGAGTCGTAGTGTGTAGGCAGCCAGTTATGAGCACATGATAGATTACAGCGCAAACACATTGTACGTAGACTCAAAAATTTAGAAGGATCGAATAGGTTGTGGTTAAAATCGCCAACAACAACCACATTAGAATGTTTTACAAACAAATGTCAAAGTTTTTTCGAATCACACAATATCGCCTCGAGTTAATTAAACGATACCGACACCAAGTAATATTTGCTGTGAATTATAAGATAATTCAATAAAAAGTGACTTACAGATTCCATACTCGGGTGAGCGATGAACAACATCATAGTTGATAGTTTTTTGAAACATAAACCCCAACACCTCCACCTCTGAAGTTAGGGCTATCGTTTGTACAAAATGAATAGCCCGGGATATCAACAGCACTGTTCGCAATGTGAGGTTTTAGCAATTTTTCAATAACTCCAAAAACGTCAATGAAGCCACCATTCAGAATGCACTTCATTTCTTCCAATGTAGAGGATCTTAATGATGGTGTCAGACTCTGATAATTAACATGGCCTACAATGAGGTATTGTTTTTACAATTTAGAACGGAATACTGAGTTGTCAGTGACAGCGGAACCTAAATTATCGTTAGGAAGAACTGTGTTTAGCAAATAGAAAGGGAAGCCAAAGTAAGTAGGTACAGAACATAAATATAAACTTTGATAATACTTTATAAAGTTTCAAGGCTATATAATACATTTTAAATTTAAATTATTACTTTATTCATATTTCGAAGTGATCAAATCTAATGGAATAGAAGGACAAAAAAATACTAGAGGTATGATGCAGTAGTATGATAATTACGTTATTTAAAAACAATGTTTTGAAAGTTACGTGATTTAAACAAGAAAAAAACGAAAAGAAGAAAAAGATTTTGAAAGCTATTCAGTGATGGGTAGGTTAGTAGAGTCCTGATTATCGCTGTGAACGAAGTTTAAATATTCGATAGATTACACCTCTTTTCATTTCCATCAGCAAAAATTATTTTACAAGTCGGGATATCAGTATTCAGTAAATTTAATTTTAGAATTTTCTTTTCACGCATAAGTTTACGGCAGAGGTAATTCAGCTTGCTTTCCATTGGAGTATGGTGATCGTTAAGATATACCCTTGACTGCAAATCCCACCGATGGCATTGCATAGTTTTAAGCTCCTAGTCTTAAAATATTCTTTCATGAAGCTTTCTCTAAATAGAACATTGTTGAACTTGACTAGAATTAACTTCTTGTTTTGTAGCCATAGGATAGCTCAAAAAATTTAGCAATAGCATGGACTGGATCATAAATATTTTCCAATCCCAATGGTAAACCAGTGATCATAATGTCAGCGTGGTTCAGTCGTCGCTGCAGTGTGTTGTTTACGCTCTCGAGGTCTTTAATTCTGCTGCTTACCGTTTCATCAACGCATTTGATAATTTTATTACAATGCAGAATATAAGATTTAACATCCTTCAGCTTAGCAGTCCACTCCAACTTAATTTCATCAATAAGGGTAGAGCAGATGATGAGGAAACATCTCAGCCATGCCCTCTCAAAGTTCAGCGCGGCCCAAAGAGGGAAAACTATCATTTGTTGGAAGATTAATTTTAGACTCTTCACATGTCCACGATATAGACCGATTCTTTAGCAAAAGGCATGTTGCTCCGGTGTAATGTTAACACATGATATATAGAACCATGTGCCGCAGATGCCGCATCCACAGCTTGGCAATTGCTTACCAATATTTTTGCTGCATTCGCCACAGTTCGATGATTTCGCTGGCGCCATATTGTATGCTTCAAGGTTCAATGTTAAAGTTCGATTATCTCCAGTATCAACAGCAAATATGAACAGGCAAAATAGCAACAACGACAACAATCAGCAAAGATGGCACAACACGTGCAAGGATTAAGGCACTTATAGTTAATTAGAATTAGCTCTTTTTTTGTTGAATAGATGAACTTTTTTTTAAGAATCGACATTAAGATAGACAGAGTATTTTATTAGTCCATGATCTGCAGAAGCAACAGCAAACAGGTATCGACAGAGCAGCAACAACAACATTTTGCAATGATGGCACAGCACGTGTAAGAATTTAGGCACTTTTAGTTAATTAGAATTACACTTTTTTATTTTTGTGCACTTGATGAACTTTTATTAAAAATCGATGACATTGTTTTATTAGGCTTTTAAATACGCAAAAGTTAATAACTTTAGCCGATTATTTGGCTTTAGACATTAAATTTGACCGACAACGGAATTTCAAGTTTGTTGCGTGTGGCGAAAACTGGGGATCTGAAAGAAATACTTACATTTTTATATCAAAAACACAAAAAATTTAAATTACAAGGAAAATAAAATTATCACCTACCTGCAAAAAAAAAAAAAAAAAAAAAAATAACTCCGCCAGGTTTCGGCCTGCCTGTCCCAAGCCAGGATAAAGGAGGAGGGTTGGACATGGGATACGTCCCATGCCGTAAAAAGTTAGAGCCAACCAAGAGCTCGGGGTGGCGCCCATCTTGGTAGCAGGTCAATATGTATATCATATTGAAAAATAGCCTGCGATGGAATAGCAATGGTCCATAAAACTTGTTAGCACGGGGATAGTCAAACCCGTCGCAAATAGTGAGGTGACCTTATCTATCCACGGCATGGAGACATGGCCTATATGGTCAACAAAAAGACAAAAAAAATGGTGTCTTAGGGCACAAGGAGTGTCACGTATGTGGGCACAAAGGCGACCTGTGACACTGGGCACAGGTCAAATTAAATCGTAGGCACTTCATATAGGGTATGGTGTTAAAACCATGCCTTGTATGGAAGTGCCAGTCATATACGAAACAGTGCTATGTGCACGGTCAAAAACAAAAGTTCTTATATATGTATTTATATGTATATAAGAATTTTTTTGTCTCTTTGCTGGGATGTTGTAGACCCTCATTTTCGACTTGACCGAGTTGCCCAGGTGACTATCATGGGTTGGCCCTTCGGGGAGACTCGTGCTGGCTGTGGTTTGTGCACATCGCTTGCACAGGTCTAGATTGACCGGCGGGGTCGCGCAGTTGTACGACCGGGCTGGCATACCTGCTTAGTATGCAAGAGATTGGATAGGTCTCGATGTCTCAACCAGTAGATGGTAATGAAGGTACGCCATCTACCGGTAACTAAACTGGTACTATTAAGGGCAGTATGGAATTATTATTGCATACTGCTTTTACAGAATAGGGCACAGAGTAATGCTATTGTGTTTGTGAATGTGAAAACTAGTACGTGGTTGCTCTTCTAATGTACTTGTAAATTACAGATCCAGAAGAGTATTTCAGGTGCACATCCTTTTAGGATGTGTATTTTTTAATACAGTTGATCATTCATGAGCTATAACTCCAAAGTTTAGAACCCAGAGGGATTGAGCTGTAATGGCAGGGGTCCTCTATAAAGAAATAAACATGGGCTTTCTACCTGCAAAATATTAAATATGAAAATAGCCACCTGGTCACCTTTAGTCTGGTCTGATTGTTGCCTGCAATAAAATATATAAGAAATGGTTATGCTACTTAAAAACCAAATGAAAATCAAGACTTACTTGGTCTCAGTGAAGAGCAGGCATCTGCCGGATGTTTTTTCCAGGTTTCGTGATCCTGAAAAGAGATTATTAGTAATAAAATTAATAAATAAACTCACCTTGCAAATAGTGCTTGCATTCCTGTTGTTTACCGACGGCTTTTGACAGCTCCTGTAGGCGGCCATCATGATTCATACCACTACGTCCATAGGTTAAAATAGAAACATAGTGAAAATGGAACATAGGAGTAGTAGTAGAAAAAAAAGTATTGCCAGATCAGGAAGTCCATTCATGAGCAGAGAAAATGCTGTAAGCTGAAAGTTAAGTCGATTCATTCGTAAAGTGACGAATCATAGACCTACTCTATGAGTATGATTGGCTAATGCGAGCAATTTTGTTTTTACCTATTTATGGACGGAAAAAGGCCACAAAAAGGAGAAAAAAAGATGGAAAAAAAGATAGAAAAAAGGGAAAAGGAGGAGGAAAGTCGAGAAGGGTTCGGAGATATAGGTTTTAGATATTTTTTAGACAAATATAGGAAATATATAAATTATCTAGGCTGATATGGGAAATACATATTTGTTCAAAATAATATATATACCGGTATAAAATATTCTAGAAGGATGGAAAATATAGGAAACCGCAAGATATATATTATACAAATAAAAAGTAGGAGAAATGAGTGAGAAATGAGTGAGAAATGAGGAGAAAAATTTTAAAGTTTCATTATAGTGATAAAGTTTGATGAAAAGAGTTGCGTCTGTGAACAAAGTGAACATTTAACACATTTTATATATATATCAATAGAAAAAAAAAACGAGTGTACCTATAGATAAAGTGCAAATTTTAAAGTCAAATAGAAAGTTTGAAAAAAAAAACACTTACAAGAGAACACAAGCAACATGAAATCATCACACAAGGAAGTTTGAAAAAAAAAACAGCAAGAGGAAATAGGTGAGAAAGTAGGATTAGATAATTTTTTTAAAGTATGTAAAAATTAGAAAATTTTTAATAGAACTGTCGGAGGGAAGAAAGTGTCCCGCACAAAAAGACACAAATTTTAACTCGAAGAAGAGCGCGATTAAGAAAAATTGTGTAAGTGAAAATGCGTCAAAAAAATTAAAGTGTCAGTTTTTAAAATTTAAAATTTGTTCTTCGCAGTGTGGCCGACTGGAAATAGTGGTCCGTCTGTGACAGTCATCGAGGACCCGTCCATACCAGATAAGTCGGTCACAATATTAATTTTTCTTATTTGTAAGAATTCACTACTAAAAGTGAAACAAACAGTAGTAGATAAGATCTACGTAACACCCTTCTATGAAGGCCTGAAAGTAGGCACCGACTTTCAATTAAGCAGTGAATCAAAGAGATTCAGCACAAAACCAAGTTAGCTAAACAGGACAGGGGCTCCCAATCAAAAAATTCGCAAGTGCCATAAAAAAATTTTCAAATTATGCGAAAGTAAAAATAAAAATGGTGCTGTGCAAAAAAAAAAATGGTTGCGCTAGATCAAAAATAATTGGCGTCAAAAATGGCTGCTGAGCATTATGCTGATGTTGTAAATGCTGATTTAGATATGTGTCTGAAAATTTTTGGATAGCTAGAGATATATATGTATTTATTTTAGTTCTGTCTTGCTTATTATATTTAGCGTTAAATTCAAATATGTGTTTAAGAAAAACGTTTTGCTTAACCAAATTTTAAGAAAAAAATTTTTTTTCAAAATTGGCTGGAAATTTAAAAAAAAATTCGAAAATCGACACATTTTAAACTTACCCTGATCGTGTTTTTTTTTCTGTGATAATTTCTTTTAATTTTTTCATATATAATAAATACCCCTAAGAGAGCTCCTTTAGGTAGGAAAAAATAACATGAAAGAAAGTCGCGTCTGTATTAAAAATCTTGGTTTGACAAAAACGCCATCATTTTATTTTGTTCCTAATTTCGGGATTTGAAAAAAAGAAAAAAAAAGAGAAACAAAATTTGCCAGTTCTTCAGAATTTTATTTATAATAAATTTTTCATTAGCCCATTTTAAAAATCTTAGATAAATAATGCCTGGTTATATATATACCTAATCATATTTCGCCATTTGTAAAAAATACATATTTATTTGAAGATATATCCATATTATTTATAAATATCTTTGATATCATTTATTTAAATATAAATTTTTAAATTTTTTTATACAATTGTTCTTTTTAGCATTTTTAGCGTTCTTAATTCAATAACATCTTTTCTTTTACAGTGAAATGGTAATTTGTATTATTATATCTTTATTGTGGACATGTAATTTTTCTTATATTTTTATATAATACATATTTTTTTTTTATAATATTTTTTTCAAAATATATAATACATATAGATATATTTTCACATATAAGAATATGGTCAGCAATCCTGTAAAATAATATCCATTGTCTGAAAGAAAGAGGAAAAGTAATGTTAGTTTGTTTTATAAATAAAACAATGTAAACTTAAAATTGGAAAAAAATATGGTTTGCTAAATTAATTTGTGGGGGGAAGTAAATACAGGGGCGGTCTTAAGGTGGTACTTACCAGGTGACATGGGCATTTAAAGGCGATTTTTTTTTCAGTGGTTCTTTTATGGGGTTATCTAAATAAAAAAATAAATGGATGATAACTAAGGTTGGGTGGGCACGCAGCAGGATAAACATCTCCTGGTTCTCGTCGGTATTTGGTGTTGTTTGCGTCGCGAGTTTTAAGGATTTTTTCATATTTTATTTTGGTTCGATATCTACTTGGTTTGGTTTCAGTGATTTTTTTTAGTAGTATTTAAAGTATTAATTTTGCTTTCAGTTTTTGTTTGTTTTGATTTTTAGTTTTCTTTTGAGTTTTTTTTATTATGCTTCCGGTGCAAACCGGAAGTTATTGTTGCTCCCTCGACCTGGCATGACGGGTTGAGAACTGCGCCCGTAAAATGTTGAGGGACACGTAACAAGTACTACTCGGACAGCGTTGCCATATTCGTCCTTATAACAGTTCATTTTTAACTTTTATTTTTTCCTCACAAAATAAGACTTATTTTTGAGCTTTTTTTCCGCCCCCTCATAAATCAGTTATTTTTTAAGATTTATTTTTTCCTCACAAAATAAAACTTATTTTTGAGTTGAGAGTCGGATGATGAGGGCGAAGAAGATGATGATCTTAACAAAGCATATTTGCAGATAGAAAAATATGCTCCGAAGTCAATTGATGTTGAAAAAAACATTTTTGAATATCGGGAACGTTAACATATCCTTTTTTTCCAATAAGCACAAGTCGAACATTGTATTCCTGTATCTCAAGTCAGTGTTGAAAGGCCATTTTCTGCACTGTAGCAAGCTAGTTTTAAGTGACTTGAGATGAAATTTATCTGCAGAAAGTTAAGAACATCGTGTTGTTTGTTGAAGCAAAGTGAGAATAAAATAAAACTGTTATTTGTAATTGAAAATAATAACTTCTATTTTATGAAGAAAAAAATAAAAGTTAAAAAAGATCTGTTTTGTAAGGGAAAAAAGAAAACAGGAAAAAGTTTTATTTTGTGAGGATAAAAATAAAAGTTACAAAATAATAACTATTTGTAAGGCAAAAAATAAAACTTAAAAATAACTTTTATTTTATGAGGAAAAAAATAAAACTTACAAAAAATATTTTTATATATGAGGGAAAAAATAAAACTCAAAAATAAATTTTATTTTGTGAGGTAAAAAATAAAATTTAAAAATGTACAACTCTTTATATTTTTGTTATATTATTTTATATTTTTATATATTTAACAGTGAAGAGCTAAACAAGAATTTTGGTATATATAGTTCTTTACTGCAGTGATTTATAATAATTTTACCCTTAAAATTTGAAAAATAACTGTTATTTTCGGTCCCTGCTAGAAACTAATTACACAACCTAGTATATGATAAAAATCATTAAAAATTTTGTTACCTTGAGAGAAGCTGTTTGTCAAATCTCCACGGATTTTCTGCAACCATTCAAAAACATAATTGTTTTAAAAAAGTTTTTTTCATTTGGAAAAGTGTTCTTTCACATGTCCATCGTATCAATATCATTTTTATCAGTGCACAAAGTGGCTTAAAGCCAATCAGCAATTTTTTATGGTTGGTGAACTTTTCCTTCACTTTTATAAAATCCGATGAATTCATTAAATATTTTCACGAAAATTTATTGTTATGGACATTTTTCTGAGGTCTTGTTAGTCTTACCCTTACATAAATGCTCTCTTCCAACGACTATGCTTCTTGGAAGATTTTATTAAAACTTGCTTTTACTTCTTTAAATTTGATCAATTTCTTGTTGAACGTAGTGTGCCAAACCGCTTGCCTTAATCAAATCTACATTGGGCTTTTAGGAATTTAGACATAACTGCAATGAATTTCGAATATAAAACCACAATACTGAAAGGCAATAAATTAAAAATCAATTGCATTTTTTATCATTTCGCATTTCTTTCAAAGCATGATATACAAAGCATGTAATCTTAATAAAACAGCGAAGAAATCACTTGGCGCTGTGATTTCTGTTGAAACGGTTAAAAATTTTATTTATTCTTACTGTTAAATCTTAATTTTTTACCTTTCAATAGGCAATGGGCGGATACATCCCCTTTATCCAATGTAATGGCAATGGGCGGATACATCCCCCTTTCAATAGTTGGTATTGAACAACCACTCACCATCTTCCGTAAAATTCCAACTCTTCAAACGTGGTATCTTGGCACTTATGAAAGCTAGAATCTTCAAATTTGGGGCAAGGGCTATTGCTATCAATATTAATATTTTCAAAACATATAAATAGTATAATACAAAGGGTCGCTATACTTGTCATACAACTCCAAAACTATAAACGCGATAACTCCAGAATTAATCGTCTAAAGTGCAAATTTTCTTTAAAGCAATTGCATTTTTGTGAAGATTTCTTTACAGCCTGTTAGTTTATCTAAATATGTAGTATACAGAAGTAATTCATTTTAAAAAATCTGCTTCAGACAAAAATTATTCTTTTTTTATTTTCGACATATATTTCGTGAACATTTTGTTATGTGGTGCTTATTAGATTCTTTGTACTTATTAGTAGCAATTAAATAATATTTTTTTTTTATTTAAAACTTTAAACCAGTGATAAAATTTGTTGTCTATAAAGTAATAATGATTTCAAATATTTTATATTTTCAGATATAATCAAAACCACAAAAGAACCCATTGAACATCACAATGAAAAAAATCATTCCAAATACTGCGTTGGATACAAGTGCTATTTGAAAAATAAATATTATGAAAATAGCATAGTTTTGCTGCCTGTTGAAAATGGCATTAAAAATATCGAGTCGCATTTCATTGAAAAAGTAGAATCAATAATTGTTTATTTCGACTTTAAAAATGTATGTATATTCCTAACTCAAAATTTTTTTATGCCTTGTTATACATATTAAGAAAGAGTACATTAATAATAAGGGTATTCATGCAATGCCGAAAACGCGCCGAAAATGCCGAAAATCAGAAAAACCGTAAACGCCGAATTTGAACTGTCAAAATTTGTATGTAATCTGATATTCGGCATAATTTCCAGTTTTCCGCACGATTTTGATGCGTAAATAGCTCTGAATACTTTCGGCAACCAATCGTTGCCACCTTTCATATATTTGACATATATTTCTTACAAATATTAAACCAAAATTGCCACTTTTTCAATATAACTTAAAGAACAGCTGATTGATATACGGCACTTGCCGAAATTACAATTATAATTAAATTAAATACCTAATATTTTCCGATATACTGCATCGATATACGGCATCGGAAAATATTCGGCATTGCATGAATACCATTAATGTAGTTTATACTTAACTAGCTGTTACCCTCAACTTGCAATTCGTTAATGTGTATCAGCGTTTGTAGTTTTGGAAAGTAGCAAAAAGGATATAGCTAAAACCAGAGCTGGGATGTAATCGATTACTTTCGTAATGATATTGCTTTCGTAATCGATTACAGGTAAATTACAACAAGAAATTATAATCGTAATCTCTAAAAATATACAGATTACAATCACTTGTATCATAATCGAAATATGTTTTATTATAATTACAGTAATGTTTTTAAGATTTATTTTTAACTGGCTTCAGGTCATTCAAATATAAAGGGTGGTTAAATTTCAAGGGCCGATGTTGATTTTGAATAAAACACAAATTATTTAGGAAATTATTGTCATTTCTTTTTATTACGATAATATTGGTATGGTTCAATTATGTATGGAACAAAATATCGGCCATATGGCAGCCGCGACCTCGGCGGCACACCTCCCTCCATCCGATGGTCCAAATTTTCGATGACGCTGAGGCAGAAGTGAGGTTCTATGCCGTTCATGTGCCAAATTATCTCATCCTTTAGCTTTTGAATTGTTGCTGGATTACTGACGTACACCTTTTCTTTCAAATAACCCCTAAGAAAGAGTCAAACGGTGTCAAATAACATGATCTTGGCTGCCAATTGACATCGCCACCACGTGAGATAACACGGTCATTGAATTTGTCGCGCAAAAGAGCCATTGTTTCGTTAGCTGTGTGGCAAGTGGCACCGTCCTGTTGAAACCACATATCGTCCACATTCATATCTTCCAAATTCGGACCATAAAAAGTTTGTTATCATCTCACGATAGCGAACACCATTCACAGTAACTGCCTGACCGGCCTTCAGCCGCACTATCGCAAACAGCAGCAATATTTTCTGCAGTACGAGATGTATGAGCATTAGACTATTGCAAAAAATGTATTTTTTTATTTTTTGATAAGCAACCCCCCTATCTTGTGTCTTTTGTTAAAACGAACTTAATTCCAAAATTTGGGGCATGTAGGTCAAATTTTGACCCCCGCGCACCTCAATAATAATTTCTCATTTAACGCAATGAAACTTATTATAGCTAGCCTTTTCAATTATTTCAAATTTAAAATACTTTAGATTTAAATTCGAATAATTTGTATAAGTAGGCCATGACTTTGCACAAAAATCTGTGGAAAAACATTGACGAATTTGTCATTAATTTCAAAACCGTATTTGTCTGCGTCGCTGAAAGTTTGTTTTGTTTTTTATGCCATACGAGTTAAAAACATTGAATTTCAGTTTTTAGTGAATGCAAAGAAACCGGTAAGCTCTTTCACTATCTCAATATTAGCATAAAGTGTAAAAAGTCTATTGATTTTTGTTAAAAATTTAGGAGATCGAAGAAATGGAACAACAAACCTCATCAGCTACATCAAAACGAAATTTGAGAAAAGATAAAGAAGCTCATACTGAAGCATGGATCATTGGAGAATTATTGGATAATTTGACTCCACGTCAAGGGTCTCAGCTGCCAACAAATGGGGATGTACTTCGATTTTCTGTTCATCTCAATCGCGGTTCCATGAAAAATGAAAAGAGAGGTAATGTTGTAAGACATGTTCTATTGAATGTAGAAGAATTTTGGAAAATTTCGGGCATTCCCACAATGCCTTTAAGAGCTGGACGTTCCAAACGCAAACTCACTCAACTTATTGCGCAGTATGAAAATCTTCGAAAAAGTCAAACACGAAACAATTTTTTAGTGAAAAGAGAAAAATTTCTTAAATCGTTAAACGTACTCTTCGATATATCACACGCCAATGCTATTTCTATCATTGAATACGACACATGCAGAACTACAAAAATGATTCAGGAAGATATTCAGTTTTTGGAAGATCAAAAAACATGTCGAAAAATGATGTTAGGAGGCCTTGATAAAAAACATTATGGAAAAGTCCAGAAAAAAAACGATCGGATAGCCACAGAAATGAAGCGTGCTGAAAAAGAAAAACATCGCATAGCTGAAAGTTTGCAAGTAAAAGATATAAGTTTTGAAACAAACAATTCGGATTCTTTGTCTGAGTTAAGTGAAGATCCCGATTTTGCAATAGCTTCAACCAGCAGTGCTGCAAATGCTGATAAGCAACATAAAAATAGTTCAAAAATAACTTTGACCCTCCCCAAAAATCCATTTACAAGCAAAGCAATCACAGGAATGGGTGATCGGCTCAATTTATCTGCAGGGCAGCGCACAGCTTTCATGGGAGCAGTTCTTGCAGAAGGTGGTCTTTCACTTGATAAAGCAACGCTATCAGTTAAAAGTACATGGACAGCAGGTATGGAAGTGCGAAAATCAGTTGCTAATTTAATCAAGGCAGAATTTACTGCACCAAAACACTCAACACTACATTGGGATGGTAAAATTATTCCTGACATAAAAAATGATAAAAAAGAGAGATTAGGAGTTCTCGTTTCTGGTGTGCCGAACTGTGAAGAAGGTAAATTGCTAGGTATACCAATAATATCAAATACGAAAGGTACAGAACAAGCAGGGGCTACTTTCAGTCTTGCGAACGAATGGGGAATTTGCGAAAACGTGAGATCCATTGTTTTTGATACCACAAATTCAAACTCTGTACGAAAATTTGGAGCATGCGTACAACTTGAAAAGCTATTAGACAAAAAATTGCTTATGCTTGCTAGTCGACATCATGTCTACGAGAGAATTTTGTGTTCAGTTCACAAAGAATTGTTTGGTGAAACATCAGGTACAATACAATACAAATTTTACCAATTTCAGAGACTCTATTTGGAAAACAATCGATATAAACAAAGATTTTAAGAAATTGCAATTCAAGGACAGGTCATTAAAACTCCTAATGGCAAATAAAAAGCAAGCTTTAAATAGAATTATATCAGAACCAAATCGAAATAACATCTTCCCTCGCGCTGATTATAGAGAGTGCGCGGAACTTATGTTAATATTACTTGGTGAAATACCTGAAAGAGGGTTACTCTCAGGCTGGATATGATCAAAGTATGATAGACAAATTGGAGAGACTATGCAAATTTAATGCTCTCTTTTATGTTGAAAAATGGATATCTTCACCGATAGGAGCTGATGCACCTTTCAATGATTTAAAGCTATGGCATGAGTTAAACAAATACCGAAAACATGATCTACATGTTGCTAATGCAGCAATTAATGCTATGGAAAGGCATTTATGGTATTTAACCGAAGAGTGTGTTGTATTTTCCTTATTTTCAAATAGAATATCGAATAGTGAAAAGCAGCTTATCGCACAGAAATGACTTGAAACTCCAAGACCAAAAGAATTTGCAAAGGGTCATCCAACGTTCCCTGTTTTAAGCTCAAGCACAAAACTTCATCATCTTCTAGGTGGTAACTCATGGTTCATGTTTCACAACCTCGGCGTAGAGGTCGAGTGGCTTAATAAGCCCATAATTGAATGGCATCTCGATCCTAATTATAAAGAATGTGAGACATATGCTAGACATGTCAAGGTAGTAAATGATCTGTCGGAACGAGCTGTCAAACTAATGGAAGACTTTGCTACCAGTATCACCCATGATGAAGTTAAAAAACAGGATTTATTGCAAGTGGTGGAGTATCATCGGAAAAAAATTCCAAACTTCAAGAAAGAGACATTAAACTCGTTAACACCCTTTTAAATGAATTTAAATGATTATCCTTTTTCAATTTTAATTTTTTTTTTTCTTCAATAATTTCTTAAAAAAACGATGTTTGAAAAATGATTCATTAAATGAAAAAAAAATAAAGAACTTATAAAATTGCAGTATACCCAACTTTTTTACATAGTATAAAACTAGCCCTATTAGTAAAACGGGGTGCGCGGGGGTCAAAACACGACAAAATAACATAAAAATGGGTATGGACTCTTTTTTTCATATTTGGAACAACACAGGGGGGGTTGCTCTCCGAAAATAAAAAAAAAAAAATTCCATGTATTCATGCAATGGTCTAATGAGCATGCACTGTTGTTTTCACATCTCCTACCGACCCGGTTTGCTCAAATTTATGCACGATTTTTCCGATTATACGCACATTTAGACGATTAAATTGACCGAAAAAATCACGAAGTGCACGATATGTATTTTGATTTGAACGCCCATTTTCATAATAAGCCTGAATAACTTTAACGCGTTGCTCGCCTGTGTATCTTTCCATGGTTCAAATTGAGTTAGTCTGAAATTGAGAAAAGTCAAATGAAATGCAGAAAAACACTTGACGTTTGGGTGTGGTTCACATTCAACATCGGCCCTTAAAATTTAACCAAATGCGGCAATTCTGCTCAATTCTGGTCAATAATTCTGCTTATTGACGAATCCCGACGATTGGAACCTCAGCGTATTGTGCCCTATACTTAAGAAAGCAGACCCAACAATCTGCGCCAGCTATAGAGGTATCAGTCTCATTTCCATCGCATATAAGGTTCTCTCAAGCGTACTGTGTGAAAGATTAAAGCTGATTACAAAAACACTAATTGGACCTTATCAGTGTGGCTTTCGTCCTGGAAAGTCCACCATAGACCAGATTTTCACGCTAAGACAAATCCTGGAGAAAACTCACGAAAATCAAATTGACACACACCATCTCTTTGTCGATTTTAAAGCTACGTTCGATAGCCCGAGAAGGGATTGCCTATACGCAACAATGTCTGAGTTCGGTATACCTGCAAAGTTGATTAGATTTTGCAGAATGACGTTGAGCAACACACGCAGCTCCGTCAAGGTAGAAAATGACCTCTCCGAAACCTTCAATACCGAAAGAGGTTTCAGGCAAGGCGATGCACTGTCTTGCGATCTCTTCAACATCATCATGGAGGGGATCGTACGAAAGGCCGGTGTGCATTGTAATGGCACCATTTTCTATAAAGGTGTCCAGCTCCTTGCGTACGCTGATGATATTGATATTGTCGGCAGAACCAAGAGAGATGTTACCGCTGCTTTCGCCGCTATCGAAAAAGAATCAGCCAAACTGGGTTTGACGATAAATGAGGGTAAAACAAAGTATATGCTGTCTACAAACAAGGGAGCGCGGCGTTTAGACTCCCACGTTTCATCCGGCAGCTATAACTTTGAAGTAGTGAAGGAGTTCGTATACCTTGGCACCGCCATTAATACCAAAAACGAAATCAGCCTGGAGATAAAGCGAAGAACAATAATTGCTAATAGGTGCTACTACGGGCTCAGTAAGCAACTAAGTTCCAGAGCTCTCTCGATCGACAAAACTAACACTCAACAAGGCATGGGTAGTTTCGCAAACTGATGCAGCCGCTCTGGGGGTGTTCGAGAGAAAAGTTCTTCGCAAAATCTTCGGTCCTGTTCGAGTTGGCGATGACTATTGCATCCGAATGAACCACGAGCTGTATGAGCTCTACGAAGACATTGACGTAGTTCGGCTTACAACTGTGCAGTGACTACGCTGGCTGGGTCATGTCCATCGTATGAACGACGAAGCTCCAGCGAAAAAGGTACTCGAGGCGAGGGTCGCTGGTCAACGACGACGAGGGAGACCATGCCTCCGATGGATGGACCAGGCTGAGGAAGCCCTAACCGCACTTGGTGTATCCGATTGGAGAAGGCGCGCAAAGCAGAGGCACCTGGCGAGAGCTGATGATGTCGGCCGAAACCCGGACGCGGGATGTTACGACCACCTAAATAAGTAAGT
The DNA here is from genome assembly GCA_914767935.1 of Coremacera marginata. Lineage (NCBI taxonomy): Eukaryota > Metazoa > Arthropoda > Insecta > Diptera > Sciomyzidae > Coremacera > Coremacera marginata. Next base: position 98,843,369 of record OU612047.1, on the reverse strand, counting down.
AAAGTCATGTATCAGCATAAAAACATAAATAAACAAAAATTATTAATTGCTTTTATGAACAACTGCTTGAATTGCAGGCGTTCATAAAATAAGAAAGAAATGTTTTGTTTCCATGAGCGACTGCAAGTACGATGACTCGAATTGCAACGTTCAAGAAAAAGACAGCAACTGACCTAATTTGAGCACATACGCTCAAGTTACCAAGCAGCGCTTTGCTTTATGGTTGTCAAGCGTTTCGTACTATGACGCGAGCGTTTCTTACTATGACACCGGCAGAAACAAGACAAAACAAAGCAAAGCGAGTAAATGTTTGGGTGCAACGGCATCAGCTTGCACTGTCAATGTACAAATAATGACGTTCATTTACCTGCCCTAGTTACTGCACTGCTTTGCATAGTGCAAAGAATGCGATTGCGTAACTCACTGCGACTACGTGATCGCATGTTACTAAGGGGAAGTGAATGAAACATAAAGATATGTGTGACACATAAATATGTTTTAAAATGACACACATATTAATTTGATTGGCTAGTGCGTTATTTTTCTGGAATCCATTTAAAAATATTGGAATTCTAAGAGGATGGAAACGCCCCCGAAAATTGGCAACTTTGCCTTTAAATACCTCCGACCGACGTAGAAATTGACAGAGTTAGAGTTAGAGTTCAAGTAAAAGCATTTAAAGTTCCAGTTCGATAAGTTAAGTTCGAGAATAAGAATATAAAAAAAATAAAGTGCCAAGCGAATAATACCTGCGTTTTATTCGAGCTCCCGTCTTTGGTCTCTCTTCTCCTTGCTGAAAGCACGGAGACCAAGGACGTTAAACACAACAATGAACAAAGCACGACCGCTTCACCCGGGATACTTTTTACGACTTCCTCTCTCCTCGTTAGTTTTCAGGGTTGTCGTTTCCACTTTTCAGTGTTGTCGTTTTCATTCCTAAATTATAATTCGAATGACTCATTGAGTTTAATGAGAAGCCAGACCTTAGAAAAAAATTTCAACACCTTGAAGCAGTACAAGTGCTTCAAAGGTAAATTCAATTTTCTGAAAAGAGATATACTGCTTAAAATACGACTTTTCTTAGTTATCAATCTAATGGTACATTTTTTGAGAGTAAGAAGTGGATTGATGTTATTACAATGCGTACCGCCCAGCAGGCCAAACCACGACCTAGCTTGGATTGAACAATACCAAAATAAATACAAGGAAGCGATTTTGTGGAGTAGAACTTCTTTAAATAATACAATTGCCTTGTTGTTGACAATAAATACTTTTTTAATGCAGCTGTGTGATCACTCCAATTCATTTTCCAGTCCAGTACTAAGTCTAGATATTTGAAAGTTTTCACACAATCAATATTAAAGCAGGTTCTCGAACAGGTGCCTGACTCATCATAAGGTTGCACGACGTTAAGAAAGCTACACGTTTCATTGCATGGAAAATACTTTTCACAATTTGCGCCATGAAAAGTGAAATCTCCTAATTATATATCTTTACCAGAGACGTTAAAAACGTTATTTTAGTCTTATCACTTAGAACTAACTTGTGTATAGTAATACAGTGTTTTAAAATTTCCAAGTCTTGATTAATTTCTACCACAGCCTCAAAAACTGAATCAGAAGAAAAAGTAGAAGCTATATCATCGGCATACGCTATAATCTTACCCATTAATTTATTTGAAAACAATGAATTTATATATATTAAAAATAAAATTGGATCCAAAACAGAACCTTGATAAACTCTAATAAGTATTTTGCCAGATGAACTGTAAAAGTTTTCAACTTTTTATCTTTTGAAAACTTATAATAAGTAACTTATAATAAGTCAAGTTTTCATTAGTAATCGAAGGAGAATTCTGTGAGGGATTATAACCCCTGTATATGGACTGGTATCTTACAAACTACTTACTAACTAAATTAAAAATATAAAATTTAGAATTCATCTTTGAATACGTTTGTTGCTTGCATGGCAACTATTTTTGATTTTTATATTATTTTTTATTTAAAATTAAAAAGAAAAGAAAAATAAGAAGAAAGAAAAGTTAAAATTGTTACATTATTTTTTTTAATTTTAAGACTTACGTTTTATAGTTTTTGTTACACTGTTTTTATAATATTGTCACTCAAATTATCACAAATTTATCACACGTGACCGCACTGTTTGCAACTTGGAAACATAAAATATTTTCTTCATAAATAAAAAAGTTGAAGTTGTTTTCGTTTTCTATGGTACCCTCTTAAATTTTTTCGTTTGATGTCGAAATAAATGTAAATAGAATTTGGTATACCTAGGACCATGGGAACCCGTGTAGACTTGCATCGATATATGTCATGTACTTGGTGATATGAGAAAAATGTGTTAATTTTTTAAAAAAACCCAAATAGCTTTTGTACAAGTGTAAATTTTCAAAAAGCTTCACAAGGTTCGAAAGGTTCACAGCACATTGTCTATTTAATATTTCTTTAAAATAAGCTAAAAAAACTCAATTTTTTTCTTGTTGCATTAAAAAAATCGAGAAAACTCAAAATTTGAAAAAAATTTAAATAAAATCTTGCAGAAATATTTTCTTAAACTATTCTTAATGCAGACGCAAAAAATTTAATTTCGAGTTTGAGTATTATTACGAAAAAAATCCGCAAAGATCCAAAAATACAAAATTAAAAAAAAAAAAAAAAATAGCATGCATAAGCATAATCTTGAGCTCTTTTTTTTTTAAGAAACAAAAAAAAGCCCAAATTCGGAAAAAAGTTATAACTGAAACTTGACTTTTTTTCAAAAATACTTAATATATTTCTTAATCGGAGTGGCTTTAATAATTCTGAAAAATATTTCTGATTTGTGTTTGAAAAATTTTTCAATTCCAATGTTACCAACACACCGAGTTTTCATTCCGTTCCTTTTTATGTTAGATTTTGGTATTTTAACGAAAAAGTTCCTTAAAGCCGAAAAATGCTCTAACATTTTAACACTTATGCACTAATTTCACTCATTTATATTTAAAACATACGAAAACTAAATTTCTGCTCATTCTGGCACGTAGCTTCTACGTAACTTGTAAAAACATGTTTCAATGAATTTCGGTACGGGTTGTCGACGAAATTTTCTAAAATTTATAAAAAATCGGTTTTTCTGAAAAAAACTCTTGAACTATCAATGGCATTGGCAAAAAGTAAGCTCCTTAATCTCCATAGATTATTAACCCAAAAAAGTTTTTTAAAATAACATGGAAAGATAAAAAAGTTCCATGGCTGCAAATATGCAAAAAAATTATGGAAAAATTCCTACGGGTTCAAAAGTTACAGCCCGATTAGTGAGAGTGCATTTTTAATTTTTGCGCTACCTACGTACGGCAGCTTGTTTTACTTGCTACCTGACTTTTGGTGGTTATTATTTCGTATCTACTTGAAGGGTGTTTTTTTTTGTTTGTTTTTGAATTTCTTTATATTTCTTTATATTTATAACTCATGTAGTGGAATTTTTATTTTATATGCTCAGTTATTTGGCATCTTTTGCAGCGTGAAGTGGTTTTTTTGTGAAAAATATTGAAAAATGAAGCGTCGTTCTTTAGATCGAAAAGGCAAAAGAGGTTTTTTACACAAAATCGTTACACCAAGAAAACCTATTTCAACAGAAGAAATGGAATCTGAGGTGGAGTTCACTAGTACATCTGCTAAAAAACTTCATGGAGCATCAGTGAATGTTGGTTGTGATGAAACATTTTCCTACTGCATATTACAATATGCTGAAATATTTTTCGGCATTGCTGATTGCCTTGTTTGTCGAAAATGTAGTGGAAATGTAAAATTTGAAAAGAAATTTATGCGTGGCCTTGGATTCAAACTAGTTATATTTTGTACAAAGTGCAATGACGATATCAAAACCATAAATTCATCACAATTGATAAACGGTAGAGCGTATGAAATCAATAGGAGAATTGCTGCCACTATGCGCATTCTTGGGAAAGGACTGTCGGCCACGCAACTGTTTTATGGATTTACCAACATGCATCACTCAACGACCAAATGATGCTATTATGGAAAATGTTGAAAAAGCCGAAACCACAGTTGCTCAATCATCAATGAAGTGTGCTGCTGAGAAAGAACTATCAGAAACTGGTATGATGGTATAATTGTGTCTGGCGATGGAACTTGGATAAAAAGAGGTTTTTCTTCTTTGTTCGGAGTGGCTACACTCATTGGACACTTTACGGGGAAAGTAATTGATTTTGAAGCCAAAAGTGCCTACTACAAAAAGTGTGAGTACCAAAAAGAAAATTTGAACAACGCAGACAAAATATGAAATATGGTTCTCAAAGCATGAAGCATCGTGCTCCATGAATCATAGCGGCAGCGCAGGAAAAATGGAACCGGATGCAATTTTGACAATGTTTCAAAGATCTTAACTACTATATGGTGTCAAATATCAGTATTACATCGGATATGGAGACTCAAAAACATTTTCTTCATGCATTGGCCATGTACAAAAACGTATGGGTTCACGGCTACGAATATTGATTACAGATTTTAAAAAACAAATACACCAGTAAAAGAGCCAGGAACATCACGAACAAGCCTCAGCGGCGAAGGAAAATTAACAGCGAAATTGATTGACGAACTGACAGTTTATTATGGATACACCATTAGAAACAACATCAATTCTTTGGAAAATATGCGTAATGCCATTTGGGCAACATTTTATCACAAGATATCCACAGATGAAAATCCTCAGCATATGTTTTGCCCTACAGGTAGTGACAGTTGGTGTTATTGGCAGAAGGCAAAGGCAGAAGGGTCAACTGTTCTCCATAAACCACCACTTCATGAAATAGTGCAAAAGGCAATCAAAACAGTTTACACGGCGTTGAGTAACGATGAATTGCTAAACAAGTGCTTGGGTGGATTCACGCAAAACTCCAATGAAAGTTTGAATGCAAAAATTTGGCTCATTGCACCTAAGTGTATGCCAGGCAGCAACAGAATTGTTAATATTGCAAGCTGCATGGCAGTGTCTACTTACAATGACGTCGCTTATAGTTTTTTGCAAATGTTTCAACTACTTGGCATCACCATAGGAGCTACAGCATTGAATTTTTCCAAAGGAAATGATGCAAATCGTTTGAAATGCTTCAAAAGAAGCCCGAATTGCTAAACGATTGCAAAAACTATAAGAAACAGCACAACACAAGAGAACGTAGGCATACAGTACGAAGCAGGCATGGCAGATTGAAGGTAACCTTTTTTTTCTTTGTTCACAAACTTTGAACGCGTTTATCTCGAAACCATGATTTTCGTACTGGTTGCGGCACTACTAGCGGGTTCATTTTTTGACGAAATTTTTTTCTTTTTTGTATTTTTTAAACTTGATTCGCTATCGTATGACACGAGCTTTTTTTTAAAATGTTTTTTTCGATTTTTTATGAATTTTTGAAGCCAATATTTTTTTCGAAAAAACACACTTTCACACTTGGAACATCACCAAAAATTGAAAAAAAAATTAAAAAAAATTAAAAAAAAGCTCGTGTCTACGATAACCAATTTTGTTAAGATTTAAATAAGTAATTTTTTTCCAGATCGGACAATTTTTGCAACTCCCAGCGCTGCAACCACGAGGCCCCGTTTTTTCTCTGCCGCCAGTTTGGAGCTCTATAAAACCGTGTTGGAGTGAAAAATATATTTTTTTGAATTTTTTCTCGTGTAATTTGGTCAATTCTCTACAATAATAAAAACAAATTTTGGAAAAATGTTTGTTTTTGACTGAGTTATGAATTTTTATAAAAAGGTCTGTTTTCTCTGCCGCGAATGTCATGTCCCCCCTTAACGCAATTAACGGAAAAAGAACGGTTTTTCACATTTTTGCCTATATCTCCAAAACTTGACCTGATAAAAAAACTCACTACGGTTTTGAACTCAGCGCACAAAAATACATTACAAGACCGTGTAAGCCTGTGTTATTTATTATTATTTATTATTAATTATTAATTAAATTAGTATAAAAAGAACAGGTTCTTTTACTACTCGTATACAAAGAATATAATGTAATAATGAATATAATAAAATGAATATTACAGATTACATATTATAAAAATTAAACAATAAACATGAATCATTTTGGATTTTGAGCATAAGTTATTTTAAATTATAATTAAAAGAAATCTACTATTATTATTATTATTAATATTATTTAATATAGCTTTTAAATATATGAACTGTAAAGGTTGACGATACACAGTATTATAAAGAAGACAGAAAAGAATCAGATGAAAGAGGACTGAGGGAAAGAGTGAAGTTAAGAATGATAACTGGTTACAATAACAAAATCTTCATAGTTAAGTTTACATTTTAAATAAAGCTTGCCTAAATCTTCCAATTCCATTAATGGATCTTAAATGGTTTGGTAAAGAATTCCACAATCGAATGGCGCTATTGAAAAATCATCTCGTTGAATCAAGGAATTTAAAATTAGGTACTATCAGCACATTACTTCGAACTGACTGGGAAAATTGTAATTTTTCAAATAGGTATAGGGGAATTTTTGACCAAATCAGCTTATATAAAAAGATACAAGTCCTGGCGTTAAGGTAACTAGACAAGTCACAGCCAAGAATAGAATTCTTGTACTGTGAAATATGATCGAATTTCCGAATGCCATGGACATATCTCGTAGCGTGATTGAATGCTACATGTAGTTTATGCTCAGAGTGTGAATCTAATTTCCTATATATAAGTTCAGAGTACGTTATAATAGGTAGTATCAACTGTACCACAAGCTTACGCCTGGTTTCTAAGGGCGTAAAGTCGGCGGACATTCTAAGGTTTCTAAGGCAACAGTATATTTTACGGATAATGCTGTTAACATGATCGGTGCACGTTAGTGTTGAGTTTATATGGAAACCTAGGCTTACAACATTGGTAACAAGTTTAAGTTTTTTGTCACCTATAAACAAGTCAGAGATATTTTCAAAAAAAAATTTAGATGCCGAGATTGGTAGAACGTAAGATTTAAGTGCATTAAGCTGCAAACCGTTTCTTATAGACCATTGGTTAATATATTGGAGATCTTCATTAAGTCTACAACTCAAGTCCTCCAGGAGACCGGTTCTACGGGAAAGATGTAATTGAACATCATCCGCATATGCATGCATAGATGAATGTTTACAAGTTGAGAAAATGTCATTGATTAAAACGGAAAACAACAATGGGCCAAGAATTGAACCTTGTGGTACTCCACTGCGTACCAATTTAAATTGAGAACACCTATCACCAACCCTAACTCTTTGGAATCTATTTGACAAATAGCTTCTCAAGAGACTAACAGCATTATCACAGAAGCCATACCAGCACTTTAGTTTTTGACAAAGTAAGAAGTGATTTACAGTGTCGAAAGCCTTAGAAAAGTCGAGCATGCATATGATTTTCGTATATCGTTCAAAACTTTCATAGTAGCAGTGGAACAGCTATGGCCGGCTCGAAAGCCAGATTGTAGGGGAGATAGCATATTATTAGTGTTCAAAAAAATTTAAATTTGATCTGCCATAATCGCTTCACACACCTTAGAGAGCGAGGACAAAATACTAACTGGCCTGAATAGCAATAGGGACTACCTTTGCAATTGTCCAGGAATGAGGAAAAGAAGACGTGGTAAAACAGTGGTTAATGATGTGGGTTAACGGACTAAGAACGTACGGTATAATTAGCTTAATAAATCTTATAGAGAGGCCATCCGCTCCAATAGCATTTGATTTCATTTTCATTATGTACTTGCTCACATCATTCTCACTTACTGCAGAAAATTGGAAATGTGGTTCACCAATGTCATCGACTATATTTATGTTTCCTTGAAAAGAACTGCTGGAGAGAAAGAAATTGTTAGGAACATCAGGATCAACTTAACAATCAGAGCTAGATTTTTCCCAATGCCTAGGTTTTTTAGATTCCTCCACAGTACTTTGGATGGGAGCGAGGTGTTTAGCTTAGCAGACCAGTAGTTACGCTTCGATTGCTTAATAACCAAAACTGAAGCATTTCTGGCAATCCTGTAATTTTCCCAGTTTTCAGACGACGGGATTTTTTTTCCAGCGACTATGCATTTGGTTTCGTTTTTTTAATAGAATTTTTGACATTAGTATTAAACCAAGCACAAGAAGTATTTTTTATTATAGTAGTTCTAGGGTGAACATGATTTACAAAAAGATTGTTAAGGTTATTAGAGAAGGCTTCTACTTTTTTATTAATATCAGAGAGAAACCATATATCGTTCCAGGGTACTATGCGTATATCACGATGAAGGGCAGAGACGTTTATAGACTTAAAGTCAGGGTAAGAGATAGTCCTAGAGGTAGTTGCACGAGATAAGTTAATGCCAAGAGAACAGAAGATTAGATCATGATCAGAAATAAAATAAATCTGGTCAAACAAAAGAATTGTCGATTGGTCAGAGACAATAAAATAGTCGAGAAGACTAGGGATATGATTATGCGAAAATCGCGTGGGCATAGTTTCATTTACAATTGACAGACCGACGGACGACAAATTTTCATACAAAGATTTAGAAATGTTATCAAGACATAAAAGATTAACATTGAAATCCCCACACAAAACAAAAAAATCAAAGTCGACCGCTAAATCAGAAAGTTGAGAAAAGTTGGAATTTAGACTCAGACATTTGTTAGGGTTATAGACTAGGATGGGGCGATTTGAACATCTTAAGGGGCGCTTCGCGTTTCTGATTCTTGGGATTGTAATGAGCAAATAGCCCACTAGACCATACGTCTACGGTGAAAATCGAGCTTCCAGATTTTGACTTGCAGTTTTTTTCTCAGGCTCAGCGTTTTTTTTTTTGATATTTTGGCCTATAACAGCCAAACCATTGAGATTTTCGATCCAATACTAAGACAAAAATTGTAGCCAAGACAATAATTAAGAACTAGATCGCAAAAGCATTGGAACGCTCCTCAGGCAGTTTTGGCCTTGTGAAAGTGCAAATTTTTCGTGAAAATATTGATAAATTACCATTTTCAGTTGTTCATAGCGCAAAATCATAAAAATGTTCTATTTCTTATTTTTTCCATTTTTTTTATCCAAAAATATAATGTTTTTTTTTTGTTTTGTTCAATATTTATTTTGAAAATTATGAGAAATTCATTTAAAGTACAAAGAAATTGTATTGGTAGAAACAAGGTATGAATCGAAAAGAAAGCAATTATTGTTTTAAACGATTTCACATCAAAAATTCCAATTCAGTGTATTTTTCATTCAAAGATTGCCTTCCAAATCTTTTCGAGATTCCATACAATGCGGTTTCTTTCGGTCTTCAGATGATTCAGAATGTTTTTTTGTTTTGTTTAATATTTATTTTGAAAATTATGAGAAATTCATTTAAAGTACAAAGTAATTGTATTGGTAGAGACAAGGTATGAATCGAAAAGAAAGCAATTATTGTTTTAAACGATTTCACATCAAAAATTTAAATTCAGTGTATTTTTCATTCAAAGATTGCCTTCCAAATCTTTTCGAGATTCCATACAATACGCTTTCTTTCGGCCTTCAGATACAGATGCCATTATACCTTCACGGTTTTTGTCGATTGAGCGCTTAGCAACACTAGCTAGTAGCTGGACATGACGCTCCGTACCTTGAATATGACAAGGTATTAGTGGGTCTGAAAATGGTGGATCTTCATCATCTACACATTCGTGGTATTGTTGTAAATGCTCATACGAAATTTTCCTGGTAAATGGCGGTTCAAATAACAATGCTTTGTCCTCTAAATCGATCATATGAACGTAATCCGTACAATTAAAATTGATATTTGGTTTTACATATTCGCGAAGCTCAGTCAAATCGCAAACGTTGTCGCGAATATACAATATTTTTTTGAGTGCCAATTTAAGAATTTCTTTACAATCATCGAATAACATGCTCAACAAAACATTTTCACTGTATGCGAAATAGGAATTATTCTGTATTACGGGATTTACGATGTTACGTAAGTTGTCTGGTAAATTTGTAAAATTTGTAAATTTTGTGATGGTTTTTCTGTCGCAATATACACACGGAGCAATCTACTAGCTTTTGTTATCCATCTCGAATGTCCTACCGGTCCAGGTTTGATGTGTGCAAGATTAATTGAGCAACTACCATTTGAAATGGCTTGGGCAATTTGGTATATATATTTAACGTTCGTGGAAAGTTGATTTTCAGTATCTGTACTCATTGGTGGAATGTGTTCAAGTGGAATAAGTTGAAAATTTTCGACAATCTGAAAAATGTTTAGATTATTTCAATAAAAAAATTACAAAACTATATCGTATAGAGAAAGAAGTACATAAAGTTATGATATTTACTTGTAATGTATTGCAAATATCTATCCTTCGAGCTAACGATCCAGTGCTTTTTGTCGGTCCAGTAGTGGCCGATTTTTCGACAGCGTTGTACAAATGTCGGAACGGCAATTCGTTGTGATGAAGTAAACAGATAAACCAATGTATTGGTCTATCTAGATAGCGTTCAATGAGACGCAATACACCTCCAGATGTGCCAGTGTTTGCCAAATCACCGTCACTACAGACGGCAATTAAATTTTCAAGTGAAAGATTTTTGATTTGAAAAATGCAATCAATTCGGCTTGTTTCTCTTTGGAGGTTTCGTCTTGGCCTTCTAAATTCACATAGCCAATTAGTGACGAATGTGGTTCACGGATTACTACTAGGTGTGGTTCTTTTCGCATTGTAGTGTGATAAACTTCATTAATTTTCTCCCGAGTTAATGAATCATTTTTGCGACCATCAAACTTAAAAGCGATCAACGATTCACCATCGTGATTTGCTCGTAAAATATCGTGCCTCGATTTTTCACGCTTTCGGCTCACTTTTCTTTTATCCATAATAATGGTTTCACCTCACTCATCCTTAAACTGTATGTCAGCGAATAAAGCTGAAGCCAAAACAGATGCTAATCGATCGGATACTCCAAAGCGATCGCACATCATTGCAAACCGTGGTGTACTATATCTTGGAGCATACATTCTCTCCGCACGGTTGGTGTATGGATTTCCGAACCAGGAGGTTCATAGTTTTCCAATTCATGCACATCTGATGCGGTTGGTTGAAATATTGGATCAGATGATGCACCTGAATGTAAAGATGGTAACACAGTCGATATTTCTGTTTCGACTGGCAAATATTCAGGTATTGTAAGTCTGCGTTCGTTATGCTGATCTAACATGAATTCATGGAGTCTGTCAGAAATTTCGCCACAATTACATCGAGCTGTTTTGAGCTGGCATTTACATTTTCCAATGTAAAATATTTTCGTTGTGCTGTCAACAAATTCTCTGAAGTTAGCATAATTCTTTGTTTGTCTCACGGTAATTTTCCAATAATCTGCCCAATTTCTTAATAATATTATTATTTTCAATAACCTCAATATTTAATTTGTTCCAAATTTGTCTCAATTTGTGGCAAACGTGTGGGGTAAATGTGCCGTATGAAAACATTTTATTTGCGTTTTTGCAACGAGCGGCCAAGAAAAAATAATGTTTCAAAATGTCGCTCGTAGTTGGAAGCGAAATATCGTCTAATTCAGCCTCTAAACCGAATGCCAATACGTTTTGCGAAGGCATATGTTCTAGATTTGATGATGACGCTGATGATTCTGGCTGCGTCTCCATCTCCACATTTTCGGTATTATCAGAATCCACTGGATTATCCATACGTTTTATATCTTAAATTAAAAAAATGTTTTTTATTAGCACTGCACAGTTTATACACGAAACAATTATTTCTAAAACTTACATTTGCGGCAGATATTTTAAAATGCGTATTTAATTTTATGTGTATTTGATGCTGTGATCGTTTACAATAAAATAACAAAAATGCGTCAAATGAACTGAAAACAATAGAAGAATAAAAAGTAAGAAATAAAATAAATAGAATAAAATAAAAAAATAGAATAAAAATAAGAAATAGAACATTTCTATGATTTTGCGCTATGAACAACTGAAAATGGTAATTTATCAATATTTTCACGAAAAATTTGCACTTTCACAAGGCCAAAACTGCCTGAAAGAGCGTTCCAATGGTTTTGCGATGTACTAGAGAGTACTACTTAACTATTGTCTTGGCTACAATTTTTGTCTTAGTATTGGATCGAAAATCGCAATGGTTTGGCTGTTATAGGCCAAAATATCAAAAAAAAACGCTGAGCCTGAGAAAAAAACTGCAAGTCAAAATCTGGAAGCTCGATTTTCACCGTAGACGTATGGTCTAGTGGACTATTTGCTCATTACAATCCCAAGAATCAGAAACGCGAAGCGCCCATTAAGACTTTTTTCCTTCCATACTAATCGCCCTCACCCTATTATAGACACACGAAAGAAAAATTTTTGTATTGCTATCAGAAATACAAAGATTAAGAAACTCAACAGTATCACTGTTTGATTTATTAATTACTGTAGCATTTACGTTTTTTCTGCAGTAAATAGCAATCTCAATCTCATAATTTATTAAAATATGTATTAAAATTTTGAAGAATCCTCAAACTATTTTCCCGCATTCATAGTTGCCTGCAAACTATATTTTATAAAATAAATAGTCCCTAAGGGATAAAAGTTTGGCCACACCTGATCTAAGCGCAGTGCATTTTGTGATCTCTTTTAACATTGCATGCCCTAGAAAGGGTAGCGCTCCGTAAAACATCCCAGACGAGCAAATAAGGAGTAATCAAAAGGAAATATTTTCTAAAATATATTTTCTTACAAAAAGTAGTGAGAGGGAATATTCATTGAATTTTTTCTGTGCATTTTTTGCTCCTATAAAACAGCACCAGAGCGCTCCCTTGCACCAGTTGCTCCTCAGGGGAGCGATCGAATATTTTTTTACTGGGAAGACAAAGCCTATGTTGGTGTTATGTTTAAAAATGACCAGGCCTGACGCCCATCTTTTAATGTTATTTATACTTTTTTATAATAAAAAAAAAGTTATGATGCTGTTACACTCTTGCAAGACCAGTGAAATCATTCGGAGACAGCTTGCACGGTCAGCGAAGCCCGAGGTGAATACATGTCGATACACGCCAAGTGCGGAGAAGTCAGCAGCGCAGCAAAATCAACAAACATTCAGCAACGGACGACACTTGATTGTATGTGGGCTTGTGTTGTTTTTTTTATTTTGTTTTTTCCTTTTGGAAATTATAGATCAACTTAATTTATTTAAGTTGGAAAAAACTGTGCTTACTTTTTTTAATATAAATTTATGTTGAAAATATGCGGACCATCTTTGCCTGCAAACCGACTGTTCTGTGCACTTTATCAACCCTTTTTGAGATTTTTTTTTAAAAAAATCAAGGAGCAAGAAAAAACTTCGACCGTTTTTCGACATTCAAACTTCGTTTAATAAGATAAAATTTCATTCACATATTCTCCGTACTACTTCACCTGTATTATGTTCTTTCCCGAGAAAAGTCAATAAATAGTACAAAATATAAATCATATAAAACCCACTTTTTACATTCTATATTTTAACCACTGCTATCAAACATACAAACATACACACACAAAAACACATATAAATGCAAACACACATATAAATACCCAATCAGCCAAACAAGCTTGGAATGAGCTTGTAGCAATCTGTTGTGAGTCACTGAGTCACAACCCTGTAGGAAAATCAACTAATTTAAAAGTAGTTAATAAAGTAGTTTTTTGTCAACCACATCTAGTTGAAATTCTGACTTTTTCCCATAGAACGAACTAACTTATTTTGTATGGTGATGTCCGCTAAATAAGTCAATTGACTTTCGTCTGATATATTTTCAACTACTTGTTAAATTAGTTATATTTAAATTCTTTTTTAATGACTTTAAAACAACCAATTGAAAACTATTACTCATGGCCTAAAGTTAATAATATTTGATGAAATAACATGGTTAAATATATATAAACTTGTAATATAATAAAAATTTGCAATTAAAACATGTCAAAATCATAGTAGTTGCCGCCTTAATATAATTCAAAGTAGCTCATATACTGGTTTTTTTTTAAACTAGTTTTTTAATTAGTTGTTTTTAAAAACAAGTCAGTTCGTTCCTATAGGGAACTATGAAAACCAATGCAAGACTTAAATCAATACATATTTGTAGGCACTACCTCTGGTGCCATACAACAAACTTAATAAATTCACTTAAATTCAAAGTCAATGCCAAGTTCAAGTGCATGAAAATGCAGCGTCAGCGATAAGGCGTAAAACAGTTTAAGCTCAGCGCGTGTTACCAGCCGGTACCCAGCGACCAGCTTAAATAAAAAGCCGTAGCGCCGGTGTGTTGTTGTTGTCTCACCGTGAGAAATAAACTGACACCGCTTTGCCTTTTGCATTGGGCGCGAAATGCATTGACAGCATTTTTAATTAATAATATTTTATTGTTGTAATTTATTTATTTATTTATTTATTTATTGGCCAAACAATGCAATTTACTTACTCTAACTTAATTTAAATTTATTTTTTTTTTATTTTATTTCTTCTCCCCTTTTCTTGTTCTGGTGTTCAAAAATGTACGAATTGAAGTGGGCGTCATCCGCCCACCTAAATGACATGATTTCACGAACACGTCAAAAAGGAGGGGCAGAAAGAAAATTAAAAATAAGAGTAAAAGGTACTTACACACTAGAAAGAGGAGAAGAAAAGAGAGAAGATAAAAGGCTGGGTTAACTAGGAAGAGAGAGAGACTTGGATAGTACTTATTTCCAACAAGTTTAAAGAGGGCATGCTTAAATGTGGTATACATACGGGTAACTATTTATATACAGGTAATTTAACTTAAGCCTGAGTTAATTTTGGTTAACGAGGAACTTAGACAGGGTTTGCTTGAAAGAGGATTTGGACATGGAAGGTGAGAAGTATACGGAAACGTTATTGAATTCTCTAAAGCATCGACTGATGGGTTCATTGTTTGCGTATGTAGTTTGGTGCTGATATTCAGTTAACAGCCGAGTATGCCTAGTACGTCTTATTGGTTCGTTAAGACATATCATACTAGAAATATATTCACTGTCAATAGCACCATTAATAACATCGAATGTGAAACATGAGCCCAATAATGTTCTTCTTGATGATAATGGCCTCAAGTTTAAAAGGCTGAGTCTGTATTCATATGAAGGAAGGCTATTATAATCACGGGGGTTGTACATGTCTCTCAACGTGTATAGTAAGAATTGCTTTTGAATAGACTCGATTCTTTCGCTATGGGAATCGAAGGACGGACTCCAAATTATGCAGGCATATTCAAGTATTGGCCGCACAGTATAAGGCCGCACTTAAGGATATTAAGATGCAGTTTATTTTGGATACACCATTGCTCAAGAGACAACAGTTTTGACTGTAAAAAATTTGCATCTATCTCTGATTTGATTGCATAGTACATTTTTAAATCATCTGCATACATAAGGTGTGGGATATCGTTCAGGACTTCTGACAAGTCTGATATAAATATGTTAAAAAGAAAAGGACCAAAGTGGCTGCCTTGCGGAACAATTGGGTTTGTGTTATTCGACCACATGGAAGGTTTTACGCAAAGATCTTGGTGTAAAACCGTATAAAATACAGCTCGTGCAAGAACTGAAGCCGAACGATCTGCCACAACGTCGAATTTTCAGTGAATGGGCCCTAGAAAAGTTGGCAGAAAATCCGCTTTTTTATCGACAAATTTTGTTCAGCGATGAGGCTCATTTCTGGTTGAATGGCTACGTAAATAAGCAAAATTGCCGCATTTGGAGTGAAGAGCAACCAGAAGCCGTTCAAGAACTGGCCATGCATCCCGAAAAATGCACTGTTTGGTGTGGTTTGTACGCTGGTGGAATCATTGGACCGTATTTTTTCAAAGATGCTGTTGGACGCAACGTTACGGTGAATGGCGATCGCTATCGTTCGATGCTAACAAACTTTTTGTTGCCAAAAATGGAAGAACTGAACTTGGTTGACATGTGGTTTCAACAAGATGGCGCTACATGCCACACAGCTCGCGATTCTATGGCCATTTTGAGGGAAAACTTCGGAGAACAATTAATCTCAAGAAATGGACCGGTAAGTTGGCCACCAAGATCATGCGATTTGACGCCTTTAGACTATTTTTTGTGGGGCTACGTCAAGTCTAAAGTCTACAGAAATAAGCCAGCAACTATTCCAGCTTTGGAAGACAACATTTCCGAAGAAATTCGGGCTATTCCGGCCGAAATGCTCGAAAAAGTTGCCCAAAATTGGACTTTCCGAATGGACCACCTAAGACGCAGCCGCGGTCAACATTTAAATGAAATTATCTTCAAAAAGTAAATGTCATGGACCAATCTAACGTTTCAAATAAAGAACCGATGAGATTTTGCAAATTTTATGCGTTTTTTTTAAAAAAAAAGTTATCAAGCTCTTAAAAAATCACCCTTTACTTGTTAGCTTATCACAAATAATTTTTTTAAAAAGTTTTGGAATGGCTGATAAAATGGCTATGCCTCTATAATTTTCAACAGACCTTTTATCTCCACTCTTGTAAATTGGTGTTAGATGGGATGATTTCCAATATGAAGGAAATGTCCCACAAGACAGTGATTCGTTAAAAATTATGTATAACGGCAGAAGTAGTTGGTCTAAACATCGCACCAGGAAGGTTGTAGGAATAAGGTCCGGTCCAGGTCCCTTAAATAAATCCAGTTTTTGTATGGCATTAGAAATCTCTTCCTGCCTTAAATTTATACTAACCACCACAATATTTGAGCTAGGAGAAGAGGCTTCAAATTGGGTAGTAGATTGACAAAAGACCTCCTTAAAATGATCCGCATATAAGTTGCTGATTTCATGAGGGTTGGACGAATTGGCAATACCTTTAAACATAGACGATGTAAAGCCGCTAGATTTACGCTTCAAGTTAACAAAGTCAAAGAATTTTTTCGGTTCTTGGATGATTTTTAGCCATGGCTCTGAAAGCTTATTCTTTTTCTTTATTTTTGGCACATAACTTTCGATAGCTGTAAAAATGTGCTGATAAAATTTAGAGACAGCGCTATCTACGTCTAAGTTGGAAAGAATATAATTCCAGTTTAGAGCATTAAGATAACATTTTATGCTTTCGTAATCGGCGTTGAGGTTATCGTACGCAATGGAGTTATTATAAGATTGGGTAAAGGTAACTTCATTATAAGAGAAAGCAACCGTTAAGGCTGTATGGTGAACAGAGTTAGCTAACAAATTTTCTGCATCACTGCATGGGCTTACCTTCATTTCCTCATATGCGTTAGTAAAGACTAGGTCCAACCATCTCCCATTTTGATTTTGTACAGAAGAAACTTGATGCAGATCACTGTCATAAAAGGTACTTAGCAATGTGAAATGTATGATATTTGAAAGGTTAACAGGAAGAAGATAGTTGTCATTTTCATCGGTGACAAACGATATATTTCGACGATTAAAGTCAACAAGAATAACAACTTTATCTTCCTCATTTACAGTAGAGATAAAGGCGGACAGTGTTTCACATAGCTCGTTGAATGTTGTTTCACTTGAGCAGGGAGGAATGTAAACGACACCAATGTACAAATATAGACTATTTCCTAAGCAAATTGTAATTATTCGGTGATCGAAGAGCTTGTGGGTAGGTGTATCTATAAGCTCACTTGAGAGAGAATTGTGAGATGCTATCAGGACTCCTCCTCCTCGTGAAAGACCTGTTGAGGAGTAGTCCCGATCATTTCTGAAGACAGTCCAATTACTGTCAAGAACTTCCTCATTATTGAAAGTATCATTTAACATTGTCTCAGTGAATACTAGTACATTGACATTGAGTGGCATGATTTGGCGTCAACATAAAGTTTTTGTAATTTGCTTCTCATGCCAACACAGTTGTGGTAAAATATGTTTAACAAATTTGAGTTAGGGACGATAATATTGTTGCTGCTCTTTGCGTGATTTTTGAAGAAGAGACACTTGTTTTGTTCTGACGTGAGCGCCATATGTGTCTAGATCCGCCTTGACTTGATCAATCGTTACGCCAAGTTGTTCGTGAAAGCAAACAAAAAGGTTACGTAAGTCATCAACAACGGTAGGTAGCCCTTCTTGCTGAATTAATACTCTAAGATTAGTTTTGGTCTTGCCTTCAATGCATGTTGAATCTGGGGCCTTATGCATATAAGCGAGATATAAACGAACGTTGTTGTACACACTGTTCTCCCTTAGACAAGAAAGAGCATATCTGCTCTCAGTGTCTGCGCAAGAATTCAATGTCAATTTAACTTTTGGAGGAAGTAGAGGATCTAGAAATGACGCAGGGCTACCAGGTTGATCACAAGGCACATTTAGAACCGGAATAGTTTTATAGACACTTTTGGTTGGTGGTGATGAATTTAGAGTATGGGAGTGGATGAAGTTCGGATACTTATCATTGTTGGTTTCATTGTTGTTTAGATTAAATGAAACCCGTCTTGGATAAGTGGAAGATTTTTTCGATATTAGATTGCTTTTCACCGTATTGTTAGTTGGAGCGGTATTCTGGTTGACTTTGGGAGAGAATATTCGGAAGATGTTAGTTTTAAGATTCCAATTAGTATGATGAGAGAGTTTGAGCTAGAACTATAATTACTCTTAGAAGGATTCTTAGAGTAAGAATTAGTATTTATGTTAGAGTTAGACAAATTTTTAGGTTTATTGGTGTTGTGCTTAGGATTATTGCTTATTTTAATGTTAGAGCTCGTGTATGAGTTTGACTTATAGTTACTAGTTTTATATATTTTCGGAGTACTCCCGGCCTTATCTGTCCACTTTGATATTGTAATAGTTCCAAGAGTTTGGACTCCATCGGAGGCACTCAGGACCAGCCAAGCGTATTTCGTGGGCATGATAACTTTAAAGCTGCTAAATTTTGCACGGCTTCGAGATGTTTTCTCGCAATCGGAGATGGAGACGCGAAATTTTTTTAAAAAGTATTCTCGCACCGAGGATACAGATGTCTTCGAGGGAAAACCTTTGATGAATACTGTGGTAGATTCAAATTGATTAGCAGACTTAAGCTTTTGGATCCTGTTTTCCCATTCTGTGATAGTCCACGAGGTTCCAAATCGCTCAATAACTCTACGCGGCGCTGCTGTAGGTGCTATAAATTCCAAGTTGGATACAATGGAAGTGTTTAGATAAGCTGGCTTATTTGGTGGCAAGGAATTAACTGGTGGTGAATGGTTGGACGCTTCCAAAATTTCATGAAAGACGGAAGATGAATTATGGTGAGGGACCTGTGAGGTCATGACTTCCGTGCTATTAGGCGCAGATCTAACCTCATCCACTATATCTGCAAGCGTTGCCCGGAGCACAACCATATCGTCACTGATATCACTTATTTTTTCAAATAATATTTCAAACATTGGATCAGGTTACAATGGTGATGGTTCGGGGTTTCTTGAGTTAGATTGGATCGCGGTTTCCACATCATTACGCAAAGACCTCAGAGCACTTAGTATGTTGTTGGCTGAGTATTTTTTTTTAAGTAGTTCAATAATTTTGTTGGCTTCAGATTTTAGCTTTTCGGTCGTAGCTTTGCACTGAAGGGTTTTATCACTGTCACTTATAGTTTCCGTCAACAATTTCAGGTTCTTAGAAATAGTTGAGATATTCGCATTGTTTGATTTGCTCAAAAATTCAACTCTCGATATGTCATCGGATACTTGATTTAGCAAGTCGAGATTTGGGATACTATTAACCAATTGCTTGTTATCGGAATACATTACTTTTAGGGAGTCGCTTAAACACTTTATAGCAAGCATAATGTGTGACAGTGACGAGTCCCTGCACTCGTCACAGAAGAATTTGAAATGAGCCTCATATTCTTGAATGTAGTTAAGGCTTCTCTTTGTCATTCCCACACAGATACCGTGGTATGATTTTCCGCACAGGCCATTACATATAATTTTTGGCACGTTTTTGTCCTCAATAGTGCAGTTGTTATAGGCGCAAGTGAATTCCATTGTTGTATTTTTTGGTAAATGGGTCAGTTTTTTTTCTGGGTCAAACACAGTATGCAGCAGCTTTAGTAGTTTAAAAAGCTGAATTTTTATTAAATAAATCGCAGATAGAGTTTTTTAATTGTTTGTTATTGTTTTTTTTGTATGGGGAATTATTTTTTGTTGTTTTTTTTTTATGGGTGAAGTGAACAGCAAATAATGCACTTTTTATTTTATTTTAATTGCAATGATTAACCACAGTAACCAGCAGCTTAAGCACAAACAGCAAATAGTTCAAAGTTAATTTAGCAGAAGGTGCTCTTTTTTTTTTTGATTTTGTTTTAGTTGTGTCGATTAAAAAATAGCGGAGTAAAATCAAAGGCACGTCCGAACGGTTTGACTGACAATTATCAATTCAGCATTTACTGCATGCATTTATTGTATTTTATTTACTGTAGCCTGCACTTGAACAATATTTAGCGTAACAAGAGTTCCACCTTTTGAAAATAAAAACATGACAAATGAAATGCAACTTGAACATTTTACATATGTTAAACACAAGAACGTTTCCGCATAACTTGAAACTCGGCCAAGTTATGGGGAAATACCTTGTAGATTAAATAAGTGTTACAATTAGCCAATTAGTAAGTAAGTCAAATTTAAGTATGTGACAAAAAACTGTCAACTAAGTAATTAAGTACGAATGTAAAGATTGAGGCAGCCAGATATTTGTTATAAATATCGGTGCTTTTAAGTTGTAAAGAAAGGATTGTTAAAAAGCTTGCTAACAAGAAGCAGCCCGATGTTGCAGATTAAAACAATAAATTCCTAAATACAAATATATCCCTTGCGGAATTATTCATTGGGAACCAGGATCACGAAAGCACTCAATAAGAGTATGTATACTGCTGGCTGGTGAGCCATTACAATACCCACTGCACCCTTCACAACCTCGCGGCTGCCTAGGTTCTGGCAGCTACCCTGACTATAAAAACTCAAGGTAACCTCACGATGCATATCTATGCCCGCGGGCATAAATGTAAACTCGTGAGTATTTTTTTTGATAAGGACGAGTTGGTAGGATTGTTCAGGGAAGAACCTACGGGTATCCTCATAGGGAGGATCCCAACATGTTTGACGCAGCCGGTAGGATCCTTTCTGTTCAGGGGAACAGCAAGGATGTTTTGAAGAAGGATAATTGTGAATCAGTTAGTGGGATCCTTTGTTGTTCAAGGGAACAGCAAGGATTTTTGGAAAAAGGAAAAGGAAGTTTTTAGGATAAAGGAAAAATAAACTGAAAGGAGAATATTTTGGAAAAAAGAAAATTTTTAAGGATAAAAGAAAAATAAATTGCAAGAATATTTTGAAAAAAAAAAATTTTAAGGATTGCAATGGAAACAGTTTTCAAAAGTTATATATCCTTGGAGTTTTGAAAGTTTCTTGGAAAAGAAAAACAAAAATGTTTTTTGAGTTGAATTGTTTTGAGTTAAATGATTTTCGTGAAGTAGTGTTGTGTTCAACGTCCGATCGCAACCAGTTAAAATAGTGAAGGTGATATTCAGAAAAAAAAATTTTATATAACTAGGGGAAAAAAAATAAATAAATATTCCTTTTATAGCTAAACCCAATGATGAAGAGGAGCCAGGAACCAACGGGACCAACCAAGAACCAATTACACAGAAAGAACGGAAAAAAAACAGAGGAAGAAAGTTGAAGAAAAAAAAAATTTTTTTAACTGTAAACAAGGACTACTTGCAGCTGATTGAATGAATAAATGTATCGTGTTGTATTATGAAAGAAAATAAAAATAATTTTTATGCTTTTATGGATTATTATGAAAGAATTATGTATTGGATGTAATGAATATTGGAATCAAGAAATAAATAAATGAATTATGAAAAAAGAGAAATTTTCTTTTGTTTTTACTATTGTGGACTGACTAAATTGGTTTTACATTGCCAGGCGCCCACGTAGCCTAAAGGTTGAACAAAGTTGAAGAAAAGCAAATTAAACTATACAAACGAGTAAATAAGGAAAGAATAAGGAACAAAGTTAACGATAATTTCAATTGATTGATTAGGGAACGCCTCACCACAGTGTGTGAGAAAAGCATAGTAGTTTTTAGCTTGCGTTGTTTTTGATGGATTACATTAGTGATGAAGAAAGAAGGTATTTAGATCTTCTAGGAGAATTGGACAGATTGGAAAAATTATGGGTCAGAGCAAGAGTAGTGATATCAAACAAGGATAATTTCGCGCTGCTACAATCACATACGGTGGGGAAAAATTTAACAAAAGTAGAGGAGGCGGACGTAGTTTTTGATTTCGTAGACAAGTATCACGAGCACAAGAGTATTGCTCAAGCAAATAGGTTTGAGGAGTATAAGAGAGACTTTGAGGCTCTTAGAACGAAATTAAGCGAGGTGCAGCAGCTGAGAATAGGAGATCAAGGTAGAGCAGAGGAGCTAGATTTGGAAAACGAAAGGCTGCGCGAGTTGTTACAAAGGGGAGACATATCGACAGAGTTGGTAGAGAAACTAATTGCTGTTCGACAATTACTCAAAAAACTAGAGTAGATTTTGAAACAGTTGAACAGGCGAATGCTAGGATTAGGGAATTACAAGTACAGAAAAGGCATTTGCAGGAGGAATTAAAGTTAGCAACAGAAATTTCTTTGGATCATAAAGAGGCAGCAGACATATAGATGTGCGGGCCTATCTAGGAGAATAGAGAAATAAAAGATAGCACCATGAATTTAAACGCAATAGCGAAGACAGTTAACAATCTGGTTCCCTTGCTCTCGGGAACTGACTCACCAACGGAGGTTTATAGGTTCATTCAAGGGAGCGATCTTGCGATAAAATCGTTCAGTTCTAGTGAATAGAATGTAATAGAATGTATAAAGTTGAGGTTACACGGGGGGCCTTTGAGTTATGCAGGGGAAGAGAATTTGCAGACATTTAAGAATTTTTTCTCTTAATCAAGTCCAACTACCTAAGGGAGACTACGTACAATTCAATTTTGATGGAATTGTCAAAATGTGTACAAGAACCAGGGGAAAAGTTGCAAGCATATGCAAGAAGACTGAGTTCCATAGAAGCAAGAGGAAAGGATTGTATAGGTGCAGAGGCAGGTTTGTTGGGTCAATTAAATTAAGCGGTGGTGACGGCTTTTAGGGTTGGATTGAATGACCTAAGATTGAAACCAGTAGTATTGACTATAGAGGCAGGAATTTAGCTGAGCTAGTGACTAAGGTGGCCGAGATAGACTATATGCTGTGGAGCGCAGGTCAGTATGGGTCCGGAGTAACGACACGGAAGCCGGTGTATGCTGTAGTAGACGATACGCTGGAGTTTGACAGACAGGGTAACCAAGGTCGAGGGGATAGATTCTATCCAAGTAGGAATAACCGGAATCTTTTACAAGTATGCTAGGGCCCGGATAAAATGTTCTTTCTGTGGGAAATTGGGGCATACCAGGGATGAGTGTTTGACGAGAAAGAACACTCCATACTGTGAGAAATGCCACGAATATGGTCATGAAAAAGGGTGGAAGTGTGCCCAGGAATTCAGACCTAGAAACAGACAAACTCAAGAGAAGAGTTTTGAGAGTAATGGTCATAGAGGAGGCCAGACAGGAAACCCATTTAAAGATAACGGGGGGGAATAGTTTCGGTAGGATGCAAAGACCGGTAAAACAATGTAACTGGTGTAACGAAACAGGACATACGGAAAGAGACTTCTACGCGAAGAAAAATCAGTTTTACAGACAGGGAAACTTCTAAGGGCCCATCAAAGGCCATTAAGCTGGGAACCCGTAGATAAGAGAGTAACACGGCCGTTAAGGACAGTAACAGAGAATTCGATGTCTGAAAAGATTGTGAATATCTGTACGTCCAAGCCAATAGAATTTGCCATCCAAAGGGATTGTAAATATCTGTACACCTCAGCCGGTGGAAGCAAAGGAAGAGTTAGCCCATTCAGGAAGTGTAAAGGGCTGTATAGCTAAGCCAGTAGAAGTTGGAGTTTATCTAAATCAGGAGAAGGGGAGTGTATGCTCAGAGTTAGAAGAAACAGTAGAGTTGTTGAAAGCAACAGCGAAAATTTTTTTTTATAACATGATAACTATCATGCAAATTATTCTGTATGTGATGAATATGATAAATGTGGGAGAAACGTAAAGAAAGGTAAAAGAAGCAGCGGAAAATAAGAAGATAAAGGTTAGGACGATACTTGAAATGATAATCGGTAAAGTTAAAGAGATATTAAGGGATACGATAAAAATGTTTAATAAGAATAAGCCTAGTTATTGTTGGCACAGAAATCTGACCATGCAGGCGAATAAGAGGGGTGAATGTTTTGGCGTCTCCAAAGTGAATGATGTGTTTGTAGAAATTCCTTGTAAGGATGCTATAAATGGACGAGTCAATCTACTTGTAGATTCCGGAGCATACACGAGTTTGATTAAGAAAAATGCGTTAAAAGCAATTGAGAATAGGAGCAAGGAAATAAGAGATTTAAGTGGAGCGTTCGGAGGCTTCATAAAGACATTGGGGGCTGTAAAAATTTCATATAGCGGAGTTGAGAATCTAAGTTTTAAGTTACACGTGGTGGCACTAGAACAAGGATTTCCTGCAGATGGAATATTAGGAAGAGATATTTTATGGAGCAAAAGTATAATAGATACAAGGGGAAAAGTAGTCACAATGTATGACAACATGGGAAAAATAATTAAATTGCTACAATTGAGGCAAGAAAAAGAGTTTAGAGAGGCCAAACATTTAGTTAATTATAATGAAGAAATAAAGATTAAAGCGCAAACCGCGAAAATAGTAAGAATAAAAGTTAACGCGAGGATTCCGGTAATAGTAATACATAAGCAAGAAATTGAGCCAGGAGTTTATTTAGGAGAAAGTTTAACCAACGTGGTTAACAATACAGCATGCGTATCAGTTTTGAATGGAACGGAAAGGGATGCGACCATACCGAGAGATTATAAACTAGCATTTTTGAATTTTAATATCTATAAAACAAATAATCCCACGATATACAGCGTAAGGGAAAAAACGTTAGAGAAAGAATTAAAAAATTAAGAGAAACAGTTAAATTGGACACGAATTTAAATACAGAGGAGCGGTCCTCAATAGAAAATTTATTAACGTCATAATTTATCTCCTTCTAACAGGAAGATATCATGGCTTCCTGTTAGAAGGAGATAAATTATCATACACTCCGGTTTTAAAACACGAAATTCAGGTTCAGACAGTTCAGCCGCCAATAAATCAGAAACAGTATAGATTACCTCAGGCTCACCGGGAGGGAATTCAAAACCAAGTAGAACAGCTTTTGAGAGATGATATAATTAGGCCAAGCAAGTCACCTTGGAATTTGCCATTATTACTAGTGCCAAAGAAAGCAGGAAGTGATGGAAAGAAAAAGTGGAGGTTAGTCATAGATTTTAGAAAAGTAAATGACGCAACCATTAAACAAGTTTTTCCAATCCCAAGAATTGATGAAATATTAGATCAATTAGGACACTGTAAATATTTTTCAACTCTAGATTTGGCCAGTGGGTACCATCAAGTCCTAGTAGACAAAAATGACAGGGAAAAAACAGCGTTTAGTACAGCATTTGAGCACTACGAATTTAATAGAATGCCATTTGGACTCACCGGAGCTCCAGCCACGTTTCAAAGATTGATGAATCATATACTGACGGGATTACAGGGAATAGATTGTTTTGTATATTTAGATGACGTAGTAATTAATGGCAAAAACTTGCAGCAGAAAGAAGAAAGATTAGCGCAAGTATTTCAGAGGCTAAGGGAAAATTGTTTGAAGTTAAATACGGAAAAGTGTCAATTTCTTCGTAGAGAGAATTTGCAGACATTTAAGAATTTTTTCTCTTAATCAAGTCCAACTACCTAAGGGAGACTACGTACAATTCAATTTTGATGGAATTGTCAAAATGTGTACAAGAACCAGGGGAAAAGAAGACTGAGTTCCATAGAAGCAAGAGGAAAGGATTGTATAGGTGCAGAGGCAGGTTTGTTGGGTCAATTAAATTAAGCGGTGGTGACGGCTTTTAGGGTTGGATTGAATGACCTAAGATTGAAACCAGTAGTATTGACTATAGAGGCAGGAATTTAGCTGAGCTAGTGACTAAGGTGGCCGAGATAGACTATATGCTGTGGAGCGCAGGTCAGTATGGGTCCGGAGTAACGACACGGAAGCCGGTGTATGCTGTAGTAGACGATACGCGGGAGTTTGACAGACAGGGTAACCAAGGTCGAGGGGATAGATTCTATCCAAGTAGGAATAACCGGAATCTTTTACAAGGATGCTAGGGCCCGGATAAAATGTTCTTTCTGTGGGAAATTGGGGCATACCAGGGATGAGTGTTTGACGAGAAAGAACACTCCATACTGTGAGAAATGCCACGAATATGGTCATGAAAAAGGGTGGAAGTGTGCCCAGGAATTCAGACCTAGAAACAGACAAACTCAAGAGAAGAGTTTTGAGAGTAATGGTCATAGAGGAGGCCAGACAGGAAACCCATTTAAAGATAACGGGGGGGAATAGTTTCGGTAGGATGCAAAGACCGGTAAAACAATGTAACTGGTGTAACGAAACAGGACATACGGAAAGAGACTTCTACGCGAAGAAAAATCAGTTTTACAGACAGGGAAACTTCTAAGGGCCCATCAAAGGCCATTAAGCTGGGAACCCGTAGATAAGAGAGTAACACGGCCGTTAAGGACAGTAACAGAGAATTCGATGTCTGAAAAGATTGTGAATATCTGTACGTCCAAGCCAATAGAGAGTATAGTGACAGAGAATTTGCCATCCAAAGGGATTGTAAATATCTGTACACCTCAACCGGTGGAAGCAAAGGAAGAGTTAGCCCATTCAGGAAGTGTAAAGGGCTGTATAGCTAAGCCAGTAGAAGTTGGAGTTTATCTAAATCAGGAGAAGGGGAGTGTATGCTCAGAGTTAGAAGAAACAGTAGAGTTGTTGAAAGCAACAGCGAAAATTTTTTTTTATAACATGATAACTATCATGCAAATTATTCTGTATGTGATGAATATGATAAATGTGGGAGAAACGTAAAGAAAGGTAAAAGAAGCAGCGGAAAATAAGAAGATAAAGGTTAGGACGATACTTGAAATGATAATCGGTAAAATTAAAGAGATATTAAGGGATACGATAAAAATGTTTAATAAGAATAAGCCTAGTTATTGTTGGCACAGAAATCTGACCATGCAGGCGAATAAGAGGGGTGAATGTTTTGGCGTCTCCAAAGTGAATGATGTGTTTGTAGAAATTCCTTGTAAGGATGCTATAAATGGACGAGTCAATCTACTTGTAGATTCCGGAGCATACACGAGTTTGATTAAGAAAAATGCGTTAAAAACAATTGAGAATAGGAGCAAGGAAATAAGAGATTTAAGTGGAGCGTTCGGAGGCTTCATAAAGACATTGGGGGCTGTAAAAATTTCATATAGCGGAGTTGAGAATCTAAGTTTTATGTACACGTGGTGGCACTAGAACAAGGATTTCCTGCAGATGGAATATTAGGAAGAGATATTTTATGGAGCAAAAGTATAATAGATACAAGGGGAAAAGTAGTCACAATGTATGACAACATGGGAAAAATAATTAAATTGCTACAATTGAGGCAAGAAAAAGAGTTTAGAGAGGCCAAACATTTAGTTAATTATAATGAAGAAATAAAGATTAAAGCGCAAACCGCGAAAATAGTAAGAATAAAAGTTAACGCGAGGATTCCGGTAATAGTAATACATAAGCAAGAAATTGAGCCAGGAGTTTATTTAGGAGAAAGTTTAACCAACGTGGTTAACAATACAGCATGCGTATCAGTTTTGAATGGAACGGAAAGGGATACGACCATACCGAGAGATTATAAACTAGCATTTTCGAATTTTAATATCTATAAAACAAATAATCCCACGATATACAGCGTAAGGGAACAAAACGTTAGAGAAAGAATTAAAAAATTAAGAGAAACAGTTAAATTGGACACGAATTTAAATACAGAGGAGCGGTCCTCAATAGAAAATTTATTAACGTCATAATTTATCTCCTTCTAACAGGAAGATATCATGGCTTCCTGTTAGAAGGAGATAAATTATCATACACTTCGGTTTTAAAACACGAAATTCAGGTTCAGACAGATCAGCCGCCAATAAATCAGAAACAGTATAGATTACCTCAGGCTCACCGGGAGGGAATTCAAAATCAAGTAGAACAGCTTTTGAGAGATGATATAATTAGGCCAAGCAAGTCACCTTGGAATTTGCCATTATTACTAGTGCCAAAGAAAGCAGGAAGTGATGGAAAGAAAAAGTGGAGGTTAGTCATAGATTTTAGAAAAGTAAATGACGCAACCATTAAACAAGTTTTTTCAATCCCAAGAATTGATGAAATATTAGATCAATTAGGACACTGTAGATATTTTTCAACTCTAGATTGAAAATCTAGGGGGTACTATCGAAGTGCATGCGTCCGAGAAAAGACGTGAAATAAAGTTTGACCCGTTGTCGGTTATTAACACCCTGGGCAAATTGTGCCGAGTCACATTCTCGTTAAAAAATGCTTTTGCCACGGTTCTTGCCTCCGCATCTGGTATTGCAACACATACCATGTACTTGGAAAAATCGTCTTGGAATGTTACTATATATTTATTACCGGATACTGTCTCTGGCAGGATACCCATCATGTCCATATAAACTTTATCGAATGGTCGGGTTGGTGTACCTAGAACTTTTGTTCACTTGACATTTCCTGCAATTCTTTTATTTGCTTCTGCATTCCTTTCCACCTGTATTCTTTTCTTATTTAAAAAGTGTTTTCAAGGCTCCTTGATGGCCTCCTAAGGGTGAATCATGAAAATCTTTCAGTATAGTTGCAATTTCTTTTGGGTCCGTTATAATTTTTCCTCTCTGCTCTACACCTACTGATTCTTTTTCCTGTGTATTTTCAGTCTCTGGAGTATTGTCTACTTTACCTTCCTGCTCGTGGCCTTTGGCTTTTGACCTCGTTTGTACCACTCTAATACCCTGCTCTGGTTGAGGTATCCTACTTAACGCGTCTGTATTTAAATTTATTTTTCCCGGTTTATATATTATTTCAAAATTATACTCTGACATCTTGTGTCTAAATCTTGCTAATCTTGATATCTGATATCAGATTTGCTATGCCTCTGAGGGGTTGGTGATCCGTGTAAATTCTGAATGGTCTACCTAATAAATATGCTCTAAAATTTTTTGTTGCCCATACGATTGCTAAAAATTCTTTTTATATTGTCGAATACCTTTTTTCTGCGCTGTTTAATGACCTGCTTGCGAATGCAATTGGCCTGTCCTCTCCTACTTCACCCTGTGACAAAACCGCTCCTATCGCTTCCCCACTCGCGTCAGTCGTTAATAAAAATGGTTTCTCAAAATCGGGATAAGCTAACACGGGCGATGAAGTATAACTTCTTTTATCTTTTCAAATGCTTCTTTTCATTTTTCTGACCATTGAAACTTTGTGTCTTTCTTCAATAAATTGTTTATGGGGGATGCCAATTGTGACATATTCTTTATACATTTTTTATAATACTTCGCTAGCCCTAGAATTGAACTTCCTTTCTATTTTTTGGTATGGGAATATTTTTCACACATTCTAACTTTCGTGGGTCTGGTAAGGCCCCCAACTCTGAACATTTGTGCCCTAGGTAGGATATCTCTCTACGAAGAAATTGACACTTTTCCGTATTTAACTTCAAACAATTTTCCCTTAGCCTCTGAAATATTTGCGCTAATCTTTCTTCTTTCTGCTGCAAGTTTTTGCCATTAATTACTACGTCATCTAAATATACAAAACAATCTATTCCCTGTAATCCCGTCAGTATATGATTCATCAATCTTTGAAACGTGGCTGGAGCTCCGGTGAGTCCAAATGGCATTCTATTAAATTCGTAGTGCTCAAATGCTGTACTAAACGCTGTTTTTTCCCTGTCATTTTTGTCTACTAGGACTTGATGGTACCCACTGGCCAAATCTAGAGTTGAAAAATATTTACAGTGTCCTAATTGATCTAATATTTCATCAATTCTTGGGATAAAACTTGTTTAATGGTTGCGTCATTTACTTTTCTAAAATCTATGACTAACCTCCACTTTTTCTTTCCATCACTTCCTGCTTTCTTTGGCACTAGTAATAATGGCAAATTCCAAGGTGACTTGCTTGGCCTAATTATATCATCTCTCAAAAGCTGTTCTACTTGGTTTTGAATTCCCTCCCGGTGAGCCTGAGGTAATCTATACTGTTTTTGATTTATTGGCGGCTGATCTGTCTGAACCTGAATTTCGTGTTTTAAAACCGAAGTGTATGATAATTTATCTCCTTCTAACAGGAAGCCATGATATCTTCCTGTTAGAAGGAGATAAATTATGACGTTAATAAATTTTCTATTGAGGACCGCTCCTCTGTATTTAAATTCGTGTCCAATTTAACTGTTTCTCTTAATTTTTTAATTCTTTCTCTAACGTTTTGTTCCCTTACGCTGTATATCGTGGGATTATTTGTTTTATAGATATTAAAATTCGAAAATGCTAGTTTATAATCTCTCGGTATGGTCGTATCCCTTTCCGTTCCATTCAAAACTGATACGCATGCTGTATTGTTAACCACGTTGATTAAACTTTCTCCTAAATAAACTCCTGGCTCAATTTCTTGCTTATGTATTACTATTACCGGAATTTTCGCGTTTACTTTTATTCTTACTATTTTCGCGGTTCGCGCTTTAATCTTTATTTCTTCATTATAATTAACTAAATGTTTGGCCTCTCTAAACTCTTTTTCTTGCCTCAATTGTAGCAATTTAATTATTTTTCCCATGTTGTCATACATTGTGACTACTTTTCCCCTTGTATCTATTATACTTTTGCTCCATAAAATATCTCTTCCTAATATTCCATCTGCAGGAAATCCTTGTTCTAGTGCCACCACGAGTAACTTAAAACTTAGATTCTCAACTCCGCTATATGAAATTTTTACAGCCCCCAATGTCTTTATGAAGCCTCCGAACGCTCCACTTAAATCTCTTATTTCCTTGCTCCTATTCTCAATTGTTTTTAACGCATTTTTCTTAACCAAACTCGTGTATGCTCCGGAATCTACAAGTAGATTGACTCGTCCATTTATAGCATCCTTACAAGGAATTTCTACAAACACATCATTCACTTTGGAGACGCCAAAACATTCACCCCTCTTATTCGCCTGCATGGTCAGATTTCTGTGCCAACAATAACTAGGCTTATTCTTATTAAACATTTTTATCGTATCCCTTAATATCTCTTTAACTTTACCGATTATCATTTCAAGTATCGTCCTAACCTTTATCTTCTTATTTTCTGCTGCTTCTTTTACATTTCTTTACGTTTCTCCCACATTTATCATATTCATCACATACAGAATAATTTGCATGATAGTTATCATGTTATAAAAAAAATTTTTCGCTGTTGCTTTCAACAACTCTACTGTTTCTTCTAACTCTGAGCTTACACTCCCCTTCTCCTGATTTAGATACACTTCTACTTGCTTAGCTATACAGTCCTTTACACTTCCTGAATGGGCTAACTCTTCCTTTGCTTCCACCGGCTGAGGTGTACAGATATTTGCAATCCCTGAAAGATAACAATTTTTCATCTCATTGTTATTTTGTCAAAGGATGAATCGTAAAAGAAAAGCGCCAAAGGCGCGATTTTTTATAACAATTTTTCATGATTTTTATATTTTTCTATTTTTTTTTTAAATTTTTCAACTCTTTGTTATTTTGTCAAAGTATGAATCGTAAAAGAAAAGCGCCCAGGCGAAAAATTGTTATAAAAAATCGCGCGATTTTTTTTTAACATGGAAGTACATATTAATTAAAAAATCTAATAGCCTTATTTTGTATTCCTAACGAAGCATTCAACGAACGATGGCTATGCGAACGATGTTGAATTCAAGCGGAAATATGTATTTCGAACGAAGCTTATCGTTGGCTCATTCGTCAAGCTTTTGTTTGATATGTACACTCAAACTGTTATACACAAGCAGTTGTCAAATGTGGCACTGCCATATCAAACACTAGGGAAGTTTTCTGTATTTTGTCTACTTACTTCAAAGATGTTTTTAATATGTTGCTTCGTTTCTTATATGTTGGCAGTGCTTTTTGGTTTTGTCCGGTTTGTGTATTCAATAAATAAACTTTGAGCAATTAAGTGGTTTGCGGACTTGCTTTTCATTATTATTGTTTTCAGTGATTGTGTGTTTGCTTTTGACATAACAATATAAAATGTATGCAGCTATTGCAGTTTTTATTTTTATTTTATGTATTTCAAATGCTTCACAGCCTTCAAACACTGTATATATTTATATATTTCATAATTAATTTACCTTTAGGTTCAGAAATTTTAATTTTTTAACCATTCTTTTAACGTTTGCAACCACAACGATAGCATAAAAGTGTTCGTTTGATTTTGACGTTTGAATTCGTGGTTTCAGTGCTCGTTAGAAATACATATTGCAAATATGTAACTGTACTACGGAATCGTTCGTTTCTGTTCGAATTACAAATTTCAAAAACACGAACGAACACTGTTTTGTACGAAACGATTGATCGGATAGGAATACAAAATGAAGCCATAAACCTTAATTATTATGTTTTTATTCAAATATCGCTGTCATCGCTGCTCTCTGGATCCACTTGTGCATTGCTCATACGAGCAAACACTGGATCATATAATTACGATTTTAAAAAATTCGACTAATAAGTCTTTGTTATTAGCACGGCATTCCTTCAGGAACATAAATTTTGCCATATATCCCTCGAAATGACTCTTTTTGCGACAATATGTGGATAGGGACGCTTTCGCATGCAGTTTTCATGATTTTTCATCAAATCATGTTTTGATATTTAAACCTGTAAAACCTGATGTAAAATAGGTGATTGGGAAATGCTTTCAGTGGTGAATGTATATAACGTCCAGGTATAGGTGTTCTATAGTCTACCCAATTAGTCATTGCGTAAAAGTGTTTGTAGTAAGCTTAAAGTATTTCTCAAACATGCTTACAAAACACTTGTCTGCGTAATAAATTTACAAGTTTTGTTGGAAAATTATATCGGAACTAAAATAAAAAAAATTAAAAGTTTTTTTCATAGCGTGATTGGCAAATGCTTTCAGTGGTTATAGTTTCACAACTCCTAAATTTTTACATTTTTTATTAAACTCATAGTATGCTGGAATTGAGTTTCAAAAACTTGTGTGATATAAAAAAATCAAATCATTTCAAATCAATTTCAACGGCATCAAATGGACTAATTATGAATAAATAGACTTTTCCGAACGTCGTAAAAATGTTTCTTATTATTTTACGATGAATTTAATACATACATTTTTTGTTAAATGATTTTTTAAATTTTAGAAAAAAATTTAGTTCAAAGACCCGTCATAAAGTTTTAATTTTTATTATTATTTTAGTGCTTTATAATTTTTAAAAAATTTCTTTGTTCTGCGAGCAATATTTCACTAGCTAAAGTTCTGGTTATTAGTAATATTACAATAACGCTTTTTTCCAATTGAGTAAAAACTGTTGTGATAAGCTTACAGTAATATTTTCACAACACTTTCTTTCAATAGCAAAGAAAATATTGTAGAAAGCTTACTACAAAACTTATTTCCAATTGAATACCAAACGCTTACATCAATATTGTAGTAATAGGAGTTTCATAATATTTTTCCAAGGGTTCCCTTTTGCTTATTTCGACAATTACGCGTAAGCATTTCACAACCATTTTTACAAGCTATTTCCAATCACAATGCTTTTGCTTGTAAGCTTTGTTGGGATCCTCCCTATGATGATACCCGTAGGTTCTTCCCTGAACAATCCTACCAACTCGTCCTTATCAAAAAAATACTCACGAGTTACATTTATGCCCGCGGGCATAGATATACATCGTGAGGTTACCTTGAGTTTTTATGGGCAGGGTAGCTGCCAGAACCTGGGCAGCCGCGAGGTTGCCGGAAGGGTGCAGTGGGTATAGTAATGGCTCACCAGCCAGCAGTATACTTACCCTTTATGAGTGCTTTCGTGATCCTGGTTCCAAATGAATAATTCCGCAAGGGTTATATTTGTTACCTCAATTGAAAGGTCTTGCTCTAAAGATGTGCAATAAGGCGGATCACCAAAATAAATATGGAATGTCACCCCCCAGAATGATAGTTTACTTTCAGAGTATTCCAGCACCATATTTTTTTTTTTAATGTTCCAAAAAAACAGCCAAAATAGTCTTCTTTGTATAGCTTTGGCATTTTTGGTTCGATCGTGAAGTGCGATATATCGTTGAATAGGTCTCTATGTTCTTTGATGTTGTTGATCTCAAAGGTCATCTTAAAGAAAATATTTCAAAATTTATTTTTTTTTGCACTAGGCACCCCATAACTTTGATTTTAAATTATTATCACATTAAAGTTCACTAAAAGTAGCGGATCATTACAAAGGCATAATTGTGAAGGAATTAATTGATTCTATTCGATACAAAAAAAAAATTACAGACGTTCATAGTTTCAGTACAAAATTCGTTTAAAAAAAAATTAAAATAAAAAATAAATATAAAATAAATATAAATTGTTACCCCCAATAATGATAGTTTACCTTGAGAGTATTTCAGCACCATAAAAAATTTTTTTTGGGTGTCCCAAAAAACAGCCCAAATGGTCTTTTTTGTATAGTTTTGGCATTTTCGGACCGATCGTAAAGTGCGATATATCGTTAAATAGGCCCCAATGAGTGCTTGAAAATGTTCTTTGATGTTATTGGTCTTAAATGTCATCTTCAAAAAAATATTTTAAAATTAAGTACATTTTGCACTAGGGACCCCATAACTTTGATTTGGAAATATTATCATTTGAAATTATTTGTAACGGAACAAGGACGATAAAAGTCTGAAAAAGCATAATCGCTAGTTGACTTTACATTTATTGTGTGTCACAATTTTTAAAAATACGGTTTTTCTGTTTAAAACGTGAAAAGTTTTAAACGTTCAATATTAAAAATGTATTTCATTAAATGTGATATCAACAAAAACAAATTGCCGACAAACCAAGATATAATTCAATATTTACTGTTTATAAAATGTGAAGGTTATGAAAGCATCCCAAAAAATCATAATCTGAAAGAATATTTCACAAGTGTAGTTAATACTGTAATGATATTTTGGCAACGCGCGAAAATTCCTGTTATCTCCAAACCAGCGATTTGGAAAAAAATTAATAGTTTTGTATAAAGGTTTCATTATGATGTTAAGCATCCATCGAGGTTTGTGTCAGAAGAATGGGAGAAATTGTTTATGCGGATCATTACAAACCATTCCACACCACGCAAAACAATTTTTGGTTGATCAATGTGGGGCGAGACTTATCATTCGAAAATGAGCTTCAGCAGGATGTTGATATGGCAGTTGATGAAATGGACACTGCAAGTTTTGTTGCTACAACGGAGTATACCGTTGGATATCAACCCGACACGAGCGACGAAGAGGATGAAGAAGAGCAATACATGGAAGATCAACTGATCATAAACAGATCAACTGACTGTTCAAGATTTGAAACTCCGCAATTACTCCTCAGCTTTGGATCGGAGCGACAACAATGCTCATTAAAGACATACGCCAATCGATAAGTTCGAAGGCTGGAAGGGATTGCTCCACTGACCTCGCAGATAAAATTGCCAACTTTTTGGATGACTTAATAATTGATAAAAACAAGATCCAAAGGGAGCGCGTCAAGTACCGTAATTAGCATCTAGCACACAAAGTCTTTTGAGTGGTATATCCTTCGACGGGAAAAAGGAATTTAGTCTTAAGAAAAAAGTTGTTTTGAACCAAACTCGATTGGTCCGCGTTTTTGAGGAACGCGTAACGTTGGTGAAAGAGCCTGGATCGAAATTTGTGGGCTTCACCACACCGCCTCATGCTACTGGCGAAGAGATACAGAAGGCAATAGTTAATTTCTCGAATGAAAAAAACTATTCAACGAATCATTTAGTTGCCATAAGCTGTGATGGAACTGTTGTCAACACAGGGCATGACAATGGCGTGATAGTGTTCATGGAAAGATACCTAGGAAAACCCTGCAATGGTTGATCTGTATGTTCCATTTGAATGAATTGCCTTTGGGAGCACTTTTAAAAAACTTATATGGAAAAACTAGAGGCCCCGGAGTCTGGCCAGGAGAGTTCGGATCGGAAATTTTAAACTGTCAAAATTTTCCTGTGAGTTTTTTTTCAATAACACTAGTCTACAAATTCAGGAAAACTTTTTTATCCAGAGGCATGAAATACTTTTCTAAAAGTGTTTTTTACGCTGATTCTACGTCTATACTCAGTTTTTCCCTAATAGATCGAATTTTTGAGATACAGGGTGATTTGCATTGTTTGGCTTTAATCCAGTTTTTCTACTCTAGAAACTAAACTGTTTCATGTTATGCAATTTCTTGTATGTTATCTGACAGACAATTAAATAAGCTTCCTAAAACTGTGTTAACCATTTGTATGTCATATTTTTTTCTCTGAGATATTTAAGTGTAAAGTTCAAATTTTAAGTTTTTGGTTAAAAAACTCGAACTTTGACCGTCTTTTCGATAATTATTTAAACTATTTTTCAAATAAGTTTTGAATTTGAGTTAGGAAAGAAATTAAAACAAGTTTTAAAGCCATTTTTCTCAATCAATTTATATGTAAGCCCCATGAACAATTTGTTTGTAAAAAAAACAAATTTTCAGGTATTAAGAGTAAACCTTATACATACACACATACAATACATACATACAAATAATTGATTTATATGAAACAGTTCAGTCTCTAAAGTAGAAAAACTGGATTAAAGTCTAAAAAATGCAAATCACCCTGTATCTCAAAAATTGTAACTATTAGGGAAAAACTGAGTATGGACGTAGAATCAGTCTCTAAATAAAAAACCTTGTAGACTAGGGTAATTTTAAAATAATTGTTCCTTACTTTTC
Source organism: Coremacera marginata (assembly GCA_914767935.1). Taxonomy (NCBI): domain Eukaryota; kingdom Metazoa; phylum Arthropoda; class Insecta; order Diptera; family Sciomyzidae; genus Coremacera; species Coremacera marginata. The sequence continues at coordinate 98,806,338 of OU612047.1, read as the reverse complement.
CATCAGGTCGCTCAAGGTTTTGCGCCAGTTGCTATGGGTGTCATGCCTGTTGATAAAAGTGTCATGCCGGGGTATACGTGCCGATCAGAAATATTAATTTAAAATGGTTGTGGCAGTGAATAGTGGCGTATGTGATGAAAGACTAGCTAGCGAGAAGCCCGGCCCCATAAGCAAAGCACGGTGGTTAACCACTGCATCAAGGATTCTCCGGCTCTATATTTTGATACTTTGCCCATCTAACGAATTAAAACAATTAGCAGAATTTATCGTTAAAGTGTATGCGCCTTTTTGGTTTTTGGTAAAGAGCCAAACATTAGTAATACATGGAAGCAAACATTTTTTTAAATACCTTTCTTGGATACGTCAACTTCCCATGGAAGTGCAATTTGCCATTCGCCCAACTTTAGAAAAAAATTCTTATTTTTGTCATCCGGAAAATATTTTGCTGTCAAAGGTGACTCCGACCGACTTATACGGTTAAACGCTTACAACAAAATTTTATTAGCACGGTGCAATCCACCTGGGACTGTTCGTAAATTCTACATGCCTCTAACGGGCGTCATAAACTTTGTTTTTCATTGACGACTAAGATTAATTGGAAGAAATTTATAATCACTGAACCACCTAGTCTGCAGTTCATTCTTGACGATGTTTTACGAGAGTACGTTAGTTCAGATTAAATAATCGAAGTTCCGGGTACATATATATGCGAAAATAAATACAAAATTTCGCCCTTACTTGATTTATTTTCACAGATTTCCTTTGCCATTCACAAAATACAGAGCGCTTTGTTCACGTCGTGAGTAAATCTGCAGTTGCGGTCACAGACGAGCAACGTCTGGGTCATATATTTGCAAAAATAGATAGCCGCGAACGCTATAGCGTATTAGAATCACGTAAAAAATTTATATAGGTGAAAAAAATTTTCAAAATTTTTAATAATTCATAGGTTCTAAAACCACAATAGTACTGAAACTTTGAACCTCTGTAACTTTTTTTGTAACGAATAGAATCAATTATTTCCTTCACAATTATACCTTACTTTTTAGTAAACTTTAATGTGATAATAATTTGAAATTAAAGTTATGAGGTCCCTAGCGCAAAAAAAAATTAATTTTGAAATATTTTCTTGAAGATGACATTTGAGACCAACAATATCAATCATTTGGTAGCACTCATTGAGACCTATTCAACGATATATCGCACTTCACGATCGAACCAAAAATGCCAAAGCTATAAGTTAACACCAGAAACATTTATGTTTGCTTAATTTAATAAATATTTGCTAAATAATTGCTTAATTTAATTCTGGAAATAATAAAACGCTTACAAGTTCAATGCACTTCCCGTGTGCATTAATTTCATAAGAACAGCTAGCGACGTCGGAGCGTGTTGAAACCAGCTGAGCTAGATATTTTAGCTGTTGTAGCGTGACAATGCAAATCAATACATACTTCGTTCATACTACATATAAACTCATATTGCACTTATCACCCTAAGTGTAAGTGCAGTATTAAATAGCGCGGAATTTATTCAACTCCAAATTCCACAATAACTTATTAAAGTTATTGACCGCGTCATATTTCGGAATTTATTGAACTCCAAATTCCACAATAACTTATTAAAGTTATTGACCGCGTCATATCTCGTTTATTCTCATAGTTTCGCGTTTAGTCATTGAACTCAAGTATCAATGTCGAATTGCATCGATACTTGACTTTCTACTCTTGTCATGTACACCCTTCTTCGTAAGTTTCTTTTTAGATTAAGACTAACATAAGAAGTCAGTCAAGGAGTGTAACTGTATTGAAAATGTTTGGTCACTCGCGATCCAACCGAAATAAATAAAATTAAAACTAAAATTAAATATTGTGTTTTTTTTGGACTTCGATAGCAACCAAGCTATCCTAACACTGTTAGTATTAAGTCTAGTATTGATTTAAGCTCACTTGTAATTTGTGGAACAATAAAGACGTTTGTGGTTTTTCCACAACCAAATTTTTTATTAAAATCTAAACAACAGAAAAGTTAATTGGTGCCCAACGTGGGGCCCAACGGTGCATAAAAAAAATCGCGGTCGTTAAATCGAAAAATACAGTATAATTAAAAAGTGACGAAAAGTTATCGCGTACACGTTATTAATAAAAGCATAAAACGGACTCAAGCAGCCCGGAGCTAAAAGGTGCACGAAATTGGGTTCCCAAAAGAACAAGAAAGGAGGCCCCTTAGTATCCAGCCAGGAAAAAATAAAGGAGTTGACAGAAGTCAGCAGCCGCTGGTTCCACAGCTGAACACCGGAAGGATGTTGCTGTTATTGTAAGATTAAGTTTTAAAATTATGTGTAGTAAAATTTTTACGTTTTTTAAATTTCGTAAATTTCTCTTCAAATTATTGTCAAATTTTATAAATAATCTGAAAAGTGAAAGGCTTCATTGAAAAATAAAAACAGTTAAGTAAGAAATTTTGAAAGTCCTTATATTGAATATTAACATAATATCAAATATGCGATTCCGAACCCCGGACCTTCCAGTTTATGAATAAAAACAAAAATATACATTTTTCAAAAAAATAAGAAAACGAAAAAAAGATATAAAAATAAGAAACATTTTTTTTAGTGAATCCTGAAATTTAAATTCAAAAACTATTGTTGATTATAACTGTAAACTCTTGACAGAAGTTTGGACTGTTTAAAATGGCTAATCCTAGCAATTTGATAAGACCTCCTGTATTGAACGCACCCCCACCAAACCAAGTAGGTGTAGGTGACCTACAGACTGCTATCATAACAATATTGTCAGAAGTGTTTCAAGCAGAAACTAGGAATTTACTCAACGCCATAAAAAAACCATTTAGTGTAAATACAATGCAGGTAGACCAGGACATTGATCCACAGCATAGTTCACAATTAGGAGATCTTGATCGTATACCAGATATGGTACGTTGTCTTCGAGAACTTTCGGGACAACCAGGGAATATAGTTCTTGGAAAAAGTCAGTGAACAGGGTACTACAAATTTATGAACCTCTGAAAGGAACGCCAACATATTTCGGTATTTTGAGCGTTATAAGAAATAAGCTCGTAGGAAACGTGGACGTGGTTCTCGAGTCATATAATACACTTATGAATTGGGAAAGTATCTTTCAATGTTTGATGCTTCACTACGCAGACAAGAGAGATCTAGGCACATTAGAATACCAATTGACCTCACTCATTCAGGGAAATAACACCGTACAAGAATTTTATCAAAAGGTCTATAGCCACCTGTCTTATATTGAATAAAATAAGCTGTATGGAGGTAGGACAAGAAGCGATGAACCTTTTGACCCAGAGTTACAGAGATAAGGCATTCGACACATTTGTCAGAGGACTTAAAGGCGATCTTCCTAGCTTATTAAGTATGAGAGAACCATTTGATTTGCCACAGGCTCTACACTTGTGTCTCAAATTAGAAAACCAGAACTTTAAATCAGTTTATGCAAACAGTAGGAACAATATACAAAGGAAAACTTTTAACAATATACCACAACCACCATGTAACCAACAATTCAATCCCCCTCAACCATTTTATCCCCAACTAGCCCACATACCACCACACCCAAGGCCAAGCCACAATTATTTAAACCAAGGAAATCATCAACCACCATAGTGATTTGACAACGCACACTATTTTGGACCACCCAGAAATTTCCAGCAATATGGAGCATCACCAAAAAATTCTCAACAATATGGGCCTATTCCACCTGGTCCGTTTGTACCAAAATTGGTCACTAGACCAGAACCAATGGACATCGATCAAAGTGTCCAAACGAAGAATATAAATTATATGAACTGGCCCAACAACCACGGACTGCAAGGTAAACGGCCACCAAATGATTATCGAGAAGCTAGGAAACAAAGAAATTTCCACTTACCTACCGAGATTGCTTATTCTCCGCAAGATCAATTTAACTCCATAGATGAAAATTCGTACCAAGAAGAAATTCAAAAAGCTGACGACAAATTCGACCAGACACTTCAGGAATATCTCGAAGAACAAAAAGTTCCGGACTTTTGTAACCCTACTGATAACATAGCAATTTCAGATATTCATTTTTTAGGTTGAATACGTCCTCTTTCCCGTATTTTGAATGTATGACAGAGAGTGGACAGGTTTTAAAAAAAATTAATAGATACAGGCTCCAGCAAAAATTATATAAGACCAAATCTCGTAACTAAACCCATTCCCAACAAAACAATCTTTTACGCAAACTCAATTGGAGGAGACGTACAAATAACTCATCATACTAACACTAATCTCTTTGGCATAAAAATACCAATTAAATTTTTCCTGTTACCCGAACTAAAAACTTTTCACGCTATACTAGGCAACGACAGTTTGAAAGAATTAGAAGTCGTTATACACACTCGGCATAATTTCATGATTTTAAACAATAAAATTAAAATATCACTCAAAGAATTACATTCCACTCAAGTTTATAGCACTACTCTCAGAACAGATTACATGAACCGCTCACAAAAAACTATTTTAGACAAACTAGTAAACACCTATGGAAACCTATTTTCTGAACCGGATGAAAAATTAACCTTCACTACAAAGGTCGTAGGCAAAGTACGAACTTCTTCAGAAACACCAATCTACGGAAAATTCTCCTCTTATCCAATGTCACTCAAAGCTGAAGTTGAAGAGCAAGTTCAAAAACTATTGGAGGATGGCATCATACGACCATCGAGGTCTCCATACAACTCACCAGTGTGTAATTGACTATCGTAAACTAAATTCTGTTACGATAGCTGATGCTTACCCAATGCCAGAAATAATGAGGTATTAGCCCAATTAGGAAAAAACAGATGGTTCACCGTTTTAGACTTAAAAAATGGATTTCGTCAAATACCTCTTAAAGCATCCGACATCGAAAAGACTGCCTTTTCGATGAATAATGGCAAATTTGAATTTACCAGATTAGCTTTTGGCCTTAAAAACGCTCCGGCAATTTTCCAATGATCGTTAGACGATATATTGTGCTTGCATATTGGAAAACGGTGTTTTGTGTATATTGACGATATCATCATCTTTAGCAAAGTTGAGGATGAACATATTAAAGGCATTGAACAAATTTTTAAGACCCTACATGAAGCAAACATGAAGATACACTTAGATAAATGCGAATTTTTTAGGGAAGAGGTTGAATTTTTAGGGTTCATTGTATCTCAAAAAGTAGTCAAAACAAATCCAGAAAAAGTAAAAGCAATAATAGAATTTCCCTACCACAGAACATTAAAGGATCTCAGATCATTTCTTGGACTCTCTGGATACTACCGTCGGTTTGTAAAAGATTACGCCAAAGTGGCGAAACCTTTAACAACCCTCTTAAGAGGGGAGGATGGGCGAGTGTCCAGGAATTTTTCTAAGAAAAAAATAATTAATCTAGATATAATAGCAAGATCTGCTTTTGACAAACTCAAAAGAATACTGTCATCCAGGGATATAATCTTAGCATATCCTGATTATACAAAAAATTTCGAGTTGACGACTGACGCCTCCAACTATGCAATAGGTGCTGTGTTCAGTCAAGGCGGAAGACCGATAACCTTCATTTCCAGAACGCTTAGTGCCACCGCGAAAAATTACGCAGCAAATGAGCGAGAAATGCTCGCAATTATTTGGGCTCTCAACTCGTTACGTAACTACCTGTATGGATCAGCAAAGGTGAATATTTACACCGATCACCAGCCGCTGACGTATGCGTTAAGCAACAAGAATAACAACTCGAAAATGAAGCGATATGGGAGACCATCTTAGAGGAGTATAATTATGAGCTCCACTACACGCCTGGGAAAAGTAATGTAGTAGCTGATGCCCTCTCTAGACCACCTCGAGCTGACCAAATAAATTCTTTAACAGACACCATCCACAGTGACGAGAGCTCTGGCGAAAATCTCATAGCTTCAGTAGAATGCCCTATAAACGTATTTAAAATCAGATATTTCTACTTTTAGGTGAAGAATCTAGTTACCAATTCAAAATTCCATTTCCACGTTTCCATAGGCACACCATAGTTCGAAATAATTATTCTTGATTAATTATTCTGAGGACGATCTAATTGATATAATGAAAAGATATCTTAACCCTTAGATGACACAAAGGGTATTTTAACAGAAGAACATATTATGGGAAAAATCCAAACAATCTACCCCTTACATTTCAATAAATATAGAGTCAGATATACCCAAAGCCAAGTTCAAGACTTAACAGACGAGACAGAACAAGAAGAAGAAATTTTTAAAAATTCATAAAAGAGCACATAGAAATAGCCGTGAAAATAAGCAGCAACTGCTCGAAAAGTTTTATTTTCCTAAAATGAACACTAAAATTTGTAATATGCTGAAGCAGTGTAAAATCTGCAAAGAATTTTAATATGACAGACACCCTAATAAGGTTCCAATATCACCAACACCTATTCCACAGTACGCAGGTGAAATAATACATATTGACATTTACAATACTTACAAGAAACTAGTCATTACAGCAATAGACAAACTTACAAAATACACTCAAGCCCACCTTATTAATTCAAAATCAATTGAAGATATTCGCGAACCACTGAGGAAAATACTTTTTGCATATGGAGTACCAAGAATCGTGGGGATGGACAACGAAAAGTCCCTTAACTCAGCATCCATCTGTTTTATGTTAAAAGACCAATTAGGTATCGAAATACACAAGACGCCTTCGTACACTAGCTCTTCAAACAGACAAGTAGAACGCCTGCACTCAACATTATCTGAGATAATGCGCTGTCTTAAAACAGATCAAATCCACAAGAGCTTCATAGAATTATTGGACCGAGCAGTTTATGAATATAATTGCATAATACATTCAACCATACAGAAAAAACCAATTGAAGCATATTTTGGTAGGAGAGAACCATAGACCATAGACCCAGAACAGTACGAAACATCTAGAAAAGAAAACATTACGGCAATAGTAAAAAAACACGAAAAAGATTAAAGAGTTCATAATGAAAAAAGAAAACCAAGTAAAACATATGCCGTAGGCGAAACAATTTTCGTAAAGATTAATAAACGTTTAGGTTTAAACGCTAAGAAGTAGTAAAAGAGGATAAAAAAAATACAATAATCACAAATTCAGGAAGAGTTGTGCACAAAAATCTCATTCGCAATTAATTAATTTTATTTTATTTAGCCACAGGTTATTGTTTCAAACCGTTCTATGTGACGTGCATATAGTAAACTAGACGGATACTCAATTAGTTACAATTAAAGACGGCTATACCAAAATTCAGGAAGGAACCTTCAAATTTACCCGCCTAATCGAACTAAAGCAGTACGTATGACCTTTTACAGGAAATAAGGACAACGATTTACAAAACTATTCCTAAGGCTAACGTATTATTTCCTACATTACAACTTGAACTACTTACTTACTTACTTAGATGGCGCCTACAACCGTAAGTCGGTTTCCGCCTGTCGTAAGAAATTGCGCAAGCCATTTCTGTTTTGCGCTTGCTGGCGCCAGTTGGAAGCTCCAAGTTTCGTCAGGTTGTCCTCCACTTGTCCCTCCAACGGAGATGCGGTCGTCCTCTTCTGCGTTGTCCGCCGCTGGGTACCGAATCGAATATTTTCTTCGCTGGAGCGTCGTCTTCCATCCGCTCAACATGACCTAGCCAGCGAAGCCGCTCGATTTTTATGCGCTTTCCTATGTCGATGTCGGCGTATAGCTCATACAGCTCATCGTTCCATCGTATTCGGTACTCGCCATTGACGCAGATTGGTCCGTAGATTCTACGAAGGATCTTTCTCTCGAACGCATCTTTTCATCAGAGCTGCTCAATGTCCAGGCTTGTGCTGCATATAACAGGACGGGCATGATAAGTGACTTATAGAGTGTGACTTTTGTTCGTCAAGAGAGGGCTCTGCTTCTCAATTGCCTACTGAGCCCAAAGTAACACCTGTTGGCAAGAGTTATCCTTCGTTTTACCTCTCTACTGATATCGTTGGTGGAGTTAATGCTGGAACCGAGGTAGACGAAGTCCTTCACAACCTCGAAGGAGGTGTTGTTAACAGTGACGTGGGTGCCAATACGCTGGGACTGTTTGCTTGTTGACACCAGATATTTCGTCTTATCTGCGTTTACTGCAAGACCCATGCGACTCGCATCTTTTTCTAATTTGGAGAATGCTGCACTGACTTCGCGTGTGTTATGGCCAATGATATCAATATCATCGGCATACGCTAGCAGCATAACAGTCTTATAAAATATTGTGCCGCTTTGTCTCAGATCAGCAGCTCTAATGATCTTCTCCATAATTAGATTAAAAAAGTCGCACGATAAAGAGTCACCTTGTCTGAAACCTCGTTTGGTAACAAATGGGGGGAGAGGTCCTTCCCGATTTTTACTGCACTGCTGGTGTTGCTCAGTGTCATCCTGCATAGACGGATTAATTTTGCAGGTATACCAAATTCAGACATGGTGGAGTATAGGTGATTCCTTATTGGACTGTCGAAAGCGGCTTTATAGTCGACAAGAAGGTGGTGGGTGTCGATTTGCTTCTCTATGGTCTTTTCCAAGATTTGTCGTAGCGTGAATATCTGGTCGGTGGTAGATTTTACAGGTCTGAAGCCACACTGATAAGGCCCAATCAGTTGATTTATGATGGGCTTCAGTCTTTCACATAATACGCTAGACAGAACCTAATAGGCGATATTTAAGAGGCTTATCCCACGGTAGTTGGCGCAAATAGTGGGATCGCCTTTCTTGTGGATTGGGCAGAGTACACTGAGGTTCCAATCGTTTAGAATGCATTCTTCCAACCATATTCTGCATAAAAGCTCGTGAATGCATTTAAATAGAGCTTCGCCTCCGTTCTTAAACAGCTCATTGGGTAGACCATCGGCTCCCGCGGCTTTGTTGTTCTTAAGCTGTGTTATTGCTGTCAAGACTTCATTATAGTCGGGCAGCGGAACTTCAACGCTGTCATCCATAATTAGGGTTTCCGGGATATCATCTGTATTGGCGGTATTGTTGTCGTCATCGCCATTCAGAAGACTAGAGAAGTGTTCCCTCCATAACGTCAGTGTACTCTGGATATCTGTCACTAGATTCCCGTTTTCATCCTTGCAGAAAGAGGCCTTGGTTTTAGAGCCATCGGCCAGGCGCCTTATCTTTTCGAAGAATTTTCGGGCCTCGTTCCTGTCATCATACATCTCAATCTTCTCACACTCACGCTTTTCTGCCTCTCGTTTTTTCCGCCTGAAGAGACGTTTCTCGTCCCTCCTCTTCTCTCTGTATCGCTCCTTAGCAGCACGCGTTACAACCGACTGCAGGGTGGCTTTGTAGGCGGCATTTTTCTCTGCAGTGTCGTCGCGACACTCTTGGTCGTGCCACTGGTTTCGGCGAGGGCGGTGGTAGCCAATAACCTCTTCGGCAGCCGTACGCAGAGAGTGGGAGATGTGTGCCCACTGCGCGCATATATCGTCGATCGGAGGAGTGCTTTCTAGAAGCAGGAGTGAGAGTCGAGTGGCATAGGCTTCGGCTGTCCTTTTTGATTGCAGCTTGTCGACGTCTAGCTTTCTCTGTGTAGGATTGCGCGTATTCTTTGCAGCGCACAGACGTGTACGGATCTTAGCTGCGACAATATAAGGATCTGAGTCTATGTTAGCACCACGAATCGTGCGTACATCTACTACACTGGCAGAGTGCCTTCCGTCACTCAAAAAACGGCACAAAACGTGATCAATTTGGTTGCGCGTTTTTTGGTCAGGGGACAACCAGGTGGCCTTATGAATATTGAGATGCTTGAATCTAGTACTACTTATAACCATGTTTCGTGCTGCGGCGAAGTCAATTAGCCTCATTCCGTTATCGGATGTGTTGTCGTGGAGGCTGAATTTTCCGACTGTTGGACCAAAGACACCTTCCTTGCCAACCTTGGTGTTGAAGTCACCAAGCACAATTTTTATGTCGTGACGGGGGCAGCGCTCGTAAGCGTCTTCAAGGCGCTCGTAGAAAGTATCTTTGATCTCATCGTCCTTGTCCTCTGTCGGAGCATGCGCACATATTAGGCTTATATGAAAGAATTTAGCCTTGATGCGGATTATAGCAAGTCGTTCGTTCACAGGAGTGAATCGCAGGACGTGATTCCGTAATCTCTTGCCAACTACAAATCCGCACCCAAACTCGTGCTTCTCCGCATGGCCGCTGTAGTAGATATCACAGGATGCTTGCCGAGAGCAACCCTGTCCCTTCCATCGCATTTCTTGGATTGCAGTTATATCAGCTTTGTATCTTTAAAAGATATCAATCAGTTGGATAGAGGCACTTTCCCAATTAAGAGTTCGGACATTCCAGGTGCATATCCGTAAATCATTATCAGTTTTTCGTTTGCGGTGGTCGTCATCAGATTTGGGGATCATTTTTCTCATATTTCTTTTATAACTTTTCATTGAAATGTTTTTTTTCCGTGGTGGGCTTCAAACCCGACGCACAACCTATTTAAGGCTAGGAGACCCGCCGCTCAGATTAGCCGCCAAACAATCAACAAGTTACGATCAATAAGGCATTCAATGAACGTATTAATAAGGTCATAAGAACCACAAATGAAATAATGAATAACATAAAAAAAGATAATTTTCTAATAGATAAAACAATATTAATGTACCAAAATAAGTTAAGACTGATAAAAGAGGATTTAGTTAACATTAAATATGCCATACTTGGGCAAAAAGTAATATAGTAAATTCAATGTTGTTAGATAAATCAGAATTAAAATGAACGCTAGAAAAGCTTAAAGAAGAAAACATGCCTTTCACTAATATAGACGAAGCATTAGAATATGCAAGAATAAATGTACTTTATAATAATATGAATCTTATGTATGTAATTAAAATTCCGATTACTACAAAAGAAATTTATAATAATTTGTTAATTAAAGCTGTTAAGAAAAATTATTCAGTAATAAATATCCAATACAAAGAAATTTTAAAATTAAAAAATTAATTGTATGGTGTAAAACAAACCTGTAACAAATATAATAAAATTAGAAGATATAACTAAAGGATTGTATTAGTAGATTATTGCAAGGATTAAATTCAACATGCGCCTTAAGTAACCATCAACACATACCGAACGTCGAAGAATTATAGCCAGGATTGCTGTTTCTAAATGGATTCAACGGGACAATGCAATCGGAGACAAATTATTATCTCAAAGGGACCTTTATATTTAAATTTCACAACTGCAGCATACAAATAAATGGACAAAATTATTCAAATTGGGAAGCACCCACAGTCAAATTACAATCAGCAATTATGCAACCATCTCCAATAGAAGGAAATAGAGTTAATTTGCTTTCGTTAGAAGCGTTGGAACAAGTAAATATTAGAAATATTAATCAGATAAAAAGTCTTCAAAAAAATACAACAATAAACAGAGTAACAATTGTAATATTTGCAATTACTATCATAACTTTCATCATACTTGTGTTACGACCCCGGACAAAATCGAAGTTGATCATAAATGAACCAAACACATTTGCAAAGGTCATTGCTCCAGAACCCGAACCACAGCAAATACCGAGAATTCACAACTTACCATATTTTTAGACGATTGGGACAATCGCATTTAAGAAGGGAGGAGTTAACACCAGAAACATTCATGTTTGCTTAATTTAATAAATAATTGCCAAATAATTGCTTAATTTAATTCTGGAAATAATAAAACGCTGACAACAAGTTCAATGCACTTCCCGTGTGCACTAAAGTCATAAGAATAGCTAGCGACGTCGGCGTGTGTTGAAAACAGCTGAGAGGTATTTTAGCTGTTAATATTAAGTCTAGTATTGATTTAAGCTCACTTGTAATTTGTTGAACAATAAAGACGGTTGTAGTTTCTCCACAACCAAATTTTTTATTAAAATCTAAACAACAGAAAAGTTAATTTATATAAAGAAGACCGTTTTGGCTGTTTTTTGGTACATAAAAAAACAAAAAATGGCGCGAATACTCTCAAAGTAAGCTATCATTCTGGGGGGTGACAATTTATATTTTTTTCCCCCATATAAGGCGATCCGCCTTAATGTGCAATAAGGTCTTAGTTTTTCTTAAATATTGTGTACTTTTTTTAAAAAAAGCTGAAACAATTTGTTATAAAAAAAACTTCTTTGTTTAAAGTATGTAGGCCTTAAAGTATGTGATTTTTAATATAATGCTATGATAAGTAATAACTGGGCTACTTAACAATTCAACAGAAACATAAAAAGTTTCTATGAAAACCTTTGTTCAAAGGTAAAAAGAGTCCTTAATATAAAAACAAAATTACCTATTACTAGAAATTTTTGAATTTGGTGTTAAGCCCACACGGGCTTAGTAGTTTCTATGTCTCGAACTTCACTTGATGTGAGTACGGAAATAGGTCTAATATATTCAACATGTTTATAACTCGAAAAAGCTTAAAACTTCTTTTTTATATTTACAGAAAGAATTGATCCAGAGAATAAGTGAATATTCTAATTTTATGAAAAGTAATAAAATTGGTAATGGACTGTTGCTTCTTGACACTCATCAAATACTTTCGGAAGATAGCATAACATTTAACGATATCAAAGGTCAATCAAGTTTATTTCTGGATGTCATTGAGATGAATAGCAAACCAAACCAAAAAGATGAAGATTTATATTCGCATTATGGTTATAAGGAAGTTTTACAAACACTGTACAGTTATGAATGGTCAAATATTAACATTAAGCAAAGTAAGAATATATTATATTTTTATTTATTTCACTGACGACCAGCTTTGCACAATTGATTGATTTAAAAACTCAGTTTTTTTCAAGGCTTCTGCTACTGCTTTAACTTGTACTTTCGAAAAATCAAGCAGTCGCAGCATAAGCAGAAGTAGAAAACTAGATTCAATAGTTTGCAAAGTGCTTCGGCAGTCACCAACTGCGGCAGTCATTGTTTTGATTGACTGAAACTGTTCGCTAAATCGAAAGTCGAAGCAATAGCAGTTATTCAACTTTCGTAAGTCAAAGCAGTATAAGTTTTTCAACAGTCGTAGCAGACTATTTTGCACTTATGAGTTTTGCTTATTATTACTAACTTTGATTGATCGCTCGCTTTATTAAATTTTTTCAATCTTGTCATGTTTATGATTGCATAATTATTATAATTGTATAGTAGCCAGAAAGAAAAAGCAAAAATCATAAGTGCAAAACAGTCTTCTACGACTGTTGAAAAACTTATGCTGCTTCGACTTAAGAAAGTTCAACAACTGCTGCTGCTTCGACTTTTTTAACAGTTTCAGTCAATCAAAACGACGACTGCCGAAGAACTTTGCAAACTATTCAAACTAGTTTTTAGCTTCTGCTTATTCTGCGACTGTTTAATTTTTCGCAAAGCACAAGTTGAAGCAGTGGTATGCTTTGAAATTATGAAAACAGTTAGTGCTTAAAAAAGCAATAATTTTACGACTTTGGCTTTGCACTTGACAAGTACTTGTGCAACAAAAATACATAAATTAAAATCACGTCAGTGGCGTAGATAGGTTTTGGTTCTGGGGTGGTTCCATAACAAAATAATACCCTCAAAAAAAATGTTCTTTTGAATATCTAATTACCTAAGTCTTTTTTGACGCCTAATGTCATGTTTCATATAAAAAAATCTTAAAAACGCTAAATGTGGTCAGTCAATCGCCTTGCGTTCAAAAATAAACGTATTTTGATAGCTCTACAATGTCTCACTCCCACTGTTTTTTGGCAGTTTCTATTGAAAGCAACAAGAAAAATTTTTGAACGCTGTTTAAACGATCACCGTATGACTTCAGCCCTGAAAGAGATGCATGTCAAACGAAATAAAAAAAAAATGTCTCTTGTTTTGCTTTGCAGCTCAGCACTGAACTTATATGTATCTCACTTTCCGCCTTGCGCGAGGCCCATCTGTTTTTTATGTTGTGCTGTGCTAGCTGAGCAGAAAAAAACCGGGGTGCAGTCGTCAGGGCTGCCGACGGAAGCGTTAGCTTCTAAGCATTAGATGTAAAATCAAATATAGTATTGATTGAAGGAAGACTTGTGCCTTTTACGTCACAAATTTTTTTTTAAGTTTATTATTGAAATTGATAGCAGAAAAATTTTTGATTTAAGCAAAACTTAAATCGGCAGTCCTGAGGACTGCACCCCGGTTTTTTCGATATAAAAGACATGTTATACCGACAAAGGATGGTGTATTTTGATAATTCAAAAATGTACATTGTAATTTACTGCAACGTAATGTAGGTCAAAATATTTTAACTAGAAAAAATTAAAAACATGTTAATTTTAGATTTAATGGCATTTTTATGGATTTTTGGGGGCACTTATTAATGCTTTTATAGGGATTATGTACTTTTTTTAGGTGTTTTTAGATGTTTTTAAGGGCATCAAAATCCGAACCCTGCTTATCTCTATTAAACTGCTTACTTAACTTTTCATTCATAAATTTTGCGAAAATCAAAAATTTTTGCTTTTAATTTCATTAATAAAGTTTATACATTTTATAATAATTTATATACTAAAAATTGTGTGAATGTTTGTTCCATCAATCAATACTATGGGTGTGTGCGAATTGAACTAAATTGCTACCTAAACTAAATTGCGTCGATAAAGCAGTGTTTCCTAAATTAATTTAGGAAAATTCCGAGCTATCTAAATGCTTGTTAAATTTATGGCATTTCTTAAGAGAAGAGAATAATGACATTTCTTAACCTTTAACCTATTTGTAATTAGCCTTAATTAACCTTTTAATTACACCATGACTTTGACTAGCATAGCTCAAGTAACAACAATGTCTGACTTGATATGACCAAAACCAAAACCAAAGCGGAATTGCAGTTTTGTCAGAAGTTGTGTCTATTAGATTTTCAAAGTTAATGGACTGCATGAGCCACAGAAGATTACTGATGAGTTGGTGTAGCGACCAACGAAACAGTTGTCTAATCTGCTGGTGGTTGTTCTGTAAAGAACATTGTTGTTGTGGCAACCTGTTGCTTCATGAAATTACTTGGCATAAAGCTCACAAATGTAATTCTTAAAAATTAATTTTTTTAAGAATTGCTTAAAACTAAATAGAAATTAAAAAATACCACAATTAATTTTTCATGTATAAACTGGTACGAGCCCGACCTCAGAAAATAAGATGAGTCATCTTTTTTGTCAAAAAAAACTTCTCACGCCTTCTATGACTTAATACTAAACCTCTGCACGGGTAGTCTTAAAACGACTTTCAACACATTCGTTTGGAAACGAGTGATTGTTATGTTTGAGTCGTTCGGAACGACTCAAACATAACATAACCAGTAGCATTCGTCAGGCAAACGAATCTAAACCAAACATAACAGAATGAGGGAAATTAAGGATTTGTAAAAAATGAATGCAGCAAAAATATATGAGTCGATTGTTATGTGCACAACAACATAACATTCGGTGCATAAATTGAATTTAAAATTTTAAAAATTGGAAATTGGAATTATACATCCGGTGGCAGAATTAGATGGTCGTGATGTAGACCGTCAGAATTTTAAAATTCAAGATGGTTAATGGTGTTGCCACCTAAAATTTTTTTATTTTCACGAATTCGGTGCTGGAGCAAACACTAGGTAAAAATGGGTCGCTGAATCCGAATTCATTGCCAGATTTCCAAAATTGTGTTATTTTTTTTATAACAGTGTTTCCATCTACTAAAATGTATTTTTAAAAGTTTTTAACATGGTTTAACAGTGTTTAGAGGTCGCTGACTTCGAATCTGATGTCAGAATTTCAGAATTCAAGATTATTAATAGTGTTGCCACCTAAAATTTTTTTATTTTCATGAATTCGGTGCTGTAGCAAACACTAGGTAAAAATGGGTCGCTGAATCCGAATTCATTGCCAGATTTCCAAGATTGTGTTATTTTTTTTATAACAGTATTGCCATCTACTAAAATGTATTTTCAAGAGATTTTAACATGGTTTCACAGTGTTTAGGGGTCGCTGACTTCGAATCTGATGTCACAATTTTAAAATTCAAGATTATTAATAGTGTTGCCACCTAACACTCAGCGTTTGTATTTGATGAAAAACGATCGCAGTCGATAGCCAGCTATTGTTGTCTGCTGCGTAAAATTTAACAGTCGAAGCCACACTTCACGAAGAACTGTCGCACAGTGTAACGAGTGCGGCCACAAATAGCTTACGAAAAAAAAGCCATAAATTTGTAATAATAAATATGCAGAATCATAGTTTGGAGAACTAATATGCAAACTCAATGCAAAATACTCAATGCAAAAGTTTTTACCAATATTTTTTCTGTTAAGAAAGTGCCACTTGCAAATTAAAAGTTGACTTGAAAATATGATAAACATTTTTTTTTACTTTGACATTGTATATTTTTTAATAAGGCGTTTAATAACACAGTTTATTTTTTTTTAAGAAATCTGTGATTGTTCGCTTATTTTCTTGTGCAAAGCCATAGGAAGATACAACATCTTTGAACAATAACCGCGCTGTGGAGCAAAAACAGCAGCAGCAACTACGCCGCCACAATAAACACCAAGCAGCCAAAAAATCGGCTGATTTTGACATTATACATATATTCTGATAACAGATTCGAAATCAGCGACCCTTTAATACTGTTAAATGATGTTTAAAACTCTTGAAAATACATTTTGGTGGGTGGCAACACTCTTATTAAAAAATTAAACAATTTTAGAAATCTAGCAATGAATTCGGATTCAGCGACCCATTTTTACCTAGTGTTTGCTCCAGCACCGAATTCGTGAAAATAAAAAAATTGTAGGTGGCAACATTATTAATAATCTTGAATTCTAAAATTCTGACATCAGATTCGAAGTCAGCGACCTCTAAACACTGTTAAACCATGTTAAAAACTCTTAAAAATACATTTTAGTAGATGGCAAGACTGTTATAAAAAAAAGGAACACAATTTTAGAAATCTGGCAATGAATTTGGATTCAGCGACCCATTTTTACCTAGTGTTTGCTCCAGCACCAAATTCGTGAAAATAAAAAAATTTTAGGTGGCAACACCATTAACCATCTTGAATTTTAAGATTGTGACATCAGATTTCAAGTCAGTGACCTCTAAACACTGTTAAACCATGTTAAAAACTCTTAAAAATACATTTTAGTAGATGGCTCACTGTTATAAAAAAAATAACACAATTTTAGAAATCTGGCAATGTTTCAGCAACCCATTTTTACCTAGTGTTTGCTCCAGGGGGTCAATTCCTGTTCTGCGTTATCGTCATGTGAAATATGTTTTCACCTTTACACGGAAAATGCGATTCCCGTTGTGTGCTAAAAGGGCAACAGCTGTTCATTTTTCGCTGAAATGAAAAGAAAGTGAACGCCGGTAGCAAACGCACGTTATGGACAGAAAATGACTTTAAATTAAAAATAAATAATGTAAAAAGAAAAGCAGCTTAGGGAAAAAGGACAAGCGGTACGCAGAAACAGTATCTTATCAACTATTTAGAGGAAAATGTTGATATTGCCAATAACAAGTAAATACTATTTGCTTTACTACTTTTGGCTGTTTTATGCTGTCGCAAAACTTATCTTGTTCATATTTATTTATTTCCAATATCTTCTGCGCAAATAAAATGAAATTAAGGAGGTCCTCTGGTAATCTATGCCAAATTTTAGCCTTTTTTCAAAATATTGTGGAAAGAGAACGAGTAAAGATATTTTAGTTCCGTTTTTTGATTTGGGTAGCTTAATTTATTGAAAAAAATACAAAATTTTGAAAAAGTGAATTTATGGACCGTTCAGAAAGTTCTCGGCCTGGTAACGAGGTTCTCCGGAAAAAAGGTGGGTCCAAATTGCGCACGATTCCAAGTGTAAACATCGTCTGAAAAAAAAAAAAAATATTCAGTTACTTAGAATGAATGTCCCTATAGCCCCTACCTCGGAAACAAAAATCGAAATTTTTTTAGGGGGGGAGCCGCCACTTTGAAAATGAAAAATCGAATTTCGACCTTTTTTTTTGTAGTCTAGTGAAGAAAAAAAATAGTAAACATTATTTTTTCGGCAAGTTTGAGGTAGAGGCTATAGCGGCGTAAATTCTGCGTCGTTTCATGCCTCATATATCAAAATCGGTCAAAAACTGTTTGAGTTATCGTGCGCAAAGTTTTGAAAAACATGGTTTCGAGAAAAACGCGTTTAAAGTTTTGACTTCAATTTTGAGGCACACAAATGACATTAACACATATTTTTTTAATACAATACTTACGAATATTAATCGGCAATTCCAGCCCCATAAAGTGTGCCTTCCTCCATCTCATAAAACGAGTTTTCCATGGCTTTTTGGGCTCTGCGGGCTGTGCGACCCTCTTTCGATGATGCGTACGTTTTTAGCTCTGAGCGTTGAAGTCGTTTTCCGTCGCGAGATTCAGCATACATCTCGGCTTGTGGGCCGATGACAATACCCATTGTTGACATTATTTTTAAAATACTTGTGAAGCCTTCGTTGAAAATGCAGGTTGCCAGAAAATTTGCGATTTCGACTGTGGTAGCACCACAGTGGATATGTTTCGGCGCAAAGGTCCACAAAAGCGAGTTGAACGATTCGTTACAATTTTGCGTTTCACCTCCAGTGCATCGGTTGAGTAGATCGTCGGATGATAACGCTTCGTATATGGGCTTCATTACTTGCAGAACCTTTCCATCAAGTGGGGCGTACGTGTGGTGAAATGAGGCTAATGAGCCTTCTCCTGCTGACTTTTGATAGGCGCACCAGCTGGACTCACCAGGTGGGCAATACATATGTTGTGGATTACTATCACTTGAACTTTTGTGATAATATGTTGACCATATTTCTTTTCTCATGTTTTCCACAGAGTCCTTATTACGTCGAATAGCAAGTCCATAGTAAGTAGTCAGCTCGCTTATGACTTTGTCTGTCAGTTTGCCAGTACCTTTTCCACCGATGCCTTTGTTTTCTTTTTTGGCCTTGCGCAGCCGTGTGCCCATGCGTTTTTGCACGTGAGCGATGCACTCCTTTTTTGTGACAACGGGGTCGCTGTTATACGGATCAAGGTATAGCAAAAAAAAAAACACAAAACGATTTTTCTTTTATTTTACAACAGCAGTTATCGCGCACGCGTAGCTTTCAGCGTTCGAAAATAAACTGAATCTCGTTCGTTTGCTTCTTTCATGTGAACACCTGGGCTCAAAATCATTTCAACCCCTAAATCAAAACATGCATGTATACATACTGCATGTATACATACTGTGTGTGTATATTTTGTAATATCAATACATATTTTGGAAGAATTCCACAGAATTTTCGACTAATGACTGCAGGCAAATAAACAACTTTGCTGATGCGTTATTTTGACGAAAACATACCTACACAAAAATGCCTGTATCTCCTAAACTATTTCGAATTTTGAAAAATCCTTTTGGGAAAATGTTTTTGAGTATCTGAGCAATAGAAATATGAAAAAAAAAATCGAAAAAAATTTCGGATTACCAGAGGACCCCCTTAATGATGAAGTCATTTTTGCAAAAGTTTCCTTCTTTCTTATACATTGTTTATATTTTTTCATAAAAGCTTTGTTTAATAGGCATTCAGCAACTCTTATATGCTATTGAGCAACTACTTTCCATTAGACTAACAAGAATCGCGTTTTTGTGCGTAGTGAAGTGAAAAAGTGAAGACGTCAAATGAAAAGATTGTGAAAAGTTTTTTTTCACTGCACTTTAACGCAAAACGGGAATTGACCCCCAGCACCAAATTTATGAAAATAAAAAAAGTTTAGGTGGCAACACCATTAACCATCTTGAATTTTAAATTTTTGACAGTCTTAGTTGCGACCGTCTAATTCTGCCATCGCATCTACAATTCCAATTTCCAATTTTTGAAAACTTAAATTCAATTTATGCACTAAATGTTATGTTGTTGTCAGCATTAATCGTTTACAAATCCTTCATTTTGTTATGTTTGGTTTAGATTCGTTTGTCCGACGAATGCTACCGGCTATGTTATGTTTGAGTCGTTCGGAACGATCAATCGTTTCCAAACGAATGTGTTGAAAGTCGGTTTAAGACTCCTTATGGCTATGGTGTTCATTTCACTCGTTGTTATAGTTATGTAAACTACTGAACTCGACACCGAATGCACTATTGTTGTAGTAGAAACAAGTTAATCCGTGCAGAGGTTTACTTAATACCAACGAATTGTTGGTGCCAAAGAATGGAATCGTGAAAAGAAGTAAACAAAGAGGGCAACAACAAGTCTTTGCAGAATTAACGCAGTCAATTTTTTGAGCCTAAGCTTTGTGCTAAAAAGTAGAAAAACATTGCTTTTTAAAATGAAACGGACGCAACTGCAACTCCGCTTTGGTTTTGGCAGAAGTTGTGTCTATTATATTTTCAAAGTTAATGGACTGCATGAGCCACAGAAGATTACTGATGAGTTGGTGTAGCGACCAACGAAACAGCTATCTAATCTGCTGGTGGTTGTTCTGTAAAGAACATTGTTGTTGTGGCCAGTGTTGCCAGCTCAAGACGATTGAAACTAGCTAAAATTATTAAAAAAATAGCTAAAAAAAAGCTAACTTTTTATTTTTTTATTTCATATTAAAAAAATATGTTTATCTATGCATCAACACAAAATAGAAAAAAAAAATGGAGCTAAAACTCATTAATGACTTCTTCAAAGGTTCTTATTCAATACATTACATTTTTTTCTTAAAGAAAACAACTTATTTAATAATAACATTTTCACTTATAAGTCGATCCATTCCTCGTTACTACTTTCATATACGGCATTTGTACCAATTTTGAGGTAATACGATGAGGGTATCTGATAATTGTGGCAACATTTATTGTATCGCTTCATTCCATACCTGTATTAAACATATAATAATGCAGGACAATTCAGAACGTTCCTTTTGTTTAAATATTTATAATTATCACCTTATGTGTAAAATTGCATTTAGCGTTGAAATTTGCAACCGGTTTCTTATCTTCGTTTTTATAATGTTCAACTGGCTAAATGTTCGTTCAACATCTGCATTTGACCACGGAAGCGACAAAAGCTCAAGTGAGAACTTTGATATTTCTGCAAATGGGTTATTGCCAGCTGAATCTTTATATCCATGCACCTCTACCCAAAATAACGAAGTATTTGAAGTATTGATCCATTGGATGAAATTTATGTTTTTATATTGATTGACGATTTTTCCAACTACGTCAGTATTTTCTTCCATAGTTATTACAAAATCAGCAATGTTTTCTTTCGGGACTGATAATGTTTTTTCTACTGAAAATAAGTCGACTGTCTTCATTATTTCGTAATTTTCTGGTAATCTGGTAAAAACAAAGTTATTGGAAAATAAATTAAAAATTATTTATTTAAGTTTTAATATCATCGGCTAACTGGAATTTAAGTTTTAATACCATCGGCTTAATGGAAAAAGTTACTTAATCGTGAAAATGAGAAACAGAAAAATAGTATATATAAATTAATTTTTATAAAAAATTTTAAAGAATTGACTTTACTTAGTTTTTAATATAAAAAAATCAATGAATGATTTTTCTATAAAAACAAAATAATATGAATCTTTTAACAGTTAAAAATATGGGTAACTAGTATAAAGTGACTAACAACACATGTGCATATCATAAATGTGCAGCTTTTAAATAAATTTTGGTAAAAAATAGCAATAACCTACTTTTCCAGTAAACCGAAAATATGTACCTTTGTTGAAGCTGTTTTACAAGCGTTACGACAAAATCTATACATATCTTTCGGATGGACCCTTCTGTTGCCTCATTCAAAATGTTGTGTAGTTTATAATCAGATATCCATGTTTCAAAAGTGTATCCCAAATAACAACGCATGTCTATGCGATTTTCGATAAAAGTTGAAAGGATGTCTCCAGTCAAATCTGTTATTAGTTTTGTCGGGTCACTGATATTGCTTTGAAAACTTTTGTTAAGCATTTGTAGATCCAACAGAATTGGTTTCAAAAATAATAAATATCCGTAGTTGATTTCATCATTGTACAACATATATAATGATTCAGCCATAAAGCATTTGTCTAATGTTTTTGCAATATTGAAATGAGTCTTGAGCTCAAGCCATTGCTCTAAAATACGCGATATTGCCACTTCAATAGAAAGCCATCGTGTGTCACATACTCTTGTTATTTTAAGTGGATCCTATAATAAAAGTTGGTCATTTTAAAAAGTTAAGGTTCCATAACTTCCTATGTTATATTACCAAGCCATTATTTATTGCTCCATATAACTTTTTGTAAGTTTGCTGTCGACTATAGCTTTTGCTAAACCAATTGTAAGTTTCGTTTACTATATATTCGAGGCTATTTGGCAGACACTGTTTGCAAGCGTAATTTATAGCCAATTGTATGGAATGACAAACGCAACGTATTAAAATTAAATGTGGAACTTCTTTTTTGAGCTCAGTGAAAACACTTTTTTTGCAGCCGATCATTACACTGGCATTGTCTGTCCCGATCCCAATTAGATTTGACAATTTGAGTTGAAACTTTGTTAACTCACTTTTAAGACAATCAACAATACCATCTGCATTACCGCTGGCTAGTTCCGCCATAGACAGAAATGTTGAAATCACTTTTTGATGGGCTTCACTAAAATATATGATAACAATTCCTGCAAACGAGACAATTAACGAATCTGAATTACATACATAAGTTATACGTAAAAGATTACCGAGAAGTTTTGTGATACCGATGTCTGTAGATTCATCAATTAATAAACTGATTTTTTTGTCACCAATATCGCTTTGCAAATCATCAATAAAATGTTTAGCCAAAACATTTTTAATAACCCCGGTGCACTTCGATCTATGCAACTGCATTTGTGTACAAGTGGAACTGTCACTGAATTTATTTTTGCATAAATCAGTTAAGTGGTCAACCGTGGATATGCTGCTATGCTGGCATATAAATAAAGCTAGTGCAGCTTCCTGCTCCTGCGTTTTGATGGACATTGGCTTAAATGGTATCTTTCTGATTCCAAGGAATTTTGCAGCGGCTTTGTGCTTTTCTGTCTCGGCATGACTGCGCAAATTCGATATTTTAGCAACAATACTGCATTTACAGTATTTGCAAAATGCTTTATTCTTGTCCGTAGAATCTTCGCTTATCCAGTTATTAAACAATGTATTTGTTTTCCACTCGCTTCGAAATTTTTGCTGATATTTTGACATTTTATAACCGTCAACAGGAAAAAACAGGAAAAACAAAACGAATTCGTTGCAATTTAAACTGATTGGTTGATCAGTCTCTTCAGGGTTGCAATAAATTGATGTTTTGTAATAGAATAGTAAATTTTTATTTTTGGAATAGAATTATGAAGATGCCACCTAACGTAATAAAGATTTTTGGTATTATTTGTTTTGATTTCAGTTTATGCAAACAAATTAGAAAAAAACATTAAAAATAGCTAAAAAAATAGCTAAAAATTTATTGAAAATAGCTAAATATCCGGCTAATAGCAATTTATAAAATTTAGTAGCTAAAAAATTAAAAAAAAAGCTAAATCTAGCCGGAAAATAGCTAAAATGGCAACACTGGTTGTGGCAACCTGTTGATTCATGAAATTACTTGGCATAAAGCTCACAAATGTAATTCTTAAAAACTAATTTTTTTTTAGAACTGCTAAAAACTAAATAGAAATTAAAAAATGCCACAATTAATTTTTCATGTATTGCTGAGTAATTAAAAAATATATTTTTGAGGGGCTGACTTCGATCTTTTTTTTTAAAGTCTTCAAAAAATTTTTACAGCTACTTTTGTCCTTAAATTTTAGGCCTTTTTTTGAATTTGCGTAGCCGCCGTTTTTTCTAATTATTTTTTTTTTTAAAAACTCTTAGTCAGCCCCTTACATTAGGTTTAAACTCATCGAACTCTTTTTTTTCCTTGTTTTAGATTAGCTTAATTCGAGATATCCTACACACCGTTTTTTTATTTTTTTTTTTGCTTCATTAACGCACGTAAATACTAACTTTTCACAATCCTTACTTTAAAAAACTCCTAAAATTTCGACAAAATTATGTAAAATGTCCCTTAAACAAATTTATTAGTAAAATTTCTAAATGAAAATAGCCTTATACTGTGCTGTAGCAAAGGTGTGACATTTTAACACTTGTTTCATTAAAATCGATCCGGTGCTTTTGGAGTTTACCTGAAAACAAAAATTTGCACTTTTATCTTCTTATATATAAAAGTCAAATGCCGCATCACTTGAGAATGGCTCAACCGAGATTGGTTCATTTTTTTCATTGTATTTGTAAGTGCAAGGACAAGGTTTGTATGAAAAAAATACCCGCTAGATGGCGCTGGAGTCAAGTTATTACTAAAAATCGTTTTTATGGTCCGATTTGGCTATATATTTGAGTATATATTGGCAAGAGTAAGGAAATTACGTCTTCGAAATTTTTGCGCTAGGTGGCACCAGGTCGAATTATTATCAAAAATCGTATTTATGGTTCGATTTGACTCATTCGAAATATATATTGATAAAAGTAAAGGAATTACGTTTGCAAAATATTCTGCCGTTATGTGGCGTCAGAGTCAAACTATTACCAAAAACCATATTTATGATCCGATTCGGTTCATATCATGGCTTTAGTACAAGCATTCTATATTTTAATATTTTTTCGCGAAGACAAACTTCTCTCTGTTCATATATTCATAGGTGAATTTCAAAATAAACGGTTTTTTCTGTCCCAGCTTTTTCCAGTTCTTTCTCTCTAAAAACAGCACGAATGATTTAAACATAGTCTTTTAGCTATAGTTTGTAAGAAATTAAAAAAACCGAAATTCTGGGAAAAAAGTTATACCTGTGAAACTTGACTTTAAAAAAAAAATACATTAAAATTACATTTTTTTTTTGTTTCAGATTTTTTTTTTTCAATGAAATTTTCAGCGCCCTCTATATAAAAGCCTAAAAGTTCTTTAAAAAAGGTTTTTTATAAAGTATTTTTTATGTACAATAAAATGTATAATATACATATTTCATATACTTCTTGAATCTAAAAAAAAAAATCGTGAAAAAAGCTGCTTTGTTTTTGGTGTTACACGTATATTATACCTTAAAGACTATTATGCGATTCTTCCTCAACGAACTGTACAAAAATTCGAAGGTACTGAACCTTTCCAATTACATCCTCAAAGATTGAAAATTTTAAATTAAAAAAAAAAAATGGAAACGCCTTCAAGAATTTAAATCTTTAATTTTGGCAGACTGCCATTACTTTTAAGACAACATTCCATTTGAAAATTAGATACATTTATGTAGTCTTATACTAAATTGTTTCCTTCTTTTTGAACTATTATTAATGAACTATTAATACAAAATTAATGAACTTTTTTTTTGTTTTCGAAGTGTAAGTAATCCTACTATTCAATGTATTGAATTCATAAGTATCTTAAAAATTATAATGGATACCTTTAATTATTTTAAAAATTATTATCGCTTCCTGATTCCGACCAATATACTTAGCACGCTCTTTCTATATATCTACACAAAGACATTGAAATACATAGTTTATTTAATTAAACAATACCCAGTCGGCCATCTAGAAAGCGAATCGCATTTGTACTTGAGAACAAGCTTAATATAAACTGTAGGTTTTAAGCTTTTCTTAATATCACTTTTAACAAGCTCACTTTTTAGAGATCCCAATAAAAGCTCAATTGTATTTCAGAAACGTTTGATATAGATAACTGAATCTAAAGTATGCTTAATAAAAACTTATATATAACAATACAATATGTAATATTACCGGTTTGCGGCGACATAAACGCATAATATGGCCCCTCTCATTTGAATGCATGCAAATGTCAATATTAAAAACTCGAGTGCAGCACCGCCATCGCGGTAAAACCGCGTAATTATTATTAAGCTATTAATATTATTTTTTAAGCTTATTCTACAATTGCAAGAAAAGTCTTACAAAACTATTGAGGATAGTAAGCTTTCCTACACATTGCACGGAAAAGCTTATAAAAATCTTGCATGAATATTATCACGAGGGTTCCGTTTCGATTTTTCTAGAATTGCAGAGATATTATTTTTAATAGTTTCTCAAGATATTTTCAAGCTTAAGGCTTATGTTGTTTAGCTTGTTATAATATTATTCTAAAGCGTTTTGGCCGGTTGGGTATAATCCCAAATGCTGCTAATGTTGTTTCGCCTTTTTGTTGCAGAAAAAAAAAAAAAAAAAGCACATGAACTGTGAATTCTTTCGCGAATATTGAGGAGATGAATCTATGTCACTTGAACCGTGACTCACAACGAAGAATATAATTACGCACTGTTTTGTTGTTCAAATTATTCTGCTTTATTATTTTAATTTCCCGATATTTATCTTAAAATAAAGTAGTGCGATTAACAATAAAAAGAATGAAAAAAAAAACGCTTACGCTATTATAAACTACAATTTTACTATATAGTAAAAGACAGAATGTATAGTAAAACAAAACTGCTTACGCTACACATGACAGTTTTACTTCCTCGTAAAAGACAAAATGTGTAATAAAAAACCAACTGCTTACGCTACACATAAAACTTTTACTAACAGACAAAATATTAAGTTCAATGCATAGCTTATAGAATTGAAGTTTTATTACAACTGCTGATGCGACCAAGAACAAATATAAACAAAAAAGGAAAATTAAGTCAAGTGCAATGTTTATGACATTGTTTGCGTTAATTTTGAAGTTAATTTTAATAAAGTATATGTGTGAACAAACACAACTCCATTAATGAAAAATAATAATACAATTTTCCTTCAGATATAAATTCATCGTTGTGTTTTAAGCATAATTAAAAAAAATTGCTTTTAAATCTTAAATATTTTCAATTTTTTAACGTTTTTTGCTTCTCCTGTAAAATCATTAAAAGTGTTGTTACACCTTTTTCCATTTTATGTGACCAAGTTGAGTAGCGCGGGGAACGGGGGAGGGCGGTCCGCCCCGGGCGGCACTTTAAGGGGCGGAAAAATCACACATATAAAAAAATTTTCATATACTCGTATATATCTAATATAACATATATATAAACATAAAAAAATAACCTTTTATGTATTCTCAAACGCATAAATTAATGAAAAGAAATAAAAAATTAGACCGCGTCTAGTTTACCGACATAACATATGCTAACATCGTTGTCTTTTTTTCATTACACAGCTAATAATTAAGTAGGAAAGTCACTAGATACTTTTATGCATGTCTTAAATAGTAATGTTAGTGTCTGTGCTAAGTTTTTTTTTTTATGTACGGTGTGTTTTCGATAGTCATAGTTTATCAATGTGCTTTTTCTCCTTCACTCTACTCTACGTTATATCGTTCTTCTACAATTAATTTAATAAACTATGAATGAGCAGCTTGTATGGCATTTTTTAATAACATTTTTTGAGTTATAGTTTTTATAAAATGTGGTATGCAATTCGTTTTTAGTTTCATTTTTATTTAAAATGACTTGTCAGATATGAAAATTGGAAAAAATACTTTCCAGAGAACTTCCAGAGTTGTAATTTTTTACTTTACGAAAAATCTTATTTTTAACTTTCTGAAAGAATCTTGGTTTTTACTTTTCGAAAAATCTTATTTTTTACTTTTCGAATAATTTCATATATTTTCTGGTTATATTAAAAAAAAAATGCAGTAAAAATATTTTCTACACCTTTTATTAATATTGGCACAAAAAATTGTAAAAAACGTAAAATTACCTAATCGGAATTAACGCTTTCCGAGAAGAATACTGTTTTAAAAATTTCGAATGTAAGTATTTTCACGAAAAATAATTCCCAAAAATCCAAACTTTGAAAAAACAACGTTGCGGGTGCTTAAGTCATAATTTTAAGCTACTTTGTCCAAAAAATTAAAAAAACCAAAACTCGCAAGCGAAAGTTAAAGATGTTCAAAGCCGACTTTTTTTTTTAAATCCTTAAAGTGTTCTCTGTGGCATATGGAACACAAAAAAAAAAAATCATAAACAAATCAAGGAACATATATACTGCCCATTTAACTCATCATAACTGAAGATCAAATTTTAACTCCTTGTCACTCAAGGACTAAAGGAAAATTGAGGAAACTGGTACTCCTACAACTCATGTAATTCGAAAACTGAATAATAAAAAAAAATCTAAACAAAACAACATAATTAAAAATAAAGCAAATAAATTTTTTAATAATAAGGGGAAATATATATACATAAAAAAAACAAACAGAATAATTTTTTGATTTTTTTTTGAAAATAATTTTTTTTCAATATATTAATGACTATATTATCCAGTAAAAATAAATGGTACTTACTGAAGTACAACGTGAAAGAACACATAATTCATTTGAAGAAAAAAAATAATATTTGTTTGAAAACAATTTTTTTTTTTAATACATTAATAACTAAAAAAAATTGTATGACTGAAGTTAAACATGAAATAACACATAAAAAAAGAAACGTGCAGAAAATCAGCCAAATTCCATTTCCCGGAGTAACCTTTTTAAAAGTAGAAGCCTTAGTTCAATTGCAGAAGAACCTAATAGAGAATTTATTATAGTAAATGATACACCCCATCCAAACATTTGCCCCTGTCCATGTGGACATTTTTCAATCACTTCGCATCCCAGACGCAATTAAGGATTTGCCTCAATATGATGGTAACCCTCGTCTTCTATACACTTGCGTAGCGTGGGGGACAGGGGCGGGGGCGGTCCGCCCCTGGCGGCACTTTGAGAGGGCGGAAAAATCACAGATATAAAAAAAATTACATATTCTCGTATATATCATACATATAAACATTAAAAAAATAGCCTTTTATGCATTCAAAAACGAATAAATGGATGAAAAGAGTTAAAAAAGTAGACCACGTCTTACATCGTACATATGCTTACATCGTTGTCATTACACAGCTAATAATTGCGTTGAAAAGTGACTAGATACTTTTATGAATGTCTTGAATAGTAATGTTTGTGTCTGTGCTAGGCGTTTTTTTGTACTGTGTGTACAAATGTGTATGTATAAATCACAGGATTTTCGATTGTGGTTTTATTAATGTGCTCTTTCTTCTTCACTCTGCTCTACGTTATATCGTTCTTCTACATCATTTAACGAAACTTGCTTAAACCTGACCCGAACTTGAATTGAATTGAATTGAACTGCCGCCTAAGAAGTTTCCTTACATCTATTACAACGATTAAAAAGCATCAATTTCAAGTGGATAATAAACGTGCAGTGATTTTCACTCGTTTGATTTTGTTATCATTCACCAAGAGGTTCAAGATATTTGTGAATACTTATATACAGTTACTCACTAAAGTAAGTACACAACCTTATATTTTTTAAGCTGCATGCAAATATTCAAATATTTGAATACTAATCGGTTGTATTTGAACTTTATGATCAACTTTTTTTCGTATACAACAACATGCGCTTAAAAAACATGGAATATTTTAATCCCGTTAAACGCTGTCGCTATGCTTTCGAATTTTGTTTGTTTTGCATATCACAAAAGTTAGTACACAGCGTTCATTCGTGTAGTTTACTTCGCTTGGTATAAATTAAAATTGAAACGGAGTGCTAAATTCTTTGTGTAAAATAAATTAATTTGTAAAATTTAACTCATTAAATTCATAAAAGCTAGATAATAGAGTAAATATTAACAATGGCGCTTGATAACTGATTATAAAATATCACAAAGAAAAAAAATATGTTCGAGAAATTGGGAAAATTATCAAAAAAAGTCCTTACACTGTTAAAAAAATTGTAATGAAATATAAGGTGTCGGGATCTGTTGCCAATAAAAGCCGATCTGGTCGCCCGCCTACTTTTACGGAATCAGAAAAACGTTTGATCATTAGTAAAATAAGAAAAGATCCAAAAAAAAAAGTGCTCCAAAAGTAACAGCAGATGTGGAAAATGAGTTAGGAATAGACTGTAACCCTCAAACCATTCGACGCACACTATATGCTGGTGGTTATCATGGTCGAAATATTAGAAAAAAACCGTTTGTAAGTGAAGCCAATCGTCGTAAGCGCATAGAATTTGCAAAAGAGCACCAAAAATACGATCAAATCTTTTGGAAAAATGTAATTTTTTCTGATGAAAGTAAATTTAATATTTACGGATCTGATGGGCGCCAAAAAGTTTGGAGAAAAGTGAACGAGGAGCTAAATCCAAGTAACATGGCAGGTACTGTAAAGCATGGAGGAGGTTCCATAATGGTTTGGGGGTGTATGGCGGCTAATGGAGTGGGGAATTTGGTTATAATAGATGACGTTATGGATCGATATAAATATTTAAACATTTTGAAGCAAAATTTGAAGCAAAGTGCCGTTAAATTGGGTATCGAAGGGTCATTCATCTTCCAGTAGGATAATGACCCTAAACACACTGCCCTCATTGTTCGGAAATGGCTTCTTTATAATGTGCGAAAGCAACTTAAGACCCCGCCATCTCCCCCCCATCTCCAGATATGAACGCCATTGAACATCTATGGGAGCATTTAGATCGACAAATACGTAAACATACAATCAAAACCAAAAATGATTTGAAGTGCGTTCTTTTAGAGGAATGGAGCAAAATAACCACAGAAACAACACAAAATTTGGTAAAATCAATGCCCCAGCGACTAAATGCAGTAATAAAGGCCAAAGGATATCCAACTAAATACTAACCATAACTTACAAGATTTTGTTTTTCTATTACTTCAACTTCAGTTGCACTGTGTACTTTCTTTTGTGATGTGAATTTTCACCTTTTTTTATTAAATCCTGTGTAACAAACATTTTTTTCATTAACTTTGTCAATATCGTGGATGAATTTTCTTTTTTATGTCTCCCTTAAATGAAATTAAACTAAAATTTTTTTTTTTTTCTTAAAATAAACAAATGATTTGATAAAGAAAATAAACAGGAATTATGTGTACTTACTTTAGTGAGCAACTGTATATAATAAGTCGGGAATTGGCCGAACCAGACCACAGTGGGTCCCTTTTCGTCTCCTATTTGACGAGGGATGCTACTGCTCGGAGCACTCATAAGTGAGCGAATATAAGCACCCTTTGTCACCTCAAGCATGTCCTTGTAGGTCAGTTGACCAATCTCGGCTTCGTCAAAAAATGGACGTCCCAAAATGGTCAATCTTATACTTGCCACCGCCGGACACTGGCACAGAATGTGTGCTGCTGTTTCCGGCTCCTCTAGGCATAACCTTCACGCATCGTCCTCGGTCAGAGTCATCTTCCTGAGATGGTACATGTGTCCTGTGACCAGTGCAGTAAGCCAGCTTAAAGTCTTCCGATTGTATCGGGAGACTTTTGCTGCCTCACTACATAACCATTTCACGGCCGCCTTTGATTGCCTGCAATTACCAGCTTCTTCCCACCTTGTACGGTGTTCCGAGTCCGTCCATTGCTTAATAAGGCCTGCCACCATGTTGTCGCCAATGGCGATACGTGGTTCTGGTCCACAGAATTCTTCTTCTGATCCTTCTCTTGCTAAAGAATCAGCCTTTTCATTCTGTTCTATGCCAAAATGTCCTCGCACCCACATAAGTGTGAGCTCATTTGTCTGAGCGCACCTATTGAGTTTGGTAAGACATTCTATGGCCAACCTAGAAGTAATATCTGTCCGTTGCATGCACCTAATCACCGACTGTTTGTCAAGGGCAATGACAATTTTCTTGCCATTTACCCGGCCATCTACGAGTATCAAGTGGTCCAGCGCATGCACTACACCAAGCATTTCCGCCTGGTATACAGACACGCACCTCCCCAGCCTCAGTGCACAGGATAGGTTCAACTCTTCTGAGGAGACGCCAGACCCGGCTCTGCCATTCATCGGAGAGCCGTCTGTGAATATACTGATGTCGTTACCAGCGGTTTCTTCACAAACGAATCCATCTGTTATTAGAGTTTTATAACATTTTTCTGTTATTCTCACTCTCTGCCTTCCGTCCATAGGCATACACGTCTCCCTGACATTTCGCTGTGTCATGTCCAGGATGAGCATATGACCATGGAGGGCTGTTGCTCCATGCCACGTAGCATTTCCCAACATCCTGAGGGCTGTTAGCGCTGCCGTTTTCTTTATTTCTAAATCCAACGGTAGCATACCTAACAAAACCTCCATTGCGCTTGTTGGAGTGGTGGGTATTGCCCCTGTTATTCCAACACACGCCAGCTGTTGGACTCTGTCTAGTCGCTTCTTAATGGTTTTCTGACTGACTTTTGTCCACCAGATCACCGAAGCATACGTGATGACATGTCTAACCATCATAGTGTAGATCCATTTCATAGCGTCTGGGCTTAGCCCCCATTTTAGACCACAAACGCGTCTACACTCAAACAGAACCCTCTTGGCCTTTTGAATCCTGTCTCCTACATGTTCGTTCCAGTTAAGTTTACAATCTAGAGTTATCCCTAGATATTTAACTTTTGTGGACGTATTGATTTCAGCTCCAAAAAGTCTAAAAGTCTGGTTCTCTCCTCAGGCCTACCATCTTTCTAGTAAAGGTAATATTGTCTGATTTTCGTGCGTTCACGGTGAGGCCTTGTTCTCGACACCACTCCTCCAGCATTCGGAGTGCTCCCTTCATGATGTCTGAAATGGTGTCAATGAACTTACCACAGACCACCAACGCAATGTCATCTGCATACCCTATCGTGTGTATGTTAACGTAACAAACATTTAAACATTCTTAACACATGAACAATAATAATGCTGACACCATGTCTACAAATGCACGCGCACTAGCTGCAGTTCGTCGATCTATGGGAACCAACGCGTCAGCAAGTTTCAGCAACAGATAAAAAAACAACAACTAAGCCACCAACAAAAACACATAGGTAGCAGCGCAGTTTAAGTTATTATTAAGATATCAAAAATTTTGTTAAGTTAGTTCTAATTATGAATTAAGACAATAAAGTTCGCAAATAGCGAAAAAAATATTTTTTTTTTTAACAAATTAAACTTTGTTTAATTTAATTGGCGCCCGAGCAGGGACCAGCGGTCCGTTATAGTAAAAACCTGAAAATAAAAAGTAAGGTTCCGCGAACGTTGTGAAATATAATAAAGTTAATAAAAACCTGAAAATAAAAAGAAAGGTTTCGCGAGCGTTGTGAATAAAAAACAAACAACAAAGCTCATTAAAAAGCCTGAACATCAAAAAGTAAGGCTCAAAGATAAGCGGCTATACTGATAAGAAGGATTGCCTCAGAAGTGACAACAAGGGCCCCCAGTACTTAAGGAAAAAGGATAACCCAATTTGTTCAACAAACGGCTCCACAACAATCGCTGGATAATGATTAAGTTCATTCTAATGTAAGTTAAGTTAAGATTAATAACGTAAGCTTAGTAAAAAATTAATAAGAGTGAAAATATTTGAACAAAAGAAAATGTTGCTAATACATCTGAAATCATTTAAATTTCAAATTGAATTAAGAACAAATTAAAGAAAGTGAACAAAATTGGATTAAAGATATCAAAATATTTTATTAAGAGAGAATTTAAAACAAAAAATTTTAAAAACTTGATACGAATTTATTATTTAAAGAAAATTCTTAAAAAGAAAAATATTAAGAGAAAATTTATTATGATCAGAATTTAAAGAATTTAAATTTAAAAAAAAAGAAGAAAAATTTATTAATATTAACATTTTGAAGGAAAATTCATTAAGAAAGTTTTAGCCTGTGAAAATTTTTAGAAAATTTATTAAAACTAAGAAATTTTTATCGAATAACCATAAAAAAGGAAAATTTTTCAGAGGAAATTAAATTTAAACAAGTAAATTTTGTGTGAAATTTTTAAAGAAAAATGACAGATCCAGAAACACACCGCCTCAGCAACTTGAGTCTTCAGCGAAACGCCTCTTCCAATAATCCACATAATCCACCACCTGCCACACTTAGTCCTGAATTGACTAAACAGATAACTGACTTAGTGACGAAGACAATAGCTAGTTTCAATAATCCATTTTTAGAGGTAGACGACCATGACGAACCGGCCGGCTTTTCAGGGAATTCAAGCGACTCAGATAGGATTTCTGACATTGTAAAATGTCTAAGGGAATTTTCAGGAAAGCCCGGAGAATTCAACTCCTGGAGAAAGACCGTAGAACGAATTCTCGCCATGTTTGAGCACAGTAGGGGAACATCAAAAGAAAACATCAAAAAGCTGATGCGGCACTAGAGTCTTATCGAACGCCACTCGAATAGAAGAAAATCCGAAAATGCTTAATGATGCACTATTCGGACAAGAGAGACATTGGTACACTAGAGTACCAAATAACGTCCTTAACCCAGCGCCAGAATACCATAACAGAATTTTATCATAAAATTTATCAGAATTTATCACTAATACTGGACAAGATAGCTTGTCTAGAAGTAAGCGACGAATCAATTGACGCAATGACAAATTCATACAGAGACAAAGCGTTAGACACGTTCATCAGGGGACTGAACGGTGACTTTCCTCGATTGCTAAGCATACGAGAACCTACCACACTACCACAAGCACTTAACATGTGCTTGAAACTAGATAACATGATGTACAGAATGCATCATGCTCAGAGTAACTATAAGAGGGTCAATAATCCCGTACCACCTCCTAGACTACCACCCAGACCAATTTACCACCGCGAACCAATACAAAGGAATTTCTATACAGAACTGGCACAAGCTCCTCAATTTAGGTATAATAATTCTTACCGACCTCAATATTATCACCATCATCAAAATACGCCTACTCAATTTCCACAAAATAATCATCAATTCATGAACAACAATTCGTTCCCTCAACCGCAGCTTCGATTTAACCAATGGAATCCAACAGGATTCAATAACCGAATACATTTTCCACCCAAACCACCAGTACCGATGGAAGTACATCAATACAATCTCGACAAATTAACTACCAAAACAGACCGAATTTCCAACAAAATAATTACTCACAGAAACGTCCGGCTACTCGACAAGATCATAGCCCAAATAAGATACAAAGAAATTTTCACATAAATGTAGATAACCCTAAAGAATCTGAAATAAATGCACAAGGAACAAATCCCGATCCAAATCAAATTTATTCTGATTATAGAGACAATCGTCAACATGATTATGACGGATATCATCTTTCCGAGCCACAATCTGAAGAATTAGATGACGTCGATAACGTTTATTTTTTAGATTAGAATCTTCTTCACTCCCATATTTTGAATTTTTGGCTAGGAGTGGAGATACTCTAAAATTCTTAATAGATACTGATTCTAATAAGAACTATATTCAATCCACCCGAATAAGAATCCTATCCCTAATAAAAAATTTTTTTTTGTCAATTCTGTTGCTGGAAATATTCCAATAACTCACCATACTTTTGTAAACATTTTTGGAGAAAAAAACCGAAAAACTTACATTTTTTATTTCATAGGAAACGATACCTTAAAAGAACTTAGATCAGTCATTCATACAGACAAAAGTTATATGACAATCCTGTCAAATATCAGAATTCCTCTTAAACAGCAAGTCACACAATACATCATTAGTATCGAGTTACACACACCACATCTACTACCTGAACAAGAGATAAAACTTAATCAAATAACACGAAAATGCCCTAACTTATTTACTGATCCAGATAAAAAATTAACATTTACAACTGGAATCAAAGGTGAAATCCGTACTACAAATGAAACCCCAATCTATTCAAAGTCGTATCCTTACCCCATGGCACTCAAGGAGGAAATAGAAAACCAAGTCGAAGAACTTCTCGCAGACGGTATAATAAGACCATCGAAATCGCCATATAACTCACCAGTTTGGATAGTTCCAAAAAAGTCAGACGCATCTGGTGAACAAAAATTTCGTATTGTAATTGACTACCGCAAACTTAATTCCGTTACAATTGCCGACAGGTATCCAATACCTGAAATCAATGAAGTCCTATACAATCTTGGAAAAAATGCATACTTCACTATTATTGACCTAAAGAGTGGTTTTCATCAAATAGCACTCAAAGAATCAGACGAAGAGAAAACGGCCTTTTCCATTAATAATGGAAAGTTCAAATTTAATAGACTCCCCTTTGGGTTAAAAAATGCGCCTTCTATATTTCAGCGTGCTCTCGATGACGTCTTGCGACAACACATTGGTGTTCGTTGCTATGTTTATATAGATGATATAATAATATTCGGAAAGAGCAAAGAAGAGCATTTCGCAAACCTCCAAACCGTATTTAAAACTTTAGACAATGCCAACTTCAAGGTTCAAATTGACAAATGCGACTTTCTTAAAAACGAAGTTGAATTTTTAGGTTTCATTATTTCAAAAGATGGACTCAAAACCAACCCAAAAAAGGTGCAAGCAATTTTAGAACTCTCTAAATCAAAAACTTTAAAAGACTTAAGATCCTTCTTAGGTATGTCAGGTTACTATAGAAGATTTATCCAAGGTTATGCCAGTTTAGTTAAACCTTTAACCTCACTCATAAGAGGACAGAATGGACGTATGTCCAAAAATCTATAAAAAAATACCCCAATAGTAATGAACGATCAAGCAATAGAGGCATGGCAAAAAGCCAAAAGCTGCTAAGTATCACAAGAAGTTATGCTTTCATATCCTGATTTTCAAAAACCATTCGAACTTACAACAGATGCCTCCAATCAAGCGTTAGG
This sequence comes from Coremacera marginata, assembly GCA_914767935.1. NCBI lineage: Eukaryota > Metazoa > Arthropoda > Insecta > Diptera > Sciomyzidae > Coremacera > Coremacera marginata. The sequence goes on along the minus strand of OU612047.1, from coordinate 98,769,629 downwards.
AGCAGTTCTTTCGCAAGATTCTAAGCCAATTACATTTTTATCAACAAGCCTTACTAAAACTGAAGAATCATATGCAACCAATGAGAAAGAAATGCTTGCCATTATATGGGCACTCACATCACTACGCAGTTTTCTCTATGGTTCAAGAAAAGTTAAAATCTATACCGATCACCAACCGCTCATATATGCTCTCAGTAACAAAAACGCAAATTCTAAGATGAAGCGCTGGAAAGCTATCTTAGAAGAGTACAATTATGAGTTACTCTATAAGCCAGGTACTAGCAATGTAGTGGAAGATTCTCTGTCTCGTCCACCAAAAAACGAAATAAATTCTTTGACACCTTCAGTTCATAGCGCCGAAAGTTATCCTGAAAATTTAGTTCCAAGTGTTGAAGCTCCGATAAACGTTTTTAAAAACCAACTTTTTCTAGACTGCGATGACACGTCTTCTTATCAATTTAAAATCATTTTTCCAGGTTACCATAGACATATAATAACAGAAACTTCCTATATACCCCGTAAACTTATATCTCTCTTTAAACGATATCTCAATCCATCAGTATTAAACGGAATAAAAACAACAGAAAACGTTATAGATATCATTCAAGATATTGTTCCTCTACACTTTAAGAATTACAAAATTATATTTACTCAAGCAGAAGTACAGGATATTACTAGCGAGCAGGACCAAGAAAATATTATTATAGAAACACACAATAGAGCACATAGAAATAAACAAGAAAACCGCCTGCAGATTATAGAAAAATATTATTTCCTGGCACGACCAACAAAATTGATCGAATTCTGAAATTATGTTCGGTTTGTAAAGAAAACAAATACGAGCGTCATCCGAATCAACCTTTGCTTAGCGAAACACCGTTACCAACTTACCCAGGACAAATAATTCACATCGACATTTATAACACGGAAAGTAAACTGATACTCACTGCACTTGGCAAATTTACAAAGTACGCACAAGCGAAAATACTTGACGGAAAATCAATGGAAAACGTTAGAAGACCACTTAGAGACTTAATTTTTTTCTTTGGTGTTCCAAGGTCAATAGTTACGGATAATGAAGCATCTTTTAACTCCGCTTCAAACCTTTTTATGATGAAGAGCGAACTTAAAATAGACGTGTTCACAACACCACCCTACAGAAGTGAAGCGAACGGTCAAGTCGAACGCTTCCATTCTACACTAACTGAAATTATGAGGTGCTTAAAATGTGATGGTACAAGCAGAAATTTAGAAGAACTACTCGAAAGAGCAATCATCGAATACAATCACACAATTCATTCCACAACCGGGAAAAAGCCAGCAGACCTTTATTACGGACGCACCATTACTTTTGGACCTGATGACTACGAAAAAACGAAACGAAATAATTTACAAAAACTTCAGGAAAAACAACAAACTGACCTCACAAGACATAATAAAAAAAGACACCAAATAAAAAATTACTTAGTAGGACAAGAAATATTTGTTAAATAGAACAAAAGACTTGGTTCAAAACTGTCGAAAAGATTTAAAAAGGAAGTAGTGAAAGAGGATAGAGATACGACTATAGTAACAGAAAGCGGAAAAATTGTTCACAAGAGCAACATACGAAATTGAATTTATTTTTCTTAAAACCATTTTATTTTATGTTTTTAGAGCGCATCTTTTAATCGTATCATGCGAGATACAAATATTAGACTGTATAAATGCACAAATTGTTACGATTGAAACAGGAACGGCCAAATTAGAAATAGGAAACTACAAAATTATTCACGTTATTAACCTGACATAATATGAGAAAATTATAAAAAGTTTAGATGACCAAATTATTGAAAATCTACCAAGACATGATAACGCAATACTTTTTCTCCTACATGAAGCATCTCAAATAAATTCAATACTTAACGGACTAAAAGTATATCGAAATAAAAGATCTTTAAATTTCTTAGGGACTGCCTAGAAATGGCTGGCAGGATCCCCGGATCACGAAGACTTTCAGATAATAAGTAGTATAATAAACAATGTTCTCGAAAATAATAATAATCAGTTTATTATTAATAAAACAGCTTAGAAAAAATCAATGAGAAAACTCACGTTACGAATAAAATTTTGAAAACTGTTAATTCAAGTAATATTATAAAAAATGAAATAACTCAAAATATTGAAAGGAAAATAAAAATTATAAAAGATGATTAAATTAATATAGATTATGCCATACAATGGGCAAAAGTAGGAGTAATAAACTCATTTATTCTTTCAAGTTTAGAAATGAATATTACAAAAGAATTTTTTAAAGAGCAAAATATGCCATACATTAATTTAATAGAAGCTATTGAATTTGGAGAGGTAAGAAAAGCCTCAGATTTTTCAACGATTATTTATATAATAAATTTACCTAAAACAGATAGAGAGAATTGCCAAAAATTAAACCTGTTAAGCATGAAAACATTACTTTAAAAATTCCTTTTGAAGACATTATAGTCTGTAAGAATTATGTATTAGAAATAAGAAAAGAATGTAAAACCCTAAAAGATATTGCAATTTGTAAAAAAAAAAATTATAATAACATTACGAATAACCGCTGCCTGCCACAAATACTAAAAGGACAACCATCGGTCTGTACAACAATCAACAACCAACACATAGCTTCAGCAGAAGAAATTCTACCTGGAATTTTACTTCTTAACCAATTCCAAGGTGTTATAGAAACAGAAAACAAAGAAATAAATCTACAAGGATCATTCCTAATAAAATACCACAACACAACAATAAAAATTTCGAACCAAACTTACATTAATGAAGAGATTTCAATTGTCAACCCACAACCGGTAATAGTACAATCTGAAAATGCATCCACCAACTTCGAAGAAATCATTTCACTCGAGATGCTTAAAGAATTACATACAAAAAACATACAAAAAATCGACTTGTTACAGACGGAAAACAACACCAGATTCTTTACAAGTCTAGGAATCTCGACTAGTACAATAGTCCTATTAATCATAATAATCACTTAGATTTGCTTCCTGAAAAGAACCACACCTATCAAAATAATTTCAAATATCCAAAATAGTCATCCTGAAGAACACCAAAATAATCCACAGGATAACGACAGCCAAACCATAAATTTGGAAAACAAGGTGAAAAGGATAAGCCAAATTCCACTTTTTTAGAGAAAAATCAAACGAGGACGTTTGAATCTAAAGGGGGAGGAGTTAACGTAACAAACATTTAAATATTCTAAACACATGAACAATAATAATGCTGACACCATGTCTACAAATGCACGCGCACTAGCTGCAGTTCGTTCTATGGGAACCAACGCGTCAGCAAGTTTCAGCAACAGATAAAAAAACAACAACTAAGCCACCAACAAAAACACATAGGTAGCAGCGCAGTTTAAGTTATTATTAAGATATGAAAAATTTTGTTAAGTTAGTTCTAATTATGAATTAAGACAATAAAGTTCGCGAATAGCGAAAAAAATATTTTTTTTTTAAACAAATTAAACAAATTAAACTTTGTTTAATTTAATTTGTATGTCCAATTCGTCTTGTCTAGCTAACAGTGAGTCCACAGTGATGTTCCACAGGGTTGGCGATAACACCCCTTGTCCTTGAGGACATCCTCTACTTACTCTACCTCTAGTCTTGACTCTACCGTTCTGCATGTTGACAGCCCTGTGCTTGAGCATATTGTCTACCCAATTTGTTATCATTGGGTTTACATTGCATTCTGTCAGAGCCTGTCGCAGCCTTCCAAAGCATATTTTGTCGAAAGCACCCTCGATGTCCATAAATGTGGCCATCGCGATGCCTCCTAAAAATAACTCTTTTTGGGGCACTCTAACTAATTTGTGAAGAGTAATCTCCGTAGACATGCCTGCTCTTGTGAATACTTAAATAACTTGTGAATACTTAAATAAACTATGAATGTGAGCAGCTTCTATTTCATTTTTTTTTTATTAACATTTTTTAAGTTCTACTTTTTAAAAAATATGGTGTGCAAATCGTTTTTTGTTTAATTTTTAATTAAAATAATTTATCAAATATGGAAATTGGAAGAAAACTACCAGTGTTGTGATTTTTTACTTTTCGGAAAATCTTATTTTTTCCTTTTCGAAAGATATCTCATTTTTTCTAGTTTTATTAAAAAAAAAATCGCAAAAATTAAATATGACAGTACACTCAACTCTCTTTTTACACGGTCTTTTTTGCACGATATTGAAATAACACGGTCCAACAAAATATTTTACAACGAATTTTTTTTGCTCGATGAAAATTATTTTTTTCAGCAACAATTTTTATGCTGTATTTAAATCTGATCGGTTTATGCCCACACGTGTGCGTATGTCTTAACACGAGTTTTTTTTACTTAGGAACGTATCTACCGTGCAAAAAGAGAGTTGAGTGCATTCCAAAAAATTGCAGTGAAAATATTCTCTAAAACTATGATTAATATTGACACAAAATATAGAAATTTTAACCTCCTAATCCCTGTTTATAACTATATGAACTCTAGTAGATTATTCTTTGTAAACGCCATCAGATTATGGAATATGTTGCCTGCAAGGATTAAAAGTATCTCTAATAAACACACCTTTAAGCATGAAGTTTTTCAATTCTTTTATTAATAATGTCAATATCTTTACTGTCTATTACTTTGCCTACATCTTTTATTTTTTTCTTATCATATTTTTATTTTTAATTTTTTGACAAATAATGAGTCTTGTTACTTTGAATTTTTTCGTAATAATTTATATAAATAGTTGCTTATTCAATTTATTTCTCTAAAAACTACATTTTTGTTTTTATATTTAAATTATATACTCCGTTGTTTATAACTTGTTTGCAATATATTAATACTTTTTGCATTTATAAGACTGTGTCTTGCATGTAAACATTACAATAAATAAAATAAATAAATAAATAAATAAAAAATTTTGTGATTACGAAAAATAACCTTATCGAAATGTACGTTATCCGAGAAGTAAAAATTAAAATTAAATAAAAATTTCGTGTTTGAGTATTTTTACGAAAAAAATTCCCAAAAATCCAAACTATATAAAAACAACGTTGCGAGTGCTTAAGTCATAATCTTGAGCTATTTTGTCCAAAAAATTACAAAAACCAAAATTTCCAAGCGAAAGTTAAAGATTTCCAAAGTTGATTTCTTTTAAAAAAAATCCTCTTCTGGCATATGGAACACAAAAAAAATTGAGTGGTTTCATTTTAAAACTCGTCTTATCCACTCTTTGACACGAACTGAGTTGATAGTGAGTTATCATTATCAACACATATATAAAAACTTACCAGTTTTATATCGAAGTTATAAGACGGCTTCTGTTCCAAACCTAGTCAGTTCAAATTTAGTAAATTTAAATTTAAAATTCAGATATTTTAAGAATTTAATGAGGAGTAGACTTAAGACTTCTTAATAAATGTTTTAAACTATACTTTTGTATTTTTTTTATCTTCAGCTATAGTAAGAGTTTTCATAACTTGTCTTATCTCATTGACATACAAATAAAATATGCATTGAAAAATCAAAACTTATCTTATCCGCAGTGACGTAACATAACTTGTATTATGCAAATTATTTCCTATTATGTACATGAGTATGTCTTATTTTTTAATTTTGGTTAATAGGTTTTGGCAATAAAAAATAATAGGCAACTTAGCAGTTTAATCTTCAATATATATCAATACTTCCACGACTTATACTAGTTAAAACAAAAAAGGCATTAACTTCTTAACATTCAAATAGAGGACAACTTTTGAAAAGGAACGAATCTATTTTAAAAAAATATTGGTCATTTTTTTCGAAAAAATTTTGGAATCTTAGGTTTGCGGAGTCTTCAGTCCCTGGTTTTAGGGTAAGATATGTTATCAAATTTGCGCCTCAAAACGATTTACGACAAAGATTTAGGAATTTCAGGATTGCTAAAATCCTGACAAGACAACTTTCTTGTCTTAAGGTAAGAAAAAATTATAAAAAAACTATATGAAGATCTTCTCCGATTGAATTTGTTAAGTTTTTAAGTTTTGTTATTATTTTTCAACCTTGAGACAAGAAAATCGTATCTTAGCAACCCTGGAATTCCGAAATAAAAAATCAACTTTGTTTTAACTTATTTTGCAGTGTTGAACTTACTTTAACTTATTTTGCAAAGTTTCGTAAAAATATTCAAACTCGAAATTTTCAAATTGCATTTTATATTCAATCACTTGGTGTATCCGATTGGAGAAGGCGCACGCAAAGCAGAGGCACATGGCGAGAGCTGATGAGGTTGGCCGAAACCCGAACACGGGTTGTTGTTACGGCCACCTAAGTAAGTAAGTAAGTAATTTTATAGTCAATGCACTTTATATTCAATTCGAAAGGTGCATTTTATATTCAATTTACCAAAATCTTAATCTTTTCGATCGGTAACGGACAACCATCAGTGTATGTACCTGATATATTGATGTAAGTAGCATACGTTTAAGAATTTTTGTTATAAATATTATTACATTGTAAAAATATATATGTACATTAAGGCCTCCGCCTTAAGGTACATTAAGACCTCGACCTCCGCAGAAAAAAAAGGTGTTGGTGAAGGTGAAGTTGAAGGTGTCAATGCCATCAACTAGAAATGAACTGTGGTCTATTTTATAACGATTTCTAAAATATTTTGGCTGCCAAGATGATCGCCATTGAGCTAAACTATTTTTAAACAACCTCCAAAAATCATGTTTCTTGTTTTGGCTTGTGTGGTTGTTAAAAATAACAGACTCTCAGAAATAATAGTTTTGAATAAGTTTTTGTAAACTGCATCAAAGAATTTAAAATTTTTTCCGTTAAACCAAAGATAATGCTGATTTTTATGAATTTTCACAAAAATTCAAATAACTTCGTTATTTAATATGATATCCTCGTTTTGAAGATATCGTTGGAAAGGTTTTGACTGCTTCTATTTATTCCTGGACAGAGTTCATAAATTTAATTACAATTTAAGTTGAAATATTGAAAAAAAAACTATTATATTTTGCAGCAAACACCAGCGCAAAAATAATATAAGGAATGATAAGTCATTTAGTTTAAATGGAAATAAAATTGGTGAACTCAAGGAATGATAACAAGAAGTCAAAACCTTTCAAACGATATCTTTAAAACGAGGATAGCATAAAAAATAATGAAGTTATTGAATTTTATTGAAAATAACATAAAAAAAATACCAAAATGAAATGCATGAAAATCAGCATTATCAAAATGGCGGTTATTGTGACAGCCAAAATATGTTAGGAGTCGTCATAAAATAGATCAAGGTTTACTTTTAGTCCATGGCAATGGCAACTTTTGTTTGAGGCATCCTAATTGACACCCATACACGACTATTTTTATTTGTAATTTACAAAAAACGCAATAATGATGATTGTTCCTAGGATTACAATCTTATAAGAAAATAGGAAGTTCTTTAGGATTACTGTATATTTCAGAGTCTTGAATTTGAAGATCTTCATAAAAGGGCGGCGAAATTGGCCTCCGCCCCCGGCGGTTGAAGCCCACGCTACGCCACTGATGTTAAAAAAGTTACTGGCGAAGCGGGCGGGAATTCATCTAGTTTAAGTATAACCTAGTGGCAGCGTTTCCACAATGTGAAAATTTGACAAAAACTGGCCAATTGTTTCTTCGATGTGAAAACAGGAAATTTAATTCCATTTTGTTAAATTTTCGCAGTGATGAAACAAAGAATTTTTTTTAAATGTTTCTTACTCTACGTTAACACGGGGTTACGCGAGACAGTACTGTTAGGACAGTGAAGAGTATGTATCGTATGAGTTGTCAAACTTTGTGTCTGTGAAGGAGCGTCTAGACAGTTGGCAAGCCAGTAGACAAAATATTGAAAATGTTAAGATTTAGAGAAAATAATTGCTAAAAAATATGGAATCGTCAAATGATTTAAAATTTTCACTTAATTTTTTGAAATTTTCATGTCTTTTGTCATTCAATATACAAATACCATAAACCATAAACTGCTTTCTAAAGAATTAATAGTGGAAATCAGAGTGCGGATATCGGTTCAAATAAAATACTTCTCATTAATCGTTCCCTACAAAAAAAAATTATTTTCAATACTTCTCACGAACGATAAATAAAGCGCAGCCAGCAGAGCTCAATTGTTCACTAGCAAACAATCGTAAAAAGTGAGTTTTTCACGAGTGAGAAGTATTGCGCAGCAGCAGCACATATATTATTCGGCATAAAATACAATGCGGAAATTATATTTTAATCGATTGCGATCGTATCTTGGACTCATTCTGAGTGCGTTATGGATCATAACTTATGGGTTTTTTAATGAGTTGTGTTGGTTTCTAGTGCACAAATGAAAGCAAGTTTGATCTAAGACTTCCAGAAGGATTTGGCCAGCAATTTTTTTGACACTAGGGTGAACCTCTAAAAAATTTTTTTAATGGAGGTCGCTGAATTTAAATCAGCTTAAAAAATTTTTTTTTGACACTAGGGTGGACCCCTAAAAATGTTTTTGTTTAAAAATTTTATATTTGTGTGCTGGCAGTATAAGTGGATTATTGGACTTAAGTCTGATGTCAGAATTTAAAAAAAATTCATTTGACACTGGAGTGGATCACTATAATTTTTTTTTAAACTTAGACATGTAATGGGAGTATTAGTTTTTGGAGATTTAAGTCTGATATCAGAACCTAGAAAATTTTTTATCATTAGGGTCAATCCAAGAATTAAAGAAAAACATAAATGCAAAAAATACGTATTAATTTTTCATCCTTAAACAGATAAAATAGAATTTCTTTAACAATTTTAATTATAATACTTCATTAAACGGAACTTCAATACGAATCGATCGCAGTTTTTAGCCAATTTAATTCTTGCTTCGTCAAGCCAGTAGGCATGCAAAACTCTTATTTCTCAGAAGTACACACTATGCAGCTGTAATATTTCTACTTTTCTTGACAAGGCATTTTTTACACAATGAGCCAATAAACGTATCAGTCTCACTGACCAATATAAAATTGTTTTCATTTGAAACTAGGCATGTTAACGGGATTGCATTTATACTATATTTCGCACTATATTCCTTGACCTCTGGCATCAGATTCAAAATCAGCGACCCCATACAAAAAGCACATTTGTAGGGTTCACCCTAGTGTCAAACAAAATGAATGTACCTCTGACATTAGAATCGAAATCAGCGACTTCAGATACTGCAAGCACATATTGAAAGTGTACATACATTTTTAGGGTCCACCCTATTGTTAAACCAAACTGTTTGAATTCTGACATCACATTTCACATCAGCGACCCCTTGTACTTCAAGCACCAAAAGTATTAAAAAAAAAAAATGTTTGGGTCCACCCTTGATTGTCACACAAAATTTTTTTTAATTCTGACATTAGATCTTAAAACAGCGACCCCCATGCCAGCATATGTCTAATGCGCAAAACAACAGTTTTATTGACTTCCTATTGTCCAATATAAATTTTGAGTGAACGTTCGAGATCAATTAAAATACAATTGTTTTCATGATTCGTTCGGTGAAATATTCGTTCGCTCAGTATGTTTAAAGATTTTTCAAATTGATTTGTTTCAAACGATTATTGCCGAACGTTCGTTGACATTGTTGTTGTTTTTGAAAAAACGTTGCTTTGAGTTTCTAATGAGAAGTATTTTTAAAATAAAATTCAATCGAAATATTTTTAAAAATGAGAGTATTGTATTTTAATCGTTTGCGAACGTATTTTTCCGCACCCTGGTGGAAATAATTTGCATTTTGTATGGCCTGCGAAAAAAAATCTGTAAGAGCATACATCTAGATTGACTTTAATTTACAAAAAGTGAAACATGTATGTTTCAAATAATTTTTCTTTTATATAATATTTCGTGATTTTTTAACAAGAAAAAAATAGTACAGAAAAGAGATAAGTGAAAATTTTATTTCTAGAAAAATTTATTTTGTTTTTAAATTTCAATACATTTCAGTTAAAAACAAAAAAAAAACCTTTCTGGAAAAAATTTCACTTATCACTTTTGCGCGCTTAGCCATCGATATACACTAATACCTCACTTTGCGTCGTGGTTACGTTCCAAAAAATCACGACGCAAAGTGAATTCTATAGCAAACCATGTAAAGATCGAAGATAGGTTCCAGGGTTACGAAAATACTACTTTTTAAAAAGAAAATTGAACAAAGTAAACATTTAAAAAACAAAAATTATATCAAATTTTGTAACATACATACATAAAACAAAAAAAAAAAACAACAAATTCAATTAAAACAAAATAAAAAATTCAGTTAATTTATAAAATTACTTACAAAAAACAAAAAAACAACAAATTCAATTAAAACAAAATAAAATATTCAATTAATTTATAAAAAACAAAATGAAAATTAATCACTGTCTGATGAGTTTATAGTGATAGTTATAGTTATATGATAGAGTTTATAGATAGTTAATGTTGTCGTAAGTCGGCTTTCTTTCACAAAAAATTGGTTCAATGTTTGCAGAACATTTTTTTTCAACGTAAAATAAATTTTCTTGTTGCAATTGATATTCGTAGCTACCGCCTGGGACACTTTAAAACTCCTTTCGCTGCCAGGATCGTTTTTTAAAAAAGTCTCCATAGCTTCGACAATCAAACACATCGCTTTGGAAATTTGTTTGGAGGTTAAATTTTGTTCTTCGGAGATTTCTATTGAACGGTCACTGTCATCTTCTTCATTAGCAAATTGCAATTCCAGTTGCAATAGTTCCTCATTAGACAATTCTTGGTTGTGCGAGGTTAGCAATTCATTTATGTCCATCTCCTTCAAAATTAGACTCTCTAGCTAAATAAGAAATTTCATGACGAACATCTGGTGTACCATCAACTTCTGCAGCGTATATTCTGTGAACACATTCAAGCCATATTTTGCGCCGAACACCATTCATGCAATAGGGTTAAAACTTCTCCCACGAATCGGAAATAATTTCTATGGGTTTCATAATGTTGAACTTTTTCCAAAACTCTGGCATGGTAGGCTTATCTTGTTCATTAGTCTCACTGAAAAGAAGTTTAAATGTTCGTCGAAGGTAATAATTTTTAAAAGTCGATATTACTCCCTGATCCATTGGCTTAATAACTGATGTCGTATTAGGCGGCAAAAATACAACTGGGAGGCCAGGACCAAAGCCTTGAAGTTTAAGTTTTCCTTGCTGCAATAAGCTTTAATTTCTGGAATAGCACAAGTTGGAACCCAGTTTTGAAATAATGATGTCTTTGAACAACCTTTCATAGCTCTTGGATTTTCTGATTGATAAATGAGAAATGGTTTAAATTTAAAATCACCATTTGCATTACCACCAAGAAGACGAGTCAGTGTATCCTTGCTAGCTTTAAATCCTGGCGCTGATTTTTCTGTTTTAGATATGAAAGTTCTGTTAGGTACACGCTTCCAAAATAACCCAGTCTCGTCTTGTTGTTTCGGATTATAGCCACCTTCATGAATTAACGCTTTTAACTCTGTCGGGTAGCGTTCTGCAGCAGTTATATCAGCGCTAGCTGCTTCGCCTTTAAGAGCAATGCTGTGCAGATTTGCTCGAACCTTGAATCTCTCAAACCAGCACTGACTAGCTTCAAATGTTTCCTTCTTGTCTGTATTACTACCACTAGCATTATCATTGGATACTGCTATACTTTTTATGTCATCAAATAAGCTTTTGGCTTTTGTCTGAATTACCATTTTACTTAATGGTATTCTCTGCGCAACTTGATTTTCAGTCCAAATAGAAAGCAAGGACTCCATTTTGATCATCAAAGCACTCCTTGAACGGGTCATCGTTTTAGCATCTAATGATGATGCAGGTTTTGCAGCCTCTCTTATTTTATCCCCATCTCGATCTCTAATAGTTCTGATAGTTGTTGCAGCCAGACCAACAGCCTTTGCTATCTCCACAGCCTTCTCTCCCTTCGCAGAATAACTAATTTTGTCTCCAATCTGAGAGTTTTTTATTTTTATTTTTGGTAATTCTACCAGCAGCGCCCTCTCCACTCATTTGGCTAAAAAAATTACAAGTGCTTGTAAAAGAAAAATATAACTCTGCTAATAAATAAATTGGAAAAATATTTACCTTTCTTGTAACCAGAAACAACCCGTAAAAATTTATAAAAAAATTATTATTCTCTTTTAAAAAAAAAGCACAACACTAATTGAAACGTTACAAAAAGCACAACACACTAATTGAAACTGAACTCTAAAGTTAGCAAAACAAAGCGAAAATAAAACTGTATTAAAATTGCGTTGATTTTCAGATAGAAAGGGAATCCCCGAGTTTTGATGGCCCCGATTAGAAACAAAATTTAAAAAGAAAAATGAAAGACGCGAACCTAAACCAACGCAACTTCGAAAATCTAACGACGCACAGTGAAAATTAGTACTAATTCAGCAGCGACGCTACTTCGAAAAAACGCAAAACGAAACGACGCAAAGAGGGGTTTTGGTGTACAGGAAAACCTTAAAGATGTTAAGAATTCAAAATTTAATTTTTAATTAAATTTCCTTTAGTAAAAATGAATTTTCGTTATAAATTCCCAATATTACATTAGTAAATCAAAAAGTTTTCGTATACATAGGTGTTATTTATATTGCTCCGAATTCAACCTACAATTCCTACAATGAATAATGTGAAATCATAACGTCAATAACAGCCGCGTTAAACGAAGATGATAGAATTATTATTTTTGGAGACTTCAACCGTCCCAATATAACTTTTGTGCACGATGATGATGACAACCATCTCCGTCCAAATAACCTGCCTAATGCGGTCGACTTCGATTTATTAAGTACTTTTTATAGTAATGATTGTCAGCAAGTAGCTCCAGCTCCAAACCGAAACAATCGCTGGCTAGATTTGATTTTTACTAACTCATATGACGAAGTAAAGGTTAGTCCAACCTGTAAGGCCGAGCAGATATTTTCCAATACCCTCCACCATACTGCTTTTACTACTGAGTTATGTACTAACAACATAACTTTTATGCAGTCATTCAATAATTCTATTGTATACGATTTCCTCAATGCCGATTACAATAACATTAAAAATGACTTAAATTGTTTGGACTGGAACCACTTGTCTGCACTAGAATTAGACGATGCTGTATCGTCTTTCTATCAAAAAGTATTTTCTGTATTTGATACTCATGTTCCAAAAATAAAGAAAAAAATAAACTATCGGAACCGTGGCTTGATTCAAATCTAAGAAATTTGAGAAATCAAAGAAATAAACTTTACAGAGTCATTAAAAATTGCGTCATTGTAAGTGATGAGGTAAAGGTTAGATACGAAGAGCTGTCTAAGGAGTTCTCCATTAAGTCCGAATAGGCTTTACACCAATTTAATTGGAGAAAGGATTATTGAAGACCCGAAAAAATTATTCGATTTTGTAAATGTAAAACGGAAATCGACCGGATACCCAAACTTCATGTTTAAAGCCAATGTTACTTCATCTCACAGGAAATTTGTAATCTCTTTGCGGATCATTTTAAAGATGTCTTTTGTTCAACTACTTCCAAACCTACATTTGCCAGTATAACTAGTAGACCGGCATTGGTTTGTGAAATTAATATAACACGGAGTGACATAACCAATTCCATTAAAGAATTAGATTCAAATAAATCTCCAGGTCCAGACCTTATACCACCAATTTCACTTGTTCAATGTTTAGACCAATTAATTACGCCGTTACATATGGTTTTTAACAAATGTTTGCATACAGGTATATTCCCAACTTTTTGGAAATCTTGTCATCTTACGCCAATTTATAAAAATGGCGACAAGAGATCAGTTGAAAATTATAGGGGTATTGCAATATTGTCAGCTATTCCAAAGCTATTTGAAAAAATTATATGTTCCAAACTCACGAGCGTAACTAATCCGTGTTTAAACGAGCAGCAACATGGTTTTCGTAAAGGACGATCAACAACCACAAATCTTACAATCATGGCATCAGATATTTTTACTAAAATGGAAAAGGGCCACCAAATAGATGCAGTCTATACAGATTTTAGTAAAGCCTTTGATCGTATTGATCACGAAATCCTAGCTAAGAAACTAGAAAAATTTGGTATATCAGGTGCTGAAATGGCTCAAGTCTTATCTCTGTGAAAGATCCCAATATGTAAAATTTCAGGGTATTTTGTCTAAAAAGATTGTTGTCTCGTCGGGTCTACCTCAAGGTAGCCATCTTGGCCCACTTCTCTTCAACATATTTATTGCAGACATATCTGAAGTTTTGCATGATGTCCCCCATCTCTTATATGCAGATGACTTAAAATTATGCTACACCATTAGATCAGAAGTGGATTCAGAATTCTTACAGAATAAGTTTGTGTCTCTGGAACAGTGGTGTAGTTAAAATAAACTTTCTTTAAATATAAATAAGTGCTACGTTATAAGTTTTGCCCGTAAAAACGTAATAACATATAGCAGATACATTCTAAATAAGGTGGAACTTAAACTTCTTGATAGTAAGATTCGCTTTAACCTTCACTACGATCATATCATATCCAGGGCAAACGAAATGCTCGGATTCATAAAACAGACGTGCAAAAGTATTCAAAAACCTTTGGGTAACTAAAACCTTATACTGCACATTAGTGCGACCAATCTTAGAATACTGTTGCATAATTTGGAACCCAGCTTTTGTAGCGCATAGTGAAAGGCTAGAATCTACACAAAGACAATTCTTGCTTTTTGTATTGAGAGACCTATACGATCCTCGTGACTATACAAATTTACCACCATACGAGAGTAGACTTAAAATCCTCAATTTAATGTCGCTGTCATCAAGGAGAATATTACTTTGCTCATGCTTTACATTTGATGTTATTACTGGTAATATCGGTAGCGAATACATCTCGAGCAAGGTACTATTTAATGAACCAATAAGGCGAACAAGGTATACAAAGTTGCTAAAAGAACCGCATCACAACACTATTTACGCATTGAACGAGCCCTTGAATAGATGTTTTAAAATATTTTATAATATCAGCGAGCATTATACACCGCCAATATCGAAATTCAGATTCAAACGATCCCTTTCCAAATCACTTTTTTTTACATAACTATCCCCTAATTAAACACCAATTCACGTCCTATGCCCATTGGTACATATAAGTGAATCTTCTCCAATTTCTTTTCACCATTCTGATCCCTCTTCTACTTCCTTGATCTAGCATTTGTAGAAAAACTGTAAATGAAAAATTTTAATGTTAAATAAGTAAAACAAGGCATTGTAAAATTAACTCCATTCTCCCATATCCAAATGCCTCTTTTAACATTGCCGTCTACCACCCATACCTAAACAAAATTGAGTTGTTCTCCCATTTAGCTTTCCATCTTAATAATATTTTAGCATAGTATTGAAAATTAGTACATATTTTTACTATGTGTATAAAATCTGTTGGTATGCAAGCTTAGTATATAAGTTCCCCCTTCGTTCTTCTTCTTGTCTTTTCTTTTTGACGTGTTTTTGAAAATGTGTCGATTCATGTGGGCGGATTACGCCCACTGAGGATTGCATATCTTCTACACCTAAAATAAGGAAAGAGGAGAGATAAAACAAAAAATAAAAAAATAAATACAACACCAACCTGTTAGAAAAATAAGTTAGAATAAGTATATTGCCTTGTTTGGCTAAATAAATAAATAAATAAATTCCATGTCATATGAAAGTTAGTTAAAAATTAAATTTTGAATTTTTATTATTTTTACAACATATCTAACTTTTGAGTCAGTTTTTAATTAATTAACGATAAATTCACATTTTAAAGGTTGTACCTATTAATTTGGCCAACCAATTTAGCCTTAACATTGAACGTTTTTATGCTTTTAGAATTATTAACTTTTTATTTTTGATTTTGACTTTAATACTTTAAAACATTTTACTTTTAACCCTTTCGTTAACCTTGTCTATTGTAATGAGCATGCATTTGAAATGAGTGTAGCGCAAATCAGACCTTTATTTTTGACAAAGAATGCATTGTAAAAGTACATTGATCTCATTCTTTCTTCTATTTTTGCGAATTTTCATTCCGAGATTTACGTCCATA
The DNA here is from genome assembly GCA_914767935.1 of Coremacera marginata. NCBI lineage: Eukaryota > Metazoa > Arthropoda > Insecta > Diptera > Sciomyzidae > Coremacera > Coremacera marginata. The sequence goes on along the minus strand of OU612047.1, from coordinate 98,753,525 downwards.
ACAATAGTACATGCTGAGAGCATGTTGAGCCGAAGAGAAAACAAAGTGAGTGAGAGTTTTTTTTCCTATTATATTTATAAATAAACTTATTTGCTTGTTTTATTGTTTGATTTTATAAAAAATAAATCCAAAATAGTAGTGAACGTGATAAAAAAACAAATTTTTTTGTTTTATTTGGAAAAAAAATTAGTAAAGAGTAATTTCGATTATAATGGAGATGCTCAGATACCTACTTCCATGTAAATATTTTTTTTATTTTTTTTTTATTTACTTCATTTGGAATGTGTTTATTATAAATTTAGCCTTTCTTAATTTTTGTCATTATTTCTTAAAAGATACAGAAAGGGTTAAACTTGCTTTAAATAATTCATTTTTAGATTGATCATATTTGATAAACTTTTGTTTTGGATGTGAAATTCTTTTCTTAAATGTAAAATTTTTCCGATTTTGGTACACAAAAATTTTAGGGTGTGGCAATCCTGACCAGTGGTGATCACAAGATGTTTTCCCATAATACGCGGGCGTCATGTGTTTTTGTGCACGAATTAGAAATTGGCTCACTGTGTTCGTACACTGCGTAAAAGTTAGTTTTTTCTGCTGTGCTTTAAATTTCAAGTCAGTATGCTTTGAGTGTTCATGCGATAAGGGTGTTGGTTGCCGTTTTATTTATAAATTAAATATTTGGCAATGTTTAAGGAAAGTTGATGAGTACAATTTTTATTATCGGAAAATTTTTATTGTGAATCAGAAATCAACAAACTTGAGAATCCTTTTTGAAGTCGGTTAAAAAAAAACATTAATACATTCTTTTCATCAGTTCTACCTTTTTTTTATCTTTTCTATGTTAAAAAAGCAAAAAGGAAACACAAAAACAGAACTTGATATTCAAAATACAAGTCTCGACAATATTTCCATGCACCAAATGTTGTGAGAGCTTTCTATCAGTCATTCTTTTCACTAATCTGCGTTAGCTTTGAAGTTTTTGTATTTGCTTGGTAACAGTTGCATTTTTTCGAAGGCTGCAGTAAGCTCTGAAAAGTTTTTCGATTTTTTTATGATGAAGGTTTGAGAGCCCTTCAAGGCATTGATCCAAGAAATTTAGCTCCAAGTCTTGTTCCACTTATGACATTATTTCCAAATTTTATCGAAGAATCAGAAATTAAAATTCTTGGTGAGGAGTGGAGAAGTCTTTTAAATTTGAAAAATATTGCGAACGATTTGGAATTGGGAATATTTTGGACCAATGTCTTTAGGCGTAAACATTTTTGCCTAAACTTCGTTGCTTTGTTGGGTCTTTTCCTCACAGCAGTGCAGCTGCAGATAGAAATTTTTCTGATTTAAATCTTATTAAAGAAAAAAACACAATTTGCTTCTGACAAACAGTAAATTCAATTTTATAGCCGTATTTTGTAAAACCGTATTTTTTGTCTGGCAATAAATTTCAGTAAAAATTTTCAGTAAGAGAAAGAGAGTTTGTCTTCCTTCATAAGAAAACGAAATTGCCAGATAAAAAACCCCAAGTGACGTGATCGCTTGCATTTTACAAAATACGGCCATTAATGTCAAAAGAATGAATGGATGGTTAAGATACAGAATAATGGGTGTCAACACCAACATTTATCTTAAAATATAAAAAAAGTCCCAAAATTGATTCATAATACATATTTTTCCTACGCTTTTTCGAATATTTAATTTATGTTTTTGCGAAATATTATTTACTATAAATAATATAAAAATTAGCTATGATGCTTAAAGATTATTTATTTATAAAGATTTTTCTATCTCAAGCGTAAAATGGTCAACTTAAAATCTTATCGTATTTTCGAAATTTGGCAAACATTCGAACTTAGCGCACTAGATTTTGGCCTTATTTGTAATTGAAAATAGTGTTTCCAAATTTCCGAACTCGAATATTTATATTCAATTTTAGGTGTGCAGTAGATTTTTATCAAATCTAACGAAAAAAAATGTTGGTTAATGTGTTTCTGATCAATTCATTTTGAGCTCCAGACAGTACAATAACCCCTTAAATGAATTCCTAAAAACATCAAAAATTATTTAACAAGTATTTTCTAAGACTAAATTGTTCAAGTGCCTATTTTACCATCTGATAGAAAGCTTACCCAGAATTTTTTAGAAAAATTAACTTTTCTTGTAATATTATCTATCAAAATTATATGAAGAGCAGAAGGTAAAACAAGCCCTTTTAAGTTATTTTTCATTTAAGCTTCACACCAGTTCTAGTCTAGTTCTAGTCGCAACTTGCAGTTTACACCTTTATAATCAATTTCATATATTGCCCGCGGTATGAAAATTTATAGCGAGTGAAATCGAGCGTTATTTAAAAAATAAAGCGTAACACAGTCAGCGTTGCACATTAAAATACCAACAACGAAGAAATACCAACAAAATACATACAGCAGAGAGAGTTTCAATAAACTCGATGTTGCTCTCTACTCTTCTCTTTTTATGCTCAGCTAGCACATGGTATAATAAGACAAGATAGTATTTAGTAATTTTCTCTTGTGGTGGGTACCGCACCTGTCAAATAGGTTTTAACGAATAAAAGCAAAACAAATAACAAAATTTCCAAATTATAATATTGTATGTTAGAGTGGAACGAATTTTTAACCCCAAGGGTTTCACACATTTTCTTAGATAGTCCTCATCAAAACAAAATTTTCTGCATCTTTAGTTTTTTTCTGCGAAATAACTTTTGAATGTGCCCGACCATTTATATGTTTCACCAACTAGAGTGTTTTTTTTTCAATCAAAAATTTAAAAAATTATGTCTAAATTTTTTTGATGCATGTGGACCTATTTCCGTGTCACAAATAACATGAAAATAATGTATATAAAATATTATTAAATTATAAATTAAAATATATATATATATAATTATATTTTTAAAATTATTAACAATATACACTTTGTATTATATAGCCAACTGTTGCTGAAATAACATTCCCAAACAAATAAATATACACATACACGCATACATGCAAGGAAACAGAAAAACAGCGCATGCAAATAAAGGGTGATTTTTTAAGAGCTTGATAACTTTTTTTTTAAAAAAAACGCATAAAATTTGCAAAATCTCATCGGTTCTTTATTTGAAACGTTAGATTGGTCCATGACATTTACTTTTTGAAGATAATTTCATTTAAATGTTGACCGCGGCTGCGTCTTAGGTGGTCCATTCGGAAAGTCCAATTTTGGGCAACTTTTTCGAGCATTTCGGCCGGAATAGCCCGAAAGTGAGCAAACAATTAATGCGATTGTGAGTGAAGAGCAACCAGAAGCCGTTCAAGAACTGGCCATGCATCCCGAAAAATGCACTGTTTGGTGTGGTTTGTACGCTGGTGGAATCATTGGACCGTATTTTTTCAAAGATGCTGTTGGACGCAACGTTACGGTGAATGGCGATCGCTATCGTTCGATGCTAACAAACTTTTTGTTGCCAAAAATGGAAGAACTGAACTTGGTTGACATGTGGTTTCAACAAGATGGCGCTACATGCCACACAGCTCGCGATTCTATGGCCATTTTGAGGGAAAACTTCGGAGAACAATTAATCTCAAGAAATGGACCGGTAAGTTGGCCACCAAGATCATGCGATTTGACGCCTTTAGACTATTTTTTGTGGGGCTACGTCAAGTCTAAAGTCTACAGAAATAAGCCAGCAACTATTCCAGCTTTGGAAGACAACATTTCCGAAGAAATTCGGGCTATTCCGGCCGAAATGCTCGAAAAAGTTGCCCAAAATTGGACTTTCCGAATGGACCACCTAAGACGCAGCCGCGGTCAACATTTAAATGAAATTATCTTCAAAAAGTAAATGTCATGGACCAATCTAACGTTTCAAATAAAGAACCGATGAGATTTTGCAAATTTTATGCGTTTTTTTTTAAAAAAAAGTTATCAAGCTCTTAAAAAATCACCCTTTAGAAAGCGGCGCGCTAGCATAGGAAGGTCAGTCTTGAACCGAGCGCAGTCGCGTGCACATGTGCCAAGACTTAGGTCAGCTAAGCTCAGGTTTTCATAGTAAAGGCGTTTACACTCTTTAAGCTCAGGTTCTCATAGTAAAGTCGTTCACACCCTTTAAGCTCAGGTTCTCATAGTAAAAGCGTTTACACCCTTTAAGCTCAGGTTTTCATAGTAAAGGCGTCTACACTAGACCGTTTCATTTTTTAAACATTTTTCAAAAAGTTCCGGGACACGCTGATTTCTGATTCTAGTTTTAAAAATATGAATTTTGGTATACAACACTTCAATATTAACAAACGGTAATGGTCGCGAGTAGATACAATATAGCGATTCTGGATCAGGTGGCGGGTGGCTCAAGCCGATGACGTCACTCTGGCCCAGCGCCATCTTGTGGGGGCTTTTTGCTAAAATGTGCAAAGGTGTATGTCTTTGCTAAAAGCTATTATGGTGTATGTCTTTGCTAAAAGATATTATGGTGTATGTCTCTGCTAAAAGCTATTAGGGTGTATGTCTTTGCTGTAAGCTTTAAAAAATTGGCAAGTTTGGTGTATGTCTTTGCTAAAAGCTATTATGGTGTATGTCTTTGCTAAAATGTATTAAAAAATCGGCAAGTTTGGTGTATGTCTTTGCTTTAAACTTTTTAAAATTAGCAAGTTTGGGGTATGTCTTTGCTTTAAGCGTTGGTCATAATTTTATACACTACATTATCGGTAGTGGTAGTCAAGCGAGTTCTTATCAGTGCTTGCATGTTTTGTTTTTTCTTAACCCTCAAATACCTAATAGCAATGACTCAAATCCGGCTGGTTGACTTTAGCTTAAATGGTATGACTTGATATATGAAAATATATATATTAATATGGGTTAAAGCAATTTAGGTACGGCGAAGGTTGAAGGGTTAAAGAATTGTTTATAAATTTATCATAATGGTGCTAAGTATTAGGTGCGAGTATTAGATTTGCATAAGTAGTTTAAGAATTGGATGACAACCATTTGAAACATAGGCGTATATAAGTGGGATACATCTGAGGTACAAGTCTCAATCCCCCGGTCAAGTCGTCCAGCAAAATCTCCGCCTCTGGCTTATATTTTATATAAATTCAAGAGTCTGTAAAGTTTCGAGATGCAGAAACGTCGAGAACATTTTAGAAGCTGACTTATGTCATTGTATGCCGAAGCGAATGGCGTGAGAGAGAAAGGGAGAGAGAGAAAGCAAATAGCGCGATCCTATACAAATAATACTTCAGAATCAACCTAACCTAAGCCAATGCCATAGGTATAGGGGGGGCACCCTTTATATATATAGGTATATAGGCTACTCTATAGGTATAGACTTAAAAATTTATTTAAATTTTTCTTTATTACTATTATTACTATTATTATTATAATTTATATATATATATAAACAAATTGTATAATTTTATTAATGGAAAAAAGTGATCTTATATTTAATTAATTTTTTCTGATTTCGCTGGTTAGAGGTGAATATTCAATTTCTCGATCATGAATTACTAAACAGTGGGCTGAGGTTCTATCTGGAATCGGTTTGTTTGCTTCGGTTTCAAATTCAATTCGTACATTAATAGGTCCAACTTTAACTGCTTCATTTTGGTGTGTTACATCAAAAACAATAAGTGGTGCAATGCCCTTAAATCCAACGACGTCTAGCAATGGTTTAGGTTCCGGCATATAATAACTTTGTTGAAATTTTGCATACATATCGTATAGTACAGCATACTGTCCCATTTCAAAGCGACTATTTAAATCATCATAGGGATATGATTCAGAGTTTATATATACTTTTAAATTAGATATAGTACAATGATCAAATATATTTCCTTCCTGTTTACTTTTTTCTCTTTGTAAACCGATTATAAGAAATCGTGGTCTTTCATTTTGCGGTGAAAGCTTAACATTCCATAAAACTTTTGTTTCGTTTGGTAGTATAGGATTTATATGATAGTCCCAACTTCTAAACGCCATTGGTACTCGTATTAGCAAATTTTCGTTTTTAATTATCTTGTACATTTCCAATTTTGCAAAGTCTGATAATTGTATATGAGGCATTTTCCAAATTATGTCCAGTATTGTTAGCTTTAACTGATCAGTTCCATTTGTAGATTGATATGATCTATCATTATATGAAGAACGTTGAAGGATAAGTTCATGCTTCGAATTTAATATTATTTTATTATAATCTTCAGCAAAACCCAGGAACATTTTCAACGGCACACAATAACTAAAATGAGATTTTTCTAATGTGAAATTTTCATCAGGAACCCAACCTGCGTTTCTTAATGCGCCACTTTCAGCTTTATTCAATGAAACGAAAATTTTCATGGTTGATGAAATTCCAAGATTACGTGTACGATCAACTTCAAAACCATTAATTTCATAACGAATTTCATCGAACAGATATGAAACAAAGTTGTTTTTAAATTTCACACCTGTTGTTACTACATCATTTCCTCCTTCCTGTTTAACTATAAAACCATGAATGTAAATCATACTCTCACTTGGTAAGACAAAGAGATCTTGATTTTGAATTGGTATACGAATTTCATCGTTATTGTTAAACGATTTTTGGTATGGATAGTAACTATGATAGTCTCTTTTTATAATACTCTCATCGTACATAGGTTGTTGAAGTACATTGAGTATTTCATTCATATTGAATTATTGGTTGATTGATTATCGATATTGTGATTGATTGACTAATTATCGGTAGCTGTAGAACAGTACAGATCAGTTTTAGCAGTTAGCTGTTGAGTGGTACAGACCAGTTTAGCAGTTGAACAGCACAGATCAGTTTTAGCAGTTAGCTGTTGAATAGTACAGACCAGTTTAGCAGTTTAGTAATAGTTGTTGTTGACTCTTCTCCCAAGATTAAGCCCGAGGGATTTTAAAAATTCTATATTATATCTTGTCAATGGTTTATTAGCTCTTCTTCTTCCTCGTTCAAGTGCTGATGTAGGACTAACTGTAAATCCTCTTTGTATCTTATTTTTATTATAAATAATCATAATTATAATTGTTCTGGCTTGAAGTGTAGTCTTACGGTAATCTTTTCCCCTCAAAATTTATAAGGTCGCCGTCTTGATTCAAGATTCTAATCGTTATGTTGCTTACTTGTTGACAGTTGACAGGTAAATAAATGACATTTTGAGGTTTCTCTTTAATTTTATATCCGGGTGGAACATCTAGAGGAAATTCGTGAATAGTGTGAACCAAAGTGCTATTAATATATGATCCATCTGTCAAGTTGCTTTCGATACGTATTGTATTTACATTTGTAATATTCAAAGGTAAGTCAGATTGAAAATATCTAGTTGTACCTGAGTGTTCTATATTTTATATATATTTTGTTTTTTCTATATCTTGTAATGGCTCTATAGTAACCACATTGATAAATTCCTCGTACGGTAGCTCATTTTCTATCAATTTTCTTTTACTGAATCCCAACAACTGTCCTACACTGTTTGGTTTTGAAAAATCTATGTCTTCGGAGGAAGTAATTTCAGTTTTTAGGGTGTTATTGTTTCGCTCAATTTTTAAGTAAATTGAATCATCAATGAATTTTATACTTGACTCTAAGAAAGAAGCAATGTCTTTCAGTTCATATGAACCAACTGGAATTGTAATAGTATGTGGTCCGATATAGAATAAATTATTGTGATCATGTATATTTGGTATAGAATTAATAGATACAAAGTCTACAAGTCCACAAACATATCTTGTCGGTAATTCAACCGGAGGAAAATAATTTGCAACAAGGGTTGAAGTGGTTCCGCTTAAAGAGATTGTTATTGACATTATGCGTATTCGTTATAAACTGATAGTCTATACCTATAGAGTAGCCTATATACCTATATATATAAAGGGTGCCCCCCCTATACCTATGGCATTGGCTTAGGGTAGGTTGATTCTGAAGTATTATTTATATTAGTATAGGATCGCGCTATTTGCTTTCTCCCTTTCTCTCTCTTACTATCAAATTCTCTCTCTCCCTTTCTCTCTCACGCCATTCGCCTCGGCATACAATGACATAAGTCAGCTTCTAAAATGTTCTCGAAGTTTCTGCATCTCGAAGCTTTACAGACTCTTGAATTTATATAAAATATAAGCCAGAGGCGGAGATTTTGCTGGACGACTTGACCGGGGGATTGAGACTTGTACCTCAGATGTATCCCACTTATATACGCCTATGTTTCAAATGGTTGTCATCCAATTCTTAAACTACTTATGCAAATCTAATACTCGCACCTAATACTTAGCACCATTATGATAAATTTATAAACAATTCTTTAACCCTTCAACCTTCGCCGTACCTAAATTGCTTCAACCCATATTAATATATATATTTTCATATATCAAGTCATACCATTTAATCTAAAGTCAACCAGACGGATTTGAGTCATTGCTATTAGGTATTTGAGGGTTAAGAAAAAAACAAAACATGCAAGCACTGATAAGAACTCGCTTGACTACCACTACCGATAATGTAGTGTATAAAATTATGACCAACGCTTAAAGCAAAGACATACCCCAAACTTGCTAATTTTAAAAAGTTGAAAGCAAAGACATACACCAAACTTGCCGATTTTTAATACATTTTAGCAAAGACATACACCTTTGCACATTTTAGCAAAAAGCCCCCACAAGATGGCGCTGGGCCAGAGTGACGTCATCGGCTTGAGCCACCCGCCACCTGATCCAGAACCGCTATATTGTATCTACTGTCGCGCAAAACGCTTAAATGTTTTTGGCTAAAAATTCATTATTTCGAAAAAACACGGAATTTCTTCTTTAGTATTTTGCATATATCTAAAAAACTGTTAAAATGTTTTTACCAATTTGCTTTTTCTTACTTACTTACTTACTTAGATGGCCGTGACAACCCGTGTCCGGATTTCGACCGACCTCATCAGCTCTCGCCAGGCGCCTCTGCTTTGCGCGCGCCTTCTCCAATCGGATACACCAAGTGCGGTTAGGGCTTCCTCAGCCTGGTCCATCCATCGGAGGCATGGTCTCCCTCGTCGTCGTTGACCAGCGACCCTCGCCTCGAGCACCTTTTTCGCTGGAGCTTCGTCGTCCATACGATGGACATGACCCAGCCAGCGTAGTCGCTGCACAGTTATACGCCGAACTACGTCAATGTCTCCGTAGAGCTCATACAGCTCGTGGTTCATTCGGATGCGATAGTCATCGCCGACTCGAACAGGACCGAAGATTTTGCGAAGAACTTTTCTCTCGAACACCCCCAGAGTGGCTGCGTCAGTTTGCGAAACTACCCATGCCTCAGCGCCATAAAGCAGCACAGGTAGAACGAGCGTCTTGTAGAGTGTTAGTTTTGTCGATCGAGAGAGGGCTCTGGAACTTAGTTGCTTACTGAGCCCGTAGTAGCACCTATTAGCAATTATTGTTCTTCGCTTTATCTCCAGGCTTATTTCGTTGTTAGTGTTAATGGCGGTGCCAAGGTATACGAACTCCTTGACTACTTCAAAGTTATAGCTGCCGGATGAAACGTGGGAGTCTAAACGCCGCGCTCCCTTGTTTGTAGACAGCATATACTTTGTTTTACCCTCATTTATCGTCAAACCCACTTTGGCTGATTCCTTTTCGATAGCGGCGAAAGCAGCGGTAACATCTCTCTTGGTTCTGCCAACAATATCAATATCATCAGCGTACGCAAGGAGCTGGACACCTTTATAGAAAATGGTGCCATTGGGCCTTTCGTACGATCCCCTCCATGATGATGTTGAAGAGATCGCAAGACAGTGGATCGCCTTGCCTGAAACCTCTTTCGGTATTGAAGGTTTCGGAGAGGTCATTTCCTACCTTGACGGAGCTGCGTGTGTTGCTCAACGTCATTCTGCAAAGTCTAATCAACTTTGCAGGTATACCGAACTCAGACATTGTTGCGTATAGGCAATCCCTTCTCGGGCTATCGAACGCAGCTTTAAAATCGACAAAGAGATGGTGTGTGTCAATTTGATTTTCGTGGGTTTTCTCCAGGATTTGTCGTAGCGTGAAAATCTGGTCTATGGTGGACTTACCAGGTCGAAAGCCAAACTGATAAGGTCCAATCAGTGTTTTTGTAATCGACTTTAATCTTTCACACAGTACGCTTGAGAGAACCTTATATGCGATGGAAATAAGACTGATACCTCTATAACTAGCGCAGATTGTAGGGTCGCCTTTCTTAAGTATAGGGCACAGTACACTGAGGTTCCAATCGTCGGGCATGCTTTCTGCTAGCCATATTTTGCTGATGAGCTGATGCATGCGCCTTATCAATTCATCGCCGCCGGTTTTAAACAATTCAGCTGACAGGCCGTCAGCACCCGCTGCTTTATTGTTTTTGAGTCGTTGGATAGCAACTCGAACCTCTTCATGGCTAGGTGGTGATACTTCCACTCCGTCATCGTCGATTGGTGGCACTGCACTGCGCTCTCGATGGGCGGCATTGGTGGAATCGTCGCCAGTAAGTAAATTGGAGAAGTGCTGTCTCCACAATCTAAGCACACACTGTGTATCCGTATTCAGATCTCCATTTTCGTCTCTGCAAGTGGATGCTCCGGGCTTGAAACCTTGGGTTAGACGCATAACCTGTTGATAGAATTTTCGTGCATCCTTCTTGCCCTGGTATACCTCTAGTTCCTCACGCTCACGCTTTTCCTGCTCTCTTTTCTTGCGTCTGAAAAGGCGCCTCTCTTCCTTCCTCTTTTCGCGGTAGTTTTCTCGCACGGCTCGCGTTGCAGCTGACTGCAGCGTTTTTCTGTATGCGGCGTTTTTTACTGCAGTCGCGATGCGACACTCCTGATCATACCATTGGTTCCGAGGTTGCGGGCGCCGGAAACCAATGACTTCTTCAGCGGCAGCGCGCATGGAGTGGGATATATGCGCCCAAAGTCCGCCGGCGTCGTCGAGTCCAGAGGTTGGTTGGTTGAGCTTAACCGAGAGTTGAGCGGAGTAGGCTTCGGCAGTCCGTTGTAATTGCAGCTTAGCGACATCTAGCTTTCGTTGCATTCCTGTGCGTATGTTCTTTGCATTGCATAATCGCATGTCGCAATCGACCCCCCGAAATGTACGCACATCTAGAACACTAGAGGCATGCCTTCCGTCGATTACAATATGATCAATTTGGTTTCGTGTTTTTTGATCAGGGGACAGCCAGGTGGCCTTGTGAATGTCGAGGTGCTTAAATCTGGTGCTACTAACTACCATGTTTCGTGCCGCGGCGAAGTCGATCAGTCTTAGACCGTTGTTCGTAGAGGTCTCGTGAAGACTGAACTGACCGACAGTGGGGCTAAAGATGCCTTCCCTTACGAATTTCGCATTAAAATCGCCGAGGACTATTTTCACGTCATGGATCGGAAGGTGGTCATATACGTGCTCAAGACTAGCGTAGAAAGCGTCCTTGACGGCTTCGTCCTTTTCCTCCGTCGGGGCGTGCTCGCAAATAAGGCTTATGTAGAAAAATTTTGCCTTGATGCGGATCGTGGCCAATCTTTCGTTCACAGGTATGAACCGGGAAACAAGGTGACGTAGTTTCCGGCTAACAACGAATCCACATCCGAATTCGCGCTTCTCCGCATGGCAGCTGTAGTAGATATCGCAGTGTGCTTGTTTAGAGCAGCCTTGCCCTTTCCATCGCATTTCCTGGATGGCGGTGATGTCAGATTGTATTGTTTTGAGGGCTTCCGCCAGTTGGATAATGGCACCTTCCCTATAAAGGGTTCGGACATTCCAGGTGCATATCCGTAAATCATTGTCCATTTTTCGTTTGCGGTGGTCGTCAACGTAATTGGGGTTCTTATCCGAGGCTGGTTTAGTTTTCATTGGGCAGTAGTAATGTGGCAGGACCCAAACCCTGCGCACATTCCATGTTTAAGGTCTATGGATCGACCCGCCGCTCAAATTAGCCGTCAAACTGACGGATGCCAGTTTGCCGTTGCCCAGGGAACACCACTTGGAGGTTTGAGTCGACTTGAGACGATTTCGACATGGATAATGTTGGCCTCGCCAGGTTGAGGCGGTCAGACACGTTGCCATGTGAAGGTTCGCCCCCTGTTCCCCTGCTTTTTCTTAAAAGAAAATAAGATTTAAGATTTTTTGCTATAAGATACATAACAAATTTTATTAGGTAAACTTTGCTTTACTACTCCAAAGTAAAATTTTTACGAAATTCGTTGACTTCAACTCTTATTACCCTGTGTTAAAAGAGAATGAGGAAGATTTTTTTAATTGGATGTATTTTGCATTTTTAGGAATTTCAATCTAATGATTTTGATGTATGATTCAAAGATTTTGGAAAGGTCTCAAAAATTCAAAGGAATTTTGGAGAAATCTAGTTGCACTTGTCGCGGACGGACGTGTTTTTAAACAGCTCTGTAATTTTGCTTGTAATTAAATAAATAATTTGTTGAATTACAACTCAAATATTCTTGTTCGCAAGTCACGCATGATCATAATAATCTGTTGTTAAATACCAGAGCTGGGCGATAAGAATTACAGATGTAATTGATTGCGGTAAGGATTACGATTATTTTAATCCTAATTTCAAAAATTGTTAAATTAGGATTACTGTAATCGTTCATCGAGTGATCTCAAATTACGAATGCAGTAATCGTAATTTCAAAAAAGTTTAAATTGCAATTATTGTAATCGTAATCTAAGCTCATTCGATGAACGATTACTGTAATTGTAATCTCATTTTTTTTTTGTAAGGATTACAGTAATCGATTGCAAGGATTACTTTTATTTACTAGTATTATAAAACACTATTGTTTATTTTTTTTATATATGTAAAACTATTGCAATGAGGAAAAATGATTAACAAGTTAAGCCTACCATCAATGCAATACATTAAATGTTTTCAATGAAACCAAAATGACAAAAAAAGACAACAACAAAAAAATGTTAATGCTGAATGTTTATGGTGATAAGAATCCCCATTGTATATGTTTATACTCTAAAATATTAACAAAACTCAATATTAGCTTAATAAGTTACTGTAATAAATAGTCACTACACAACAGCAGCTGATGTGTTGCTAAGCGCATGGTAAGTATTGCATATTTGAGAAAGCCGATGCACATGCTGATTGAATTTATTTATAGCATAACCGATTTTTACAACTGATCAGCAATGTTCAAAAATTTTTGCATATGATGGATCTATTGCAAATTGCAATTTGCAATGAACCAATTCATTAAAAAGTAAGTTTTGTTTTGTGATAGAGGAGAGAACTCAGCGGGAATTTTCAGCAACTGAAGTTTATTAATTTTGTGAAAATATTTCAATAATTTCGTTTAAAGTATTTTGTGAATGATTCATAGTGTGTTTAATTTGTGTTAATTTGTGAATAGTAATTATATTTGTGACTTTAACTTCTTATGTGAATATAAAGTGTATTTGAAAGTGTAAAGTAAAAGCTAAAAACAGTCAGGAAAAGTTTTGAAAAAACCACTGCGATGAGTTTTCCAAATTTCCTTTCTACCGAAGAGTCAGATTTTTCTGCAGATGATGAAATAATGGACCCCGACTTTTCGTTAAATACCCACAGCAAGAAACGAAAACATGATGACAGAGGCTCTATGCTTGTGAAAAAATCCAAGTTGTTTGAAGAAAAGATTCTTTTCAACAATGAGTATTACCGTGATTTAAAGCACGTAAGTTACATTTTATAGTTTTTAAATAGTTTAAGAGCCCATTAAAGTTTTTTGGCGGCAAAAAATTTACTTCATTTTTTATATTTTCCGAATGTATAACATCGTTGAAATATTGTCTCTTAAGGGAACATTTTTTTAAGGGAATTTTTTTCTATTGAAAAAAATTTTTTAAGGTGTAAAATCTCCTTAAGAGTTATTGTAAATAAATTGGAGTTGTATGCATAAATACAAAAAACTTAAATGGGCCCTTAAAAAATAAAAACATTAATGAAACGTTGGTTTGTTTTATTAAGGTAACCGACGAAACTTCACAAGTTGTTACAACAAGTGCTAAGTGTTCAACTTGCAGTTTGATTATTAAAGTTACTGGATGGGTTACTTCTAACTTTGTTACACATCTTCGACGCAAACATCCAGATGTTTTTAAAGAATATGAAAGTAGTAAGCCAAAAACCCGCAATCGCGCAATAAACAAGCAAAAGCGATTCGATGAACTTGTATTATCATTTATTATTGATACTTCGTCTCCAGTATCTATTGTCGAAAAAGAGTCTTTTAAATCTCTGTTCAAAGGCACAGGACTTAAAGTGATGAGCCGGAAAGTAGCTACGGCAAAATTAGACTCAAAATACAACGACATGATGCTAAGGCTTAAAAGCAAAATGTCAAAAATACACAATTTTTGTACAACAGCAGATATTTGGTCAACAAACCATCGCAGCTTTTTGGGGTACACTTGTCACTGGCTTGACAATAATTTTCAAAGAAAATCAGTGGCTCTGGCGTGTCGAAGGTTTAGTGGTATACACTCAGCAGATCGAATAGCACCCTTAATAACAGAAGTCAATAACGACTTCAATTTAGATCATTCAAACGTTGTAGCTACAGTCACAGACAACGGTTCCAATTTCGTCAAGGCATTCAAAGAATATGGTGTTCAACCCATGGTAGTTTCAGCAGATGGTGATGTTGCTGATGATACGGATGTCGAAGAAGATTTGGCGCAGTTCCATGAGGTTACTACTTATCTGCCAAAACATGAACGTTGTGCCAGTCATACATTGAACTTACTAGCCTCAATAGATTTCAACAAAATTTTACAAGCAAATAAAGAACTTTATCAGAGACACAGTCAGGTTAGTACTAAACTATCATTATCAACAATGGTGTCCATTTTATAAGAAACAAGTATAGAAAGTATAAAGTCGGTCTCGGCCAAGTATGAAATACCCTAAACCTACTTTTAAAAAAAAAATATTATTATTGAAAATGGGCGTGTCCGTGAGCGGATGAGGTAAGTTAGGTTAGAGACTTTTTCATTAACTTTCGTTTCCTACTTCGCAACCTCGCTTTTGACAGTCTCATGCGACTAGTTTCATTGTATAAATCCCCTCAAAATAAACATTAGAATATTTTGACTTTATTTTTTTTTTAACTTCTTAAAAGCGTCTTTTTTAATAATATACAACTTTAATAGGAAATAAAAGTAATTAACAGTTTAATAAGCAAGAGCCCCGAACCATAACTAATTGCAGCATATTAATTTGTTTCTTCTGTTTATTTGTAATAAGGCTTTCAAGAAATGCAATTCACTTTGGACGAAAAGCAATCGACCAAAGTCTTCGGAAATTATCAAAAACTGTTTGGGATCGGCTTTGATAGTTCCAGTGGTAACGAGATGGAATTCTTTATTTGATGCTGTTTCTCGCATATTAGTGCATGAAAAAAAGCTGGACACGTTATGCGATTCTTTGGCAATAACAAGATTGACTTCGAGTGACTTACAGTATTTACATGAATACTGCAAAGTAATGTCACCAATAAGTTCAACTCTGGACTATCTACAAAGAGAAAAAAATATGCTTTTTGGATGTCTCATTCCATCTTTAGTTTCATTGAGTGTCAAACTGAAGAAAATGGCACAAGGAGACAGCCTTCAATTTTTGAAAGGAACTGCAGTTTGTCTAGAAAGTAAGCTGAACGAAAGATTTGTAAAGTTTTTTACTTTATCAACGGAAGCAAGTGATGCTATAGTTGGGACCGTTCTTTTACCTGATGTGAAAATGCGGTGGTTTAAAACGTTTGGCAACAGGCTGCCCAATATTTCCGAACAAGACGTGTATAATTTAGTCATTCGTGAAATAAAAACAACCCTGGAAGGTGGCGATATTTACAGCCATTGTGAAGAATCGCAATTGGATGAAGATTTTTACGATTTTGACGGTACTTTTCAATATAAACACAGCCTTGAATAACAAATTTCTAATACGAATTCATATCTTTTTAGAAATTTCTTGCGATTTATCTGACCGGAACGAGAGCGGAACAAGTGATCGTTCAAATATTATAAGTCAACAACTTCACGCGTATCTAAACGATGCTGACACTAGTCGGGAGATATTCATGAAATATCCTTTGCTTAAAAAAGCTTCCTTGAAGTTTAATACGCCCCTTACTTCGTCTGCACCGGTAGAAAGATTGTTTTCTTTCGCTGGTATAATAAATAGTGTACGTCGTCATGCTCTTTCCGACTTTTCCTTCGAAAAATTAGTATTATTAAAAGCTAATAATGAAGTCATTTAATAATTGAATACACAATGTGCATTTTATCGCCTAATAAACTATTTTTTCCTTGTTTCTAATGTACAAATTGTTATATTGTTAATATTGAAGTTATTTATTAATTTGTGTAATATGTTGTTTCGTATAGAAATGTTGTAAAATTATGTTGTAAAATAAAACTACAAAAAAGTACATTTTCTCTCATTAAAACACACTTTATATAAAAAGCAGTGGTTTTCACTTGCATTAATTGAAGTTGTAATTTTAATTAGTAATCCTTGCAATCGATTACTGTAATCCTTATGAAAAAAACATGGGATTACAATTACAGTAATCGTTCATCGAATGAGCTAAGATTACGATTGCAGTAATTGTAATTTCAAATTTTTTAAAATTACAATTACTGCAATCGTAATCTAACATCGTTCGATGGAGGATTACTTAAATCGTAATCCCATTTTTTTTTTTTTAAGATTACTACAATCGTAATCATAAAGTAATCGTAATCCTTATCGCCCAGCTCTGTTAAATACATTTTTTGCATAAACAACGAAGTATTTTTACTTAAATCTCGGTTAAGAATAAATATAAATAAATTTCTTATGTATACCAGCATAAACGAAAACATTCGAATCTGATCGGTAATTTATCTGCCTCTGACTCATGCATGTGTCGATTTTTGTTCGTGAACTTTAAAAAAAAAATGGTGTAAATAAACAAACTAAAAGAAAATAGTTAAAGATAATTGCTAAAAAAACATTAATAGTTGACCATCGTCTGCCTCACTCTAGTGCTGCCTCCTGTTCGTGTGCTTTCTTGTTAGCACCCGTCTCACTGCTAGTTACTTTTTTCCGTGCTTCATCTCAGAGACCAAATTAGCGAATAAAATTGAGAATAAGGTATGCGCCCTGAAAACCGTATACTGCGAGTTAAATAACAAAATTATCTCGCTGGAAGATCAACTAAGTACCATAACTCGTCGCTGCGATGAGCTTGAGCTGTTAAAGGAGAAGCTGAGCAGTGTTAACAATGGCAAAATAAATATTAACAGCATGACTGCTGATTTCTCTTCTGATGCTATTCTCATTGGCTTGCCATTCACTAACGATGAAAATCTTAAGAGCATTTTCAATCGTGTTTGCCATTATATTGATTTTCAGCCACCAATGATTAAAGATATTTTTCGGCCGAAGTCAAACCAACGAAACTCAAACACTAACTCGATTGTGATTGTCAAATACTTTTCGCCCTTTGACAGAAATCGAGTTCTATAAGCATTTGGGGCATTTCGTAGACGAGCTAAATCAGCAGTCAACCTTAGAGATGCTGGGTTTGACTTTGAAAATAATATATTTCTATTTGAGAGCCTCAATGCTGAAAGCCGTAAACTTCTCCAAGCTGCAATTGCCTGTACTGTGGCTTCAGTATCGTATCGTAGTTCATTTTAATGCTCGGAGCTTAAACTTGGCCAAGCTGGATTACGTAAAGTACATTTTTGAAAACTCTTCAGTCGACATCATTTGCATTTCGGAAACTTGGCTATGTAGGAATATTAGTGATAGTATTTGTGACATTAATAATTTCAAGATTTTTAGAAACGACCGTTCTGTCTAAAAAGGTGGAGGTGTGGCAATTTATTGTAAAACTTACTTAAATGCTCACGTTGTTAGTCGTTCTAGCGGTCCTGGAATTGAATTTTTTAACCTATGTATATCAGATAATAGCAATAAAATACTTGTTTCATGCGTGTATAATCCGAATAAATGTCTTATTGTTAAGCCGTTGTTTACTGAATTGTCTAATTATATTGTGTAATATGACCTTATGTTGCTGTGTGGTGATTTTAATATTAGCCTTCTTACTAACAATTTACAGAAACAACTATTGTATGAAAAAACATCGTCCTTAGGTTTATCAGTTTTAAATGATACAATACCTACAAGGTTTTCAAACGACACCATCCTAGTCTTCTTGACTACTTTATTGTATATGATCCGTCAGAAATTTTGTTTTTAGTCAAGTGTATTTTATATCAGGCCATGATTTAATTTTTTGTTCATTTAATTTTTTTGTTAATTGTGCCTAATACTTTGCATATCGTGACTTTAAGAATATTAATTATCAGTGTCTATTTCGGGATGTTTCTCTGTCGTCATTTAATGCCTGTTGGTTTCACACCAACATTAATGATAAGTCTCTCATGGAACCAATTAAATTTCTTTTTGATATGTCCCGTTACGTAATTGTAAAGTTTAAAAATATGTCCTGTCCTTGGTTCACGCAACATGTTCTAGATGCATTAAGAAAAAGAAATAAATATCGTAATACTTGGCGGAAAATCCGTCCTCTCATAATTGGGAGATTTATAGACTGGCGAGAAATTTAGCTGTTAGTTTAACGAGACAGGCTAAAATGCGATATTTCTCGACCAAACTAGAACTGTCTCCCGACGAAAATGCTGTAGAATAACTTAAAAAAACTTGGAGTCTGCAGCAAAAATAATACCGAATGCACTTTAGATCCCGTTAGTCTTAATAACTTTTTTGTTAATAATGTCCTTCCTTCTAATAATAATATTCTCCCAGTAAGTACTCGAGCGATGCAACAATCTTTTAGTTTTTCTCCTGTTGTTGAACTAGATGTCGGAAAAAGTATATCACAGATCAAATCGAACGCTATCTCTGAGGATGGCATTCCTCTTGAGTTTATTAAGCTATTGTTGCCGCACATAATACACCCTTTAACGCACATTATTAATTTCTGTTTAATGTCGTTTTCATTCCCTGATCTTTGGAAAGTTGCCATCGTTCTTCTAGTAGCAAAAAAGCAAAACCCCAAACTAGCCTTACCCTTCTCATCCAGCAACACCAGGAAACAATGAAAATATCAAAAAAGTAAAACAAATTGTGCTCGAAAATCATCGTGTGACCGTGAGATATATAGCTGACAAGCTTTATATATCAACTGGATCGGCGGACAATATTTTACATGTATTTTAGGCATGCAATGGGTTGCAGCGCGACTTGTGCAAACATTTTTAAATTTCATTGAAAAAGAGTTTCGCAAAACTGTCGCTCAGGAGATGCTTTTAATGGCCGATACGGACAATCAGCATATCATTACTGGTGACGAGACTTGGATGTACGAGTATGACGTCGAAACAGCTCAAAAATCTGCAGAGTGGCGCTATCCAGATCAGCTGAAACCCAAAAAAACTCTACAAAATCGTGCAAAAATTAAGTTGAAGTTGACTGTTTTCTTCGATTCTCTATGTGTCGTTCACTCGGAACTCCTTCCGCAAGGTCAATCCGTCAACGCTCAATATTATTTAAGTATTTTAAAGCGTTTGCACCAACATAAAATACCAGCTCACACATCACGTATTGTACGCGATTATTTGACCAAAAACAATGTCAATATCGTTCAACAATCACCATATTTGCTAGATATGGCTCCGTGTGATTTTTTCCTCTTCCCCAAACTCAAACTGTCCGTTCGTGGAAAACATTTTGGGATAGTTGAAGTCATCAAAGAGAATTCGCAAGCCAACAACAGAGTTGAAGGCCATTCTGAAATCGGCCTACCAAAAATGCTTTCAAGAATAAAAAAACATTGACATATGTGTATCGCCTCCAATGGTGATTATTTTGAAGGGGATAAAATTAATATTGGAGAATAATTTACTGTTGCTGTTTTATTTGCACAGTTTGTTTAATAAAAAAAATGTAATATTTTTCAGAAAAATTCACTGTGGAGTTGCGTTGCTTGTTAAAATTAAATGCAGTACCAAGAATCTTTGAATTATACACAAAAATTGTTGGTTTGAAATTCCTCAAAATACAAAAGTCATACAATTAAAAAATTCTTCCTCATGCTCTTTTAACACGGGGTAGTAAGAGTTAGGAGTGGTTTTTTACAACTTTCTCAGCAAAATGCAATGTTTTCTTATAGCAAAAGATGGCAATTTTATTATCTTTAAAACAAAAGCAAATTGGTAAAAATTGTTATATCAGTTGCTTAGTTATATGCAAAATACTAAAAAGAAATTTCATGTTTTTTCGAAATAATGCATTTTTAGCCAAAAACCCTTTAAGCGTTTTGCGCGACCATCTACCGTTTGTTAATATTGAAGTGTTGTATACCAAAATTCATATTTTTAAAAGTAGAATCCGAAATCAGCGTGTCCCGGGAACTTTTCGAAAAAGTTGAAAAAATGAAACGGTCTAGTCTACACCCTTTAAGTTCAGGTTCTCTTAGTAAAGACGTTCACATCCTTTAAGCTCAGGTTTTCATAGTAAAGGCGTTTACACCCTTTAAGCTCAGGGTAGTCACAGTAACGGCGTTTACACCCTTTAAGCACAGAGTATTCATAGTAAAGGGGTTTATACCCTTTAAGCAAAGGTTATTTCGTAGTGAAAGCGTTTACACCCTTCTAGCTCAGTTTGTTTAACTTGATATAAGTAAATACACGAAGTCTAAATAATTATATAATTAATTAATTTTACTTTATAGAATATTACTAAACAATAATAATTACAGAAACTATTTATGTTTCGAATAATGATTTATTTTATTATATATAAAATATAATGTTAATATTTTGAATAATTACATTTAAAATCTAATCCTATTGAATTAATATTATTAAATAGATAAAAAAATTTAAAACTAAAACAACCTAGTTATACATTTTTTGTACTGAACCCTTGGTTTACTCGCTGGTTTACAAACGACCTGGAGGGTTCGTTACACCTGTTAATTGAGGCATAACCAAGAACCTATCAAGAGTTTACTATGGTACCATGTACGCGCAACTAGATAAAAGGGTTCAAAGATCACCAAAAATGGTTATTCGCCAATAACTCTGCTCCTCTTTGTCAGATAAAAAATATGCTTAGAACAAAATTGAAGATCACATAATTATCGCCAAAAATGCCCTATGAAGTATTGACGTTATAGCAATTCTGTCCACGCTATAAGACTATATATGTGTAAACTGAGCAAAGAAGAAATATTATACTGTAAGCAGATGTTTTAACATTAAATTTATATACTTAAAAGAAACACACATATTTTTGAGAGGTAATTTTTTTCTCTATCCAATGATAAAGTTTTATTAATGTTTATCGAAATTCGCGTTTTGTATCGAAATTCGGTCGATTTTTCCTTGCGGACAACATAACAGCAATTTGGCCCTCTCGACTTTTTTGTCTTGCTGTGGCCTTAGACGCCGACACAGCTTTAATATGTCGTTCCGTAGCTTGGTTATGGCACTGAACTTTCTCTATAATGTTTTCTATTTTATCTCCAGATTCAGAAAGCCTTTTAATGAACTCATACGCCATCGCTCGTGTGAATGATGGTTCCGTGTATGCCGTATTCCAGTTTTTAATCTTGTAATACGGTTCCTTGTCGAACAAAATTCGAGGATTAACGTATTCGCGGACTATTTCAAACTCCACGTCCATGTCATCGTCTCTTGCGCGTAGTATTCTTTCGTATCCCAGTTTTCTAACAGCCACTTCATCATCAAATATCATTGCCAAATATGCAAAGAGGAGCAGAGATATTGGCGAATTACCATTTTTGGTGATCTTTGAACCCTTATATCTTGTTGCGCGTACATGGTGCCATAGTAAACTCTTGGTAGGTTCTTAGTTATACCTCATTTAAAGGGTTTGCATCAAGAAAATGTGGAAATAATTTTTTAAATTTTTGATTAAAAGAAAAACACTCTAGTCGTTGAAACATATAAGATCTCTTGCACAGTTAAAAGTTATGTCGCAGAAAAAAAGTAAAGATGCAGAAAATATTGTTTTGATGATTTTTTGGCATCATACATTTCATTCCATTATATTGTATGTGTTTGACAGCTGCGGTACCCACCGCTCCGAGACGACACTATCTTGTTAAATATACCTTGAGCTAACACACCACAAGAACAAAAAAAAATAAATAATAACTGGCAAGCTTCTAGCAAGGTGAATCGCAGCGCGCTGCGCCGACGAAGTTATGCTTTAAACCAGAGTTGTAAATCCCATAGCTCAATTAGCTCTTTTAGCTCACTTACAACAGCTTCAATATTTCTGTGTATTTTGTAATTCGAAGAATTGACTTCGTCGGTGTGACAGAAAGAAAAAATGTACATGCATTGTTGTTGTTTGTTATTGCTGTTGCGTGTATTTTGTTTTTTATTTTTTCGTCACCATCCAAGTTCAAATTTTTATTTTTTATTTGTAATCCAGCTCACTGCCACGACACCGCTACTTTCAGCTACAACAACACACACGAAATTATTTCAGTTATTGTGAGCTTAATGAGGTAAATTATGTTTAAATTAGATTTATTTGTGCATAATATTAAAAGTTAATATACAAAGGTAGTCCAAAATATTTACACATATGTGTGTATTTTGTGGTAAAGAAAGAGAACAACTTTATTTTTGTTGGAAATAGTTTGCAAACAAAGTTTTTGTTGTTGCATTCTTTGCAGTATGCAAAGAACATAAAGCAAGCTTTAGCAAACCTAACGGTTAATAAAAAAATATTAGCAATATGTAAATATTTTATTAAAATAGATTTTATTAAATAAGAAAAATTAAAATATATTGTCATAAATATAATGCCGTGGTTATGATAGGCAAAACGGCTATTATATAAAATTGAATTGCAAATTTTTGTAAAACTCCAAAAGTACTGGGCCGATTTTTATAAAATATGTTTTAGATTTGTTTATATTTGTGCTACAACACATTTTCCTTTCAACACATGTTGACACAAAATTTTAACAGTAAGTGTATTTCATTAAATGAAAAGATTTGTATGAAATCATCCCCGATGCCACGCATTGCTTGGTTGTTTTCTTTTCACCAGCTTGTGTTTGCGAGAGTTTCAATAAACTTCATGTTGCTCTCTATCTTCTCTTTTTATGTTCAGCTAGCTACAGCACAACAAAAAATGGTGCGTGTTTGAATATGTGCGCATCGTTGCCGTCGCTTATACACACGGTTGCCACTCGCCCATTTTTTTTTTACCAAATTTTCCTAAAAAATGTACCAAATTGAAGAAAATTTGCCAACTTATTTTTTTATAACAATTTTATTAGGATTTATTTGAAAAAATAATTCATTGAAGTATATTTGTATACATACAACACATAACAATTTAAACCCTTTCATACCCGATGTTGCACATATAGGCTTCTAAGTCCCGCAAATTCATTTTTTTTATCTTCAGTTTTTTGCATTATGTAACCTTATGTGATGTGCAAGCTTACAGCATTTTGTTCTTTTGTAAGCTGCGCCCGTGTTCATTTAGTAGACGTTCTCCTTAGAGTGAAATAAGTCAAGATTATTTAGCAAAAAATGTGTTTATATTGTTAAACATTAAAATAATAATAGCTTTATTGCAAACCCAAGTAAGCAATATAATAAAATGAAGGTAAGAGAGTTATTTAAAAAAACAAAATCACGAGAAAAGGGTTTAGATTGTTTATAATAAATTTTTAAAAATGCTGTAGCAACATCTTGTAACTAACGAACTAGGACACCAAGGACTTCAAAATTTTTGTCAGTTCATACTTGAGTCAATACTTATACATATCTACCCTCAAAAAATGTTTAGCTCCTCCCATCTTATTGTGGGCGTGAAAGGGTTAAGTTATTTTATATTTATAAATAATATAAATAAAATAAAAAAAGTTAAAATAGTTATTTTGCTGAGCAGATTTAATGAGATTCATTGCGTAGGCGCACAACTCTTTAGAGAGCATTATGTCGATAAAGTGTTTTAAATTCTACGAGTTATATATTTCTAAGCTTAGTTTTAATCGGCTTTAAATCAAAAAATTTGCGCTCAGCTGCTCCTGAGCTATGTGGAAGGTACATCAGACTATTAACAAATTCGCCTTATTTTTTCCCAAAA
This sequence comes from Coremacera marginata, assembly GCA_914767935.1. Lineage (NCBI taxonomy): Eukaryota > Metazoa > Arthropoda > Insecta > Diptera > Sciomyzidae > Coremacera > Coremacera marginata. The sequence goes on along the minus strand of OU612047.1, from coordinate 98,729,383 downwards.
TGTAGCAACGTCACTACAATTTTATAAAAAATAAAAAATTTCTCAAACAGTGCAACAATTGTGAAATGTTGTGAATTTTTTTAACACTTTTTACAAAATATACCAAATCAGAAAATAATGTACCGATGTACCAAGTGAAATTAAATGTACACTTTTTGGTACAATTGTACCAAAGTGGCAGCCGTGCTCATACGAGTAGTTTGTATTAAAATTCGCTTATATTATAATTGATAATAATATAAAAGCTGGGCTAATTATAAATCTAAAATTAGCTAAAAATTTGTCGAATTATTTAAATTTTAAGCATTAATCTTTTAAAAACAGCACAAAATCGTTGTTTTTCCATGCTGTTTTGTCTAAACTGAGTTTTTCGCTAGTAGAAACAGGCAAAACATAGCTATTTTGGTGAGTTTGGTGCGAAGTAAAATACTTTAAATTGAATAATTCGACGAATTTTCAACCGATTTTAATTAAACAAAACATGCTAGATTTAGAATTGCTAGAATTTGTATTGCTATGACATAACGGGACATTTAATGCAAATTGATCTCAAATAGAAAAAAAAAATGAAAAATTTAAAGAAATTTTTAATTGTCTCATCATACAGATGAAGGTTTGCGCTTAATACAATTTTTGAAAGAAAAAGTTAATTAAGATTTAGTTTCTGGTAGAACACTGGGAACGACTAGATATGATACAACCACTGATGAGATGTTTTCACGATTATCACAAACCTAATATTACAGTATATAATAATAACGTTACTATTAATGAAATTCATCAATTTACCTCATAACCAATTTATGTATATTTGTTACATATAGTAACAAATATATTTTAAAATGTAAAAAGTAAGCAGTCCTTTGTTGTAATATAAGAGGCAGGCCCGTACACAAAGGAGAGGTTTTGGGTGTTCAAACCCCCCTCCCCCCTTAGGGTCCAGAATGTGAAAAAAAAAAAAATATAATCATTAATATGACATTTTTTATATGCGCATACTTAATGCGCCTACGTTTCTCTTTATTAACAGTATAATCTGCAACAGCAACGCGCTTAAGATATCGAATAAAGTTCGATACATTCAATTGAGCCTTGTCCATCACCAGCAATTTAAGAATCTATTGCGTTGGAAAGTATTAAATGAAAGTGAGGAAAAAATTTACCTTTTACAATTGTTTTAATTGTGGTTTTCTAAAATTTAAACTATTTGTGTTAAGTGTTTTCTATTGATTATTTTATTGGGCCAAAATACTAAAACGATTCTACTTAATTAGCTGCAGGCCATTAAAAAAGGCCAAAAAGGAAGAAAGTAAGTCTTTGTTAGTAGGGAATTTTTTTTTATCAATTTCCGTCCTTATTATGGAATATCGACTTCTTCATATTCTTTAATACTTTGGTCCAATGTTACAAAATAAAATGAGAGTAATTATTAAAAGAAGATGACACCGCCGAAGTCGAAGCGACATTAGAACTACTTTGCTGATATTCCAACCGAGTGCAGCGCTGCAAAACCGTTAAAATTGCTTCCATTTTGTTTTTTTTTTTTTTTAGAAATAGTAGTTTTCTAAAATTTAAACCATTTGTGTTAAGTGTTTTCTATTGATTATTTTATTGTGCCAAAATACTAAAACGATTCCACTTAATAAGCTGCAGAAACCACCATTAAAAAAGGCCAGAAAGGAGGAAAGTAAATCTTTGTTTTTAAAGAATTTTTTTCTTTTATCGATTTCCGTCCTTATTATGAAATATCGACTTCTTGATATTCTTTAATAATTTGATCCAATGTTACAAAATTAAATACGAGTAATTATAAAAATAAGATAACAACGCCGATGTCGAAGCGACATTAAAACTACTTTGCTGATGTACCAACCGAGTGCAGCGCTGCCAGAATAGTATACGTGGTCAATGTGTGCGGTGTCTATTTTATATTATAATTATTTGATGGTTACAATTTTAGCTAAATCGTAATAATGTAATACTGTATTTCGCTTGCATTGTGGAAAGCGTTCAAGAATCTTTAAAACCTGAAAAGTGTCCAGAACTACTTTGTAACCGCCAGTTGCAGGAGGTGGTAGTATTGACAGTAATGTTAAAAGTGGTCGTATACGTAATGTTATTAAGAATATTTCACTTTTTATGTTAATAATTCAAAATTTGTGCGTTTTGTGAGTATGACTGTAGAAGTTGATTGTAGAAGAAACAGAAATTTTATTTGATACATCGGAACTGCCTTCGGCAGTACATAAAGGTGTAAGCAACGATATTTGCAATTTAATTTAATTTCAAGTTTTTAAAACATATAAAATACCCCCTCCCCTCCCCTCCCCACCCCTCCCCTCCCCTCCCCTCCCCTCCCCTTTCCTCCCCTCCCCTCCCCCACCCACCCAACTTTTAATTTTCCTGTCAGTAGTTCGCGTTATCTACTATTAAAGCAGTCTTGGTTGAACCGTTAGCATTAGTTAGCTTAATCCAAATTGAGAAACGGAGCTTATTGTAATTTTTGCGTTTTTTTTCAGCACTGACGCGGAGTCACATCTTGTGACAACACAAATTTTTAAAAATAAAATTTTTACATTGTTTTAATGTTGTCGAAAATGTCAATTAAATTGAAAAATTGTTAAGTGTTAAAAATTGTTAAGTGATCTGTTAAAGTTTAGGAGTTGGTTACGGATTTACTTATAAGAAAATGTTAGTCTTCTTATCGTTGTAATTTTTCTAGTAGTTAGCAAGTGACTTATAGTTCAACCTTGCTTTAAACAAAATATTGACCCGATAGCGATTACGAAAATATCGTTTGAAAGGAATTTGCATTGTAGGTCGCATTTCTAATGACGTGGAAAATTTTTACAAAATTACTGTATATATAACTTTTCTTGGTGCAAGAATTTACAACATGGAAGTACTATTTACAAAGAATAACTGGCTTTTGTCATCGTTCAAAATTTTAATTTAACAATATGCAACAATTTTACCTTGTTCTGGTAACACAACCATAGGAATAAATTAAATCAGCTTTCAGCAGCGGATGCTGGTGCAAATATTAGGAAAGTGTGGTGATAAGTAAAGGAGTGCAATTGATATTTGAAATATATATCTAGAAGTTCTATGGGCGAGTACCGCTTAAATGATTGTGAATCCTTAAGAATACATAGGGATAGCAAAGTCACAGAGGATGATGTATTGTCAGAATTGACAAAAAAAAAAGGAGAAGACTTAATACAAATATATAAAAATAAATAAAAGTAAGTTTTATTAAAAATTCATTAAAGTTTTATTCTTAATTCCTTTGATTCATCTATATCAAAAAATATCGATATATTTTTTATGAAACCCCCCCCCGCCCCCCTAGGGTAAATCTTGGCTACGGGCCTGATAAGAGGTGCCTTTATTTACCCCCTTTACCTTTTATATACATTTCAAATTCCAAGGTGCTGCAGCCCTGAAAAATAGTCTTAACATAATTCATTTTTATTCATTATATATCTTTTGTTTTTGACACATAAATTAACAGCTCGTGGGAGTGCGATTGACTTCCGCTCTCCGCCTTGCTGGTGTTCAACCTGAATAGTTAGTTTTATACAGTAAATTATAAGTTCTTTAAAAAATTAAATAAAAGCGTGATAGTTGAATAATATAACACGCACAGAAGCAACCAAGGTCGTTTTCATTTCCATTACGATCACAACAAAATTGGCGACGAGGATTACGGAGAAAAAACGCAATTACAAAGCGCAGGCAAAATGGATGAAGCCACAAAAGGAATGTTGGCATCTATCACGGAGATGCTCAAATCCCACGATGCATTGATAAAATCTTTGGCAAACAACAAAAGTTCGGAGAAGGAAGACAATAAAAGCAGCGATGACGTTCAACAGGTACATAACCTCGCAAACCAAATTGTGGAATTCTGCTACGATCCAGAAGACGGAAAGTACTTCAGCACGTGGTATGAAAGATTTGAGGACTTGTTCAAGCTGGATGGTGCGAATTTGGACGACGGTGCAAAAACCAGGCTGCTTCTACGGAAAGTGCATACTTCAAATCACGATAAATACATCAATTTCATTTTGCCAAAAAATGCGCGTGATTTCACATTTAAGGAGACGGTCACAAAATTAAAAGTCATGTTTGGTCCAAAGAAATCACTTTTAAATATGCGTTTTGAGTGTTTACAGCAGCAGAAGAAGGCTTCAGAAGATTTTGTAGCGTATGCAGGCCGCATCAACAGAAATTGTGAAAATTTCGACCTACAAAATTTGACCGCTGATCAGTTCAAATGTCTGCTTTTCACATGTGGGCTACGTTCACCGAGCGATGCTGATATCCGCACCCGGCTTTTAAGCAAAATCGAAGTGGATACTACAATGACGCTAGAGAAGCTGATAGCAGAAACACATCTGATAGTAAACCTCAAAAAAGATACCAAAATGGTTGAGCATCAAGACACACACCAGCACCAACACGCTACGGCAGTCAACGCCAGTTTCTCAGGCACGCATGCATCTCAGCACAACAAAGGTGCAGCACGGAAAAAACAATGCAATTATCGCAATCAACAACCTGGAAAGTCCAATCCGAACCACTTCACGGATAAACACCAATCAGCACCCCGAAAGCCATGCTGGCAGTGCGGCGGCATGCATTTCTCAGTCGACTGCACATACAAAAGCCACAGATGCAGGGTGTGCAACAAGGTGGGGCACAAAGAAGGGTACAGCGGTTGCAGCAGTGCCCCACAATCAAAACAGGCAAGTATTCAACAACATAACAGAAATGTACCGCACTCAAAAGGTATTTTTTCAGTGAGTGGCGACATAGTGTCCAAGCGGAAGTTCATCACAGTGAAGATCAACAGTGTCCCAGTCAACATGCAGGTGGACACAGCATCAGACATCACAATAATTTCCAATTTCGTTTGTCAGCAAATCGGTAAACCCACAATGACCGGTACGACACAGTCAGCAATGAGTGCGAGTGGGCAGCAGCTGAAATTGGTAGCAGAATTTCAATGTCAAATTGAATTCAAAAATATCGCAATCACAGGAAAATGTTTCGTAGCAGACCACAACAATTTAAATCTTTTCGGCATCGACTGGATTGAAATATTTAAAATTTCGGACATGCCACTCAACTCAATCTGCAACGGCGTGTCCATCCGCAGCAGCGAAACAGAACAGCAGCCGACGTCATCATTAATATCAACTTTTCCAAACGTTTTTAAAGACACACTTGGGCTGTGTACAAAAACACAAGTCGCGTTACACGTTAAGCCAGGAAAAAAACCGGTTTTCAGAGCAAAGCGCCCAGTCGCATACGCAATGCTTGGCCAGATTGATCAGGAACTTGATCGTCTAATGAATCTTGGAATAATAACACCAGTGGATTTCTCTAAGTGGGCCGCACCAATAGTGTGTGTAAAGAAGAGCAATGGTAAAATACGACTACTCAACGGGCCTAAACGACGCTTTAGAGCCACATCAATTTCCGTTGCCACTCCCCGACGACATTTTTGCAAAACTCGCCAATGGCAAAATTTTTAGCCAGATAGACTTGTGTGACGCTTTTTTGCAAGTGGAGATTGAAGAAGCATCACGAGAATTTCTGACAATAAATACGCACCGTGGATTGTATAAATTCAATCGTTTACCACCAGGTGTCAAAACAGCACCAGGTGCATTTCAACAACTAATGAGCACCATGGTAGAAGGCCTGGGAGGGGTTGCAGCGTATATGGACGATTTACTCGTCTGTGGCAGGACAGAAGCTGAACACGAGAGTCGACTATACGCAACACTGCAGCGCATACAAGATTTCGGTTTTACTATCAAAATCAGCAAATGCAATTTTTATATGAAGTCGATCAAGTATCTGGGACGCATCATAGACCAACATGGAACACGTCCAGATCCAGCAAAAGTGGAAGCAATTACACACATGCCCCCACCGCATAATATTCAAACGCTACAATCTTACCTTGGTGATGTCAACTATTATGGTAAGTTTATCAAATCCATGCTTATATAGATGCTTTGCCTAAAAAAGACGCTAAATGGCACTGGACTCCTGATTGCCAGCGATCATTTGAAGATTTTAAGCAAATTCTCAGTTCCAATCTTATGCTCACTCACTATGACCCGAACGAGCAGATAGTGGTAGCAGCAGATGCTTGCCAAACAGGTATTGGCGCTTGCATATACCATCGGTACAAAGATGGCTCCAACAAAACAATATGCCATGCATCACGCTCGCTCACAAAAGCAGAGATTGGATACGGGCAGATAGAGAAGGAAGCTTTGGCACTCGTTTTTGCAGTTACCAAATTCCATCGAATGCTATATGGCCGCAAATTTTTACTGCAAACAGACCATAAGCCTCTCTCAATTTTCGGCTCAAAAAAAGGAATTCCAGTGTATACTGCCAACAGGCTTCAAAGGTGGGCGTGCACGTTACTTCTATATGATTTCAATATTGAATACGTAGCAACACAAAATTTTGGCTATGCAGATATACTATAGCGCCTGATTAACAATCAAGTTAAATCAGATGAAGACTATGTCATAGCATCACTACAACTTGAAGATGAGCTTCAGTGCTCGCAAATCGAAACGGTCAGTCAATTACCGATTACATTGACAATGGTCAAAAAAGCAACAAAAAATTGTGCAACACTGCAGACAGTCATGCAATACGTCAATACACAGTGGCCGAAATTAGAGCACATAACTGACCCTGATATCAAAGCATTTTTTAAACGCTCACAATCATTGTCAGTCGTCAACGATTGCATAATGTTCGGTAGTAGAATAGTTATACCACAAGTATTTCAACACAAAATACTTCGCCAATTGCACAAAGCCCATCAGGGCATTGAGCGAATGAAATCCATTGCGAGAAGCTATGTCTACTGGCCAGGAATTGACGAAGGAATTTCAGTCATGGTAAGAGAATGCAATAAATGCTCCAGCGTGGCAAAAACACCTACAAAAGTGCCCTTGGAGTCATGGCCTGTGCCAGATGGCCCATGGCAGCGTATCCACATAGATTACGCCGGCCCTTATAACGATAGATACTTTTTAATCATCGTGGATGCCTATTCAAAATGGCCAGAAATTTACAGTACACAATCAATTACCGCCAGTAAAACAGTTAACATCATAGAAGAAGTTTTAGCTCGCTTCGGAGCGCCACATCTCATCGTCTCGCATAACGGAACGCAGTTCACCTCCACAAAATTCCAAGGCATGTGTGAAGAAAATGGTATACAGAACATCCGTTGCGCTCCTTTTCACCCACAGTCAAATGGCCAAGCCGAAAGGTTTGTAGACACGCTCAAGAGAGCGTTGGAAAAAATTAAAGGGGAGGAAGAGACGATGGAGAAAGCACTTAAAATTTTCTTGTCAGCTTACCGTACTAAGCCGAACCCGAACACACCATCTGGACTATCTCCAGCCGAGATTATGTTCGGGCGGAAAATAAGAACATCACTGGACTTACTATGTCAAGAGAGCCCTTATCACTTCCAAGTATCTGACCCACGAACAGCTGCCATGAATGCACAATTTTACAAAAAGCACGGCACCAAGAAAAGATGCTACAAAGTCGGAGACGTGGTGAGAGCAAAAGTATTTAAAAACAACGTTTTTAAATGGGTTCCTGGCAGAGTTGTGGCAAAAATAGGACGCGTGATGTACAACGTTTCCATTTATGATGGAACTCGGATTATCAGATCACATGCAAATCAGTTGTTATCGCGATCATCCAAATTGGACTTTCAACCAGATTTGCAACCAGGTTTTCAACCGGACTATCTAAAAGAACAAAACACATTGCCACTTCAGATTTTATTAGATGACTTTGGGATACGCGCAGCCTTACAACAACAAGATCAGTCTGAACTGTTGCAGCAACAACAAGATCATCCAGCAGTGCCGCAGCAACAACAACATGCCCAAACATCATCTCAACAGCAACAGCGTCGATCGCGCTCTAGGGGGCAACAACAGCCTGTTCCATTAGAGCCACGCCTTACTCGAAGAAAAGTTCCTCCTCGACATCTGGACGCTTTTCTTCTATATTAGGGGAAGATGTTGCAGCCCTGAAAAAAAATCGTAACATAATTCATTTTTATTCATTATATATCTTTTGTTTTTGACACATAAATTAACAGCTCGTGGGAGTGCGATTGACTTCCGCTCTCCGCCTTGCTGGTGTTCAACCTGAATAGTTAGTTTTATACAGTAAATTATAAGTTCTTTAAAAAATTAAATAAAAGCGTGATAGTTGAATAATATAACACGCACAGAAGCAACCAAGGTCGTTTTCATTTCCATTACGATCACAACACAAGGTAATTGATCTAGAGGAGTAAACTCCAGTTTTTTTAGTTTAGTTTTACAAACATTACAGTAAAAATATAATTTTGAAATATTGTAACTTAAATATTTCAACTAAAGGATGTAATATGATTAAAGAAATGTTTTTGTTTATGATTCCTAGATATTTGCAGCATTAACCATTCCGCTTGACCCTTTTTGATTACTCAGGGTGACAAAATATAGAATTTTTTCTGCGGAGTAACTTTTTGGAATCAATTTAGATACATGAAATAATGACATTTTAATCCTATAATTCACATTATTTGAATTAACTCTAGTTCTCGTGATAAACCATTTTAGCCAATATTTTAGCATAACTCAAAAACAATTTGTTGGATTAAGTTAAATTAACTCAATAGTTTCGGAAATATTCATAAAGTTCTTCCGAAAAAAAAAGTTTTTTAGGCAAAATTGAAATTTTTTGTTGTTTTAAAATTCATAACAAATCAAAAAGATCAAAATTGCTATTTCTTTTTCTTTAGTTTTAAACACATCTATGTTACAAATAAAACAAGCCATATTTCATTAAAATTTATTTTAATAGATAAATTAAAATAATAGATTTACAAGTTAATAGATTTACAAGTTTTGGTTTAATTCACAATTTAGTGAGTTATCTCATAAAAACACGAGTTAAGAAAATCGTTTCGGGATTTTCTTTGGTATTTTTTGTTGTTTGGACAGTCTCTTTGTAAGTTCCAGTCTGCCAACATATGGCTATCCCACCGGCCTTGATGTCTTTCCACCATAATCTTGATCTTCATTCTAATCGCCAAGGTTGTCAGTTAATTTATTTATTTTTTATTTATTTATTTGTTTGGTCTACAGAATATATCTTACAGACTATGCATAACAATAGCACTAGTTAAAATAATTAACAATTAACAATAAAAAATGTATTTACTTAATTAATTAAAAATCGTAAATAAATTTAAACGAAATTTGGCCTGTGAGCAGTTAAAATTTAATATTGAACAATAAGTGTTACACAGTTTAATACAGCGAGTTATTGGTTCATTATTAGCGTAATTAGTTCTATGAAATGTTTCATCCAGCATACGATTGTTGCGCAAACTCCTTGGTGCATTGTAAATTATGAAAAATGCGGACAATTCAACACATTTTATGTTGTTATGTAAGATGTTATAAGCGAACATTAGATCAGAGTAGATTCTTCGATCCTTCAGCGACTGGAGACCAAGCAATTTACGCCGAGCTTCGTATGGTGGAAGATTATCATTCCAAATCATTTTATTAAGAGCATATCTTGTACAATTTCTCTGTATTCTTTCAATACGGACAGAATGTTCATTATAGAAGGGATTCCAAATGACCGAACAATACTCCAATATACAACGTACGAGAGAGACAAAAAGTGACTTAATAGTTAAAGGATCCTTGAAGTTCTTAGTGTTTCTTTTAATAAAGTCTAGCATTGAGTTTGCTTTTGAAATTATGTAGTCGAAGTGACTTTTAAAACTTAAATTCGAATCAAAAAATACTCCTAGATCTTTTACATCAGTTTTGCGATTTAAATAGATATTATTCAAAGAGTAATTCACTAAAATTGGAACTGAACTTTTTGTGTATGATACGACACAACATTTGTTAATATTTAAATGCAAGTTATTTAAAAAACACCAATCGTGAAAAATAATCAAGTCACTATGCAGTTTAAAACAATCATATGGATGTTAAATTCTTGAGAAAAGCTTCACGTCATCCGCAAATAGTAAGCATTTTGAGTACTTAAACCTTTGTGTCAAATCATTTATAAAAATAAGAAAAACGCAGTGGTCCGCAATGAGTTCCCTGTGGAATACCAGAAGTTGCGTTAATAACAATTTCAGAGTTCGTTGATCCTATTTTATCAAGAAGTTTACTATTCTTTAAATAACTTTTGAAAAAGTTTACAAGAGACTCCGACAGACCAAAATTTTTGAGCTTATGCAGCAAAATATTATGGTTAACTTTATCGAATGCTTTCGAAAAATCAGTGTAAATAACGTCTAGTTGCTCCCCATTTTCCATAGCGCTCACTATGTTATTTGTAATCAAGGCCAGGTTTGTGCTTGTAGATCTGCCCGGAAAGAATCCATGCTGGCAGTCGACTATAAGATTACCAATTTTATCAAAAAGCTTATTTTTAATTATATGATCAAATAATTTGGCAAATGTGCACTGTTTCACAATCGCTCTATAATTATTTATATCATTTCTGTCACCAGATTTATATATAGGATCTACCGAACAAACCTTCCATGGATCCAAAAAAGTACAATTTTTCAAGCAGCAATTGTAAAGAATTGATAATTGTTTACTTATATTTGCCACGCAGCGCTTGAAAAATATTGGTGCGATATTTCTTTTTCGCATTTTGAGCTTGAACTAAGATTCGAAATAGCTATGGTTACGTCCTCTTCTGAAATCATAAAGTTATCAATGGATATACAATTTGGAAACTGAAAAGTTGAAGAGCTAATAGAGTTCGTAGAGCTTGTATATATTTCAAAGACTTCTTGAAAAAATTTTGCAAACAGATTGCAGGTTTCTGTGGTATTGTTTGATTTTATTCCATTATATACCATGCTAGTTGGAAAACCGTTCGTTTTGCGCTTAGTTGCCAAAAGCTTTTTGGGTTCGAAATCAATTTTCTCTCGATATTAAATATGTATTGATGATATAAAAATGTATGAAGCGCATCAAAATCTTTTCTAAGCTGGGTAAATCGCAGACGATCTGACTCGCAATTTGTTTTACGGAATTTCTTAAATGCTTTATTTTTTGAATTTTTTAAACTTGCAAGCCTTGCTGTAAACCAAGAAGGTTTGGTTCTTAAAATGTTTGGCTTCTTAGGAACGAATTGCGTTATTTCCTGTGAAAATTTCGAACAGATGAATTCGTAGGCATTTACTGGACTCACAATAAGTTCCAGTGCAGACCAATCAGAACGTACTAAATACTCATTTAAGCTTCAAAGTTGGCTTTTGCAAAATCTAAGCGAATAGAATCATCATTGACTATTTTATCGTACTCATAGAACTCAAAGTTAATCGTTACTGCTGTATGATGCAAGCTATTATTCAAAACTGGTGATAAATTTTCTGTACAAACAGCTTTTAGATCATTTGAAATAAAAATTAAATCTAATATTCTATTTAAATCGTTCTTAACAAAGTTTAGTTGACGAAAATCATTAGAAAGGAAAAAGCTTGCAATAGATGATTCTGTATCTGATCTAATATTGAACGGTAAAAGAATTTTATCTTCAAAGATCCATTGAATGTTTCCTAGGTTAAAGTCACCCATAACGACCATGCCATGATGGGAACTGAGAACTTCAGTTAGAGAAGTGATATTGCTCAAATGTTTTTCATAGATATCAATACAACTATTTGGTGGAATATATGAAACTATAATAGAAAATACTTTATTATTAGGGAAATTAATTTGTACACAAATCTGTTCGATTGTATTATCCGTTGACGGCAGCAGAAATACTTTGCTTGATAAGTCCGCCCTTACAGCAATCAATACTCCTCCACCTCTCTCGTAACCCGAAGAGATTGGACAACGATCGAGACGATAAACAAGATAGAAATCGTCAAATATCTCAGCAGAAGAGATATCTTTATGAAGCCAGGTCTCGGTTAATGCAAAAATATCGTAGTCATGCAATGAAGCGGCAAGTTGAAGCTGAGATGTTTTGGTACGAATACCCCCTGCATTTTGGTAGTAGATAGAGTAAGATGAAAAACTTTGTTTTAACGGCGGTAATTCTGGAGAAGAGAGCACATTCGTAGTTTCCATTGAGGGCGGTAAATCGAATATGCTTATACTGGATGAAGACATGTGAAGTGAGGTAGATGATGTACAATTAGATGAGTGTGTAATTGTTACATTGTTTGGCTTGGTGTTAATGGCTTTTAAAAAAATTCAAATGGACGAACTTTTATATTTGCTGGCCATAATGTAGGGTCGAAGAGCTTGTCATAAAAAGTGCCAATTACTCCCAGCTTAAAGTTAATGCGTGTAAGATTTTTTATATCCGCATCTCTTTTTATTAGGCTGTTACACGCCAGATGCCGGCTGTCGATGTTAGCATGTTTTTGAACATGTTATTATCTGGTCGCTTGTGACATTCGGCATAAACGAAGAGAGATGCACCCACTTTTTGCTCACTACCACATCAAGCTCAGTGTTGTCATTATTTCCAATAACAACATTGGTGCTTGTCGTCTTCGATTTCTTTTTGAGCTTTCTATTCACGTCACTCCAAGGCGAGGGCTGAGACGTAGTGTTGTCTTCCAAAAAAACATCATGTTCTTCATTAGCGGAATCAAGATAGTGGGAGTTTGCGGCGACACCGAGCGCATAAACTTGAGAAAAAGTAGGAGCGCAAGTAACTGGAGTGGTGCATTCAGAAGAGATTGGCATAGCAGCAGTAATAGCGTTTAAAGAGCATTTAGCAGCAGAATTTTTCGACTTGGCAACTTGTGGATGGATGCCATCGTTAAGTGAGAGCTTAGTTTGTTTTTTGCTAGGTATACCAGAACTAACATTTAGAGTAACTTTTACATTATCACGTAGCTCTTTAACCTCCGTTGTAAGAGAGCAGGTGGCAGCGTTGCTTTCAACTAATTGATGCTTCACCAAATTCAGTTCAAGCTGCAGGTTATCTATTTTTTGCAAAAGGAACACTTTGTCCTCTTGCAAAGAGTTAATTAAAACTAGTGTACGGGAACTCATTGATTTCAGGGTAATAAGTTCATTTAGCACTGATTGCAAATTTATTTCTTGCACATCATCATAATCAGTTATTGCTTCAATAACATTTTGTTGCTGAGTTAAACCGTTTGTTTGCTCTTGTTGTGACAGATTAATAAATTTTTGGTGTTGTTGATTTTGTTGGCTATGACACTGCACTTGTTGTTGCTGCAATACTGAGATTTCTGATGTTGTTGTTGCTATTGCTATTGGCTGTTGGTTATGGTATTGAACTTGATGTTGCTTAATTAATCCAAATAACTGTGCCAATAATGCGTTTGACACTCATATTAGCCAAACTTTACAATTTTGGCATAGTTTTCAGCTTTGTCATTCCCCAAAAAAATTTTGAAAACTGAAGCAAAGCTTATACAGGATTTCAGTTCCACCTAAGTCATCTGGTTTATGAAATCATCGTCGTTTATTAGAGTACAAATTTTTGGCCCGTCGAAAACTCCTGCTTTTAACATTTCTGTACTAAGACCAGGAAATTATTGAGAAATATATTTAAAGCAATCGTCATTCTTACTAAAGCTTTAACAAACTGTTTTATAAGCTCAAGTTTAATGTGTAGTGGAAGGATGATTTTTTTTTTCGACTCAACAAATACTCGTGAACGATATTAACTTTTTCTACAGTCAGTTTTATTCTTGATGGCCAGGCTTTCCATTTCCAGTGTTAATGGAAGTGTTTTGCATTATTATAGCTAAACAAATTAGATGGAATTTGTTCCAGTGACAATTGGTGTCACAACTTCGCTGGCTATTTGGCTGCAATTATTAAAACCGTCAACGCCTAGATCTGCATATAAACTTCGTGCAATTTGTGCTCGATGCTTATGTGCAGAAACAAATAAAATAAACAATACAAATAAGTAGATTGAACAGTCGTTCCGTTTATTAATAATTCTTACGTTTGTATTTATCTTCAATAAGTGAAGATGTGTAATTTCCAAAACGAATGTTGAGATGGCTCAGAAATATAAATAGTTTGTCAAGAAAGTGTTTTTACATAGTGAAATAATTGTAATTTTGACTTTTGTCTTATAAAAAAACGATCATAATTTTTGTTTTGATTATTTTTGTTTATTGATTTAGTATTATTTATTCAATGACAAAGATGTAGTGTTGAAAAAAGAGAAAAAAAATCAGCAGCAGCAAAAGCAACAACAAAAACTTAGATCACTTCGAAATTTTACTGTCAAGAACGTGTTTTTACATTTCGCTCTGTTTCTGTATTGACACTGTTGAAAGGATTTACCGTTATTGGTTTTATGTTTTTCAGAGATGGGCTCATGTTTTAAAGCAAATTGAGCAAATTAGTATTTGTTTTGTCTTGTGTATGGCTTTAGATATCGTGCTATACAGTGGATATTAATACGAATAAAACTAAATACAAACGAAAATAAAAATGCCCGTTAAAAAGGCATTGATATAATCCCGTTAATTATTCCATTGGAAAAACTATTAAAGAGTTATTCGAAATATTTTCTGGTACAAGACAAATAGTTTATAACATAAGAAATCGTGCTAAAAATGACAAAAGACTGCATCACCATCCATCAATCGGTCGACCACGCATTTTTTCGGAAAGAAGGGAACGGTTCTTTACAAGAAAAGTGAATGACAACCCTAAAATATTGTAAAGGTAATATTTTATTATAAAGTAAAATATTGATACTTGATACTACTGTATCTCGAATAATATTGGCACTAGGGTACTGCGTAAAATATAATTTTAAAAATACTTTTCCTTTTAATATCTTGGTCATATTTGATAATTTATTTAAACATATTATTTATATGAAATCTTATTTGAATTTTTTTCTTCTTTCTTTTATTATCATAGATATATTTATTTCTTGATGAATACAAACGCTTTTAAGGTCGGCGCTAATATAATCAGACTTTTAATCAGAAGCGCCAACTTCAAAGCATTTGTATTCATCAAGAAATTAATATATTTATGATAATAAAACAAATAAGAAAAAAATTCAAATAATAAGATTTCATATATAATAATGTTTTAAAGCATTTAAATAATATGTTTAAATAAATTATCAAATATGACCAAGATATTAAAAGGAAAAGTATTTTTAAAATTATATTTTACTTTGTAGTGATTTTGTAGTCGGTTGTTTTTTTTATAATAACAGGCCCAATAAAGTATAGCGTCGGCCCTTAAAAGCATTCGCAAAACAAAATGCCATTGCTACAGTGAAATTCGGCCAACTATTTGTTATGGTATGGGGGTATATATCAAGCAGAGGTTTTGGAGATATTGTGATCATTGAAGACACAACGACAGCGAAGCAATATTTGAACGTTTTTGAGATGAATTTAACTAACAGCGCTCAAAAATTTGTATTTAATAAAAAATTAAAATTCTACCAGGACAATTATCCGAAACATAAGCAGCACACAGTGAAGATCTGACTCTTTTTCAATTGTGAAAAAGTCCAGAGGAATACATCAGCCCAAAGGCCGGATCTTAACCCCATTGAAAATTTATGGGCGTATTTAAACAAAAAAGTTGTCAAAGGTCAGCCAAAAAATACGTGCAGAGCTTAAAACTGTTATTGAAGAAGAATGGAATAAAATTTGTATGGGATATGACGTAAAAAAGTTTATATATTCTATAAGAAATATGTTACCAGCTGTTATTACCTCCAGAAGGGATCGTACCAAATATTAATTTTTTTAATTATAGTTTTAGTACAGTTTCAATAAAAATAGACTTTAATGTAAAAACACTTTCTTGACAATAAAATTTCCAAGTATTTCCACGACGACGGCGCTCGGTTCTCGGTAAACGAGACCTTTTGCCAGAGCGCCGAGTTCCGCGCGGCCGCTCAGTTTGAAGAGCGGGTCTAAAATAACGCGATTCGTTCTCGCGTATGCATCTCGCTAATCTCACTTCGCCGTCTACTTCCGACGCCGATCTCCTCTCGACGTGCTGCGTCCAACAAACAAGGCCGGGCAGCAGACTCCTCGGCTAGCGTCCCTCCATCGCGTGACAACACAGGCAAACGAGGCTTGGCTACGTTTTGAAGATCAGGCTTCGACTTCTTCACGCGGTTGTTTGGTTCCAAATGCAGCATGGTGTGGTGCTGCTCTTTGCAGTGGCAACATTGTCCTTCGCTTTGGCACTGATCAGTGATGTGGTTCGGGGACAAGCACTTCGAACAGTATTTGAACAGCAGCACCAGTCGCAGCCGCTCTGCCACATTACCGTCCTTAAAAACTTAGCAGAACCGCAGCGGGTGGTGCGACATGCTACCTTGCAATTCTGCGTGTTTGTGGTTGGCGCTTGCTGGACAGTCGACATTGTTTCAAAGCTGGAAGAAGAACAAGAAAAAGTAAATGGGTTCATTCCCCGAGGCCGGAATGAGGCCACTCGTTGGCTGAAAGATTGGCCGATTTTATGACTACCATATCATCAACCTTTAAATTCACACGGGGATGTTTTCACTTATATCTTTTGTGAAGTTCTTCTAGGTAATCATTCTTCCAAATGTTGCAGATCCTTTGGTTTAATGCCTTCAGTTTTTGCTAACGATTGATAGAAATTGGATTTTCATCAATGTCGGGCTCAATTGGAGCCGGTAAAGGCCCTCCGATTAAAAAGTGAGCTGGAGTCAATGGGGCTAAGAGGACGTGAATTCAAACATGCTTCGATACGCGACAGCAGTTTTGAGAGCTCCTCAAACGTGTATTTCGTGTCTGATGCGACTTTTCGGAAGTGTAGCTTAAAACTTTTGACACCCGCTTCACATAAAACCTCCCATATAGGGAGCACCTGCTGGAATAAAGTGACAAGTTAAGTGTTGCTGGGCAAACTTGGACACAACCTTCTCTTTCGAATTCTGGAGAAAAGCTTTAAAATCTTTTTTAAAGGCTCGCGAGGAACCACAAAAGTTGTTTCCATTGTCCGAGTAAAAGGCTGCCAAAAAAATGACAGTGCTAAGATCGCTAGTAGAATGGCTAAATGAATGGCTTTCGCAGCAAAGCAGACAACGACACAAATATAGCCCTTCGTTATAAGACAAGCGCGCCCCGTATAATTTTTAATGTCATAAGGACCAGCAAAATCTGCTCCAGTAGCCCCAAATAGGCGAGACACTTTAATTCGCTCTAGTGATAATGAGGCCTTCATTTGGGTCTGCAACCGCTTTCGGTCGATAACACAGACCTTACATGATGGACTTAATCATATTTTTCAGTCTCGGAATCCAGTATTGCATCCGAATAAGTCGCAATACAAGCTGGTTCTCACCATGAAGGAAAATTTCATGTGTGAATTTCACAAGTAACTTAGAAAATTGGCAATCATACGGTAAGATTACAGGATGTCGTTCATCATAAGATATGCAATCAGTCTCCGATAACCGTCCGCCAATTCTGGGTACTTGATGGCTGTCTAAGAAAGGGTTCAGATTCAAAATTAAACTCTTCGAGTTAATCAAATTCTTCTTGGATAGTTGGGTATACTCAGCGGGGTACCCCAATTTTTGACTCTCGATAACGAGTCTTCTCGTTACCTCTTTAATTTCTTGCTGTGATACTTCAACAGCTTGATGGCAGAAATTATTTTTATGTGACCGCTGAGTTCTGGGATAAAATCGTAATACGTACGATAGAAATCGCAATGCTCGAGGCAGCGAAGAAAACCGGTCCAAAATATCTAAACTATTTGAACATGCCACATGAGCTTTAATGGGTTTCGTTTCCATTATGGTGTCATACTCTTAGTTTCAATTTGGCCACTCACTAGCATCCTGTTGCAGCCATAAAGGGCCATGCCACCACAAAAAACTATTTTTCAAGTTGTGAAGTTCCAGTCCTCTGCTGGCTAGATCCGCTGGATTATCTGCAGAGTCCACATGATTCCACTTCTCCGTCCCTACCTTGTCGCTGATATTAGTAACGCGATTGGCGACGAAAGTAGTCCAGGCGCATGGTTGCTTACGTAGCCATGCCAGCACAATAGTTGAATCCGTCCATAAGAACAGCTGATCGTTGTAAGTTTCTAAGGTTTTTAGAAACGCTTCAACCATTTTTGCCAACAGTAGTGCACCGCACATCTCAAGCCTTGGTAGCGAGACCGTTTTTACTGGTGCCACTTTCGTTTTTACAACGAGGAGGTGGGCACTCACTTTGCCTAAGCGATTGACGCGAATATAAATATCGGCTCTATATGCCTTTTCTGAAGCATCGCAGAACCCGTGAAATTGGACTTCGTCTTCAGGAGAGTAATCGATTCAACGTGGTATCCGTACACTACTGATATGCGTGTAATCGTGCAGAAAAGCGTGCCAGCGTTGTAAGGTTGAAGGAGTCAATTGGTCATCCCATCCGATGCCATCCAAACAAACTTGTTGCATCAGAATTTTGGCGATGACCACGACCGGAGCCAACCATCCTGCAGGCTTGAAAAGTCTTGCTATTGCAGATAGCACCTCCCTTTTGGAGAAACTTCCTTCTTGATCCAACGGTCGTGCATGGAAATAAAAATGGTCCGACCGGGCGTTCCACCTGATTCCCAGAGACCAGAGACTTGACGTTGCGATGAAATCCTCTCGTAGCCGATGACTTGGTGGGATTCCTTGAAGCACTTCATCAGAATTGGACGTCCACTTTCGCAAGATAAAAAAAAAGCGGCTGATTCGGCCGCTTTTTCTAATTCTGTTCGCGCTTGAATTGCTGACTCCAAGTCATAACCTCCTGCCAGTGCGTCATATGGACGCACATATGGTGACGCAAAATTTTTGACGCCAGCGACAAGCTGCTCTCCAAATTATCGGCCAAAAGTGACTGTTTTAATCTGAAAATCTTGAAGCTGATTCCTTGGTGAATCGCGAAAAATTATAAATTATTCGCGATTATTATGCTCTTCAGTAACTACTATCTGGCGATACATCTTCTCGATGTCACCATTAAAGCAAACTGAAAGAAGCGTCACTTTAATACAAGCAAAGTCAAATCACTTTGCAAAATTGGACCCGCGTGCAATATATCGTTGAGGCTTATGCCATTTGATGTAGAACTTGACGCATTGAAAACCACGCGAACCTTAGTAGTTGTACTATCAGGATTCCTTACGGCGTGATGAAGAAGATAGTAACACGACGATGGTCTCTGATTGAGACCAGAAGACACTGCTCTCATATGGTCCAACGCCAGGTATTCGTTTAAGACCCCGTCGTATTCCTTCTTGGATTCTATATTTTTGGTTAGTCTCGTCTCATTGTGCAGGAATTGGCGCACTGCGATATAGCGTGAATCACCTAAACAAATGTTATATGGAAAACTCTCCTTGAAAGGCAAAGTCAGCACATACCGTCCATCGGTGTTTCGCTTGGTTGTTTTGACATAATTGTCCTCACAAAATTTGTCTGCGAAATTGGATACAACCTTTTGCGGTACCTCTCCAAGCTCCTAGAACGACGCTAACTCTCGATCCAGTGAGATTTCACTGAAATACGAAACGACAGAAGTGGGAGATTTTTGAGACGTGAATGCGACGGAACCGGTTAAAATCCAACCGAAAATGGTTTCTTGAGCAATAAGTGACCTCTTGGGTCAATAAGTGAGCAATAAGTGACATTTCTACGGATACCATCAAGAAGGATTTGTAGGTATAAATCGCCACCTAATAGAACATCGACTTGATCGCTACAGTAAAAACGTTTATCCGTAAAAACAAGCTCTGGAAAAGCTTGCTGCAACAAAGGGTCTACTGAGCAGGTAGGAAGATTTCCTGTCATCTTCGATAGAATTAGGGCGTCTGTAGTGAGATGATTGGTTGGATCAATAGGTGATCCTATGACCAAAGTTTTTGCACTTGCACTGGCAAGCTTTTTGCACTTTTGCCGAAACTACATTATTAAGTCCGGAGACTTGGGCACAAACTCGACGAGTAGGGAGCTGAATAAGTCGCTGCACCCTCTCGGAGGTAAAAGAGCCCTCTGAGCCAGAATCAATAAGTGGTCTGGCCTTAAAAACGGATCCTCTGTGGCAAATATTTATGCTTTAGCCAAAGCACGATTGAATATTGCCGCTAGCTCCTAAAGATGTTTGCAACGGCGCTGCGACTTGGTTAGTGGATTGTATAACTGCACTTGTGCTTAAACCTCTCGCCCTTACATGATTATTTGCACCTCAAAAATCTCTGTGTAACAGCGAATGATGTCGTTGTCCACAAGAAGAGCAGCTGTAGCCGCTTTTACAATTTTTTTAAGTATGGCTCGTTGATAAACAGTTGAGGCAGCACTGACACCGCCTTGCAGCTGATGATCGTTCATTTACGTTCATGGCCAAAAACTTAGGACAGAACTTCAAAGCATGTTGCTGGTTTTTACACAGCTTCCAATTGTTTTTCGTCGCATTTGCCAGATATGTGTTGACTTGCTTTACATTTTGTGAAGGTGCGATCGTTTTTTGGCCTTTTGGCACCGCGCCTCTGAAGTCAGACACCGTTTCTAATGGCTGAAAACGACTTGTAAGGAACTTATCAAGGTCAGCCCATTTGGGGATTTCTGACCCGTCTTCAATAGATTGCTCCCATAAGGAGAGCGTAGTTTTAGGCAACTTCGTTGAACATAGATATGTGAAAATCCCAATTGCTAATATCTACTTTGTGCATTGTAAGTGCAGAGATGGCATTATTAATGTCTCTTTGTAATTTTTAATTACTTCCAGCCCCGTCTGTTACATCTGGCAGATTAAATAAAACCTTAAGTTGGCTATTTACTAAGATCCGCTTATGTTCATAGCGGTCTGTTAAGTTTTGCCAGGCTGTAGCAAATCCTTCATGTATAAGAGGAGATTTTTGTACAATCTCTTTTTCCTCTCCATGGGTTTTCTGATTGAGATGAAAAAGTTTCTCAACAGCCGATTATTTGATACGTAGATTGCTGAAAACATATCTCTAAATGAAGGTCATGTTAAATAATCACCATGAAATAACTCAGTATCACACGGTGGCAAGTTGATATTATGGCGAGGCATTGCAAGCTCAACTTTCGAAACATCCAGTTCATTAAGCCTCTTCGCCATGGACAACTTATCGCCAAGTTCGTTCATCTTTGCTAGACATCGAACATATGTTTGATAACATGAGCGATATTTGACTTTCGATAGGGTGACGTTGTTATCCACTTCGCCACTACGTAGAAACTTCCGAAATATTTTTTCGAGAAAATATATGGAAAAATCGGATAAATTTTTCTAATACGTAAAAAAGTTATTCAATTTCAATGAATAAGTAAAAGTTGTTACTAATATGTAGAAACTTCCGATATAAAAATTTTTTTTTATAAGAACGAAATAAGAAATCGAAAAATCGAGCGAAATTCTTCAAATTTGTAGAAAAAATTTTTTGTTTTAAAAACGATAAAAAAACGACCAAAACGAGTAAAAAATTTTCTAATTTGTAGAAAATTTACAAAAGGTATTGTATCGTTTGTTTCTAATTTGTAGAAACATCAAACAAAAAGATACAAAAGCTTTGAAAGAAATTTTTTTTTGTTTTTATGTAAAAAATGCACGAATATTTAAGAAATAATTCGGCAAAAAAAAATTTCCAAAAATTGAGCAATATTTTTCTAAGTTTCTAATTTGTAGAAAACTTCAAAACTGAAAAACGAGATATAAGTGGAGAAAAAAAATTTAAATTCTTTTTATATATTTTTGTTTAATTAAAATATTTATTAAATTTATAAATATTTTTTTTTTAATATGTTTATGAAATATTTCGGTGTACAATTGAAATATCAATTACAAAAGTTATTATGTAGCTTAAATAAAATTAATGAAATTTTATTTCTGTTACAATTATCTCCAATTGTAATGCACAATAATTTTTTAAGTCCAGAAGCAAATCGAAAAATCCAGAAAAAATCGCGTTATTGGTCCAAAAAAAATTTTGTTTGCTGATGCTTGTTGGCCGAAGTAGTGGGAATTCACCATAAATTAATTTAATTTAATTAATTTACCATAAATTAATTAAATTCCTAAGAAAGTTGCCAAAGTAAAGATCGCAATATGTGCGATAACTTTTCGTCGAATTGGCAACTCTTTTTTTCTCCTTGCCGTCCAGCTGTTGCGATTGTTTTTCTTCTTTAGTATACCTGTTATGTTGTTTACAATCAGGTTTTTGTTGGCTCTTTTCACTTCAATTCGCGAGTGTGACCGATTTAATTAAATTTTAATAATATAAAAATTACAACCGGAATATAATATTAATTAAATAATGTAATATTAATCACCAAACAAGCAATCGCGAAGGGAAAAATTTAAACAAAGTTTTAAGTAAAGCAAACGAAATGCTTATATACGCGCGAATTACGTAGAAGAAAAACACCACTTAGGTGTTTGCTGTAAAAATATAAACTGAACTTTATTTAATAAACTTTGCTTAAAATCTAACATATCATTTTTTGTTTCTCTTTATTGTTTTTGATTCTGTTATTCCACATTCAATTCTTTTAGCTGAATGTGCATTAAAGTCACGTACAGCTAAAATATTTGGGACTGTGTTTTAAGTGGTGGATCATGTTTCATCCTGTGTTTTGTTTGACTCCTCCACCGCAGTTTCTGGATTCTCCTGAATTCTTTCTAAAGGAGTTTCTTCATTATTTTCAATTTATATTTGAATTTTGTTTCTTCTCTTAAACCATATAGTAATTAAAACAATGATAATACTTCAAACTGTTAATACAATTGTTACATTAACACCATGTGTTATTTTTGTATGATATTTTAATTCTTTGATATGTTTTATTTTTTTCAAATGTTCCAGAATTATTGTGTTAAACTTTATTTGTTCTATTTCAGTGAAATTAACATCCTTTTCATTTTCATAACTTTATGTTTCTTGAACTATTCTTCTCTATTTTGGAATATTTGGCTCTTTATTGTTATTTGACAATTTTTAAATACAATAAGTAAGTTTCTGTTAATAGAAAATTTTTTATCTTTACAATTTTGGATTAATTCGGTATTATTAGCATTTTCAACTACAATAGTTTCTTTATTTATCTCCTCTTTATGTAACCTGTTATTAAAATTAAATTTAGAACTCTCCGTTAAAATGCAATTCTTACTTCTTTTTAAATCTTTCAATATTTCATTTTCTTTATATGAGTACTTGGCATTATTAATTTCTACGAAAAATTCTTTATTTTCATCAATTTCATAAAATTTTTCATTTGGTATTGGTACAATAGTTTTAAAATCAACACTTATAAAATCCTCTGGTATCTTAATAGCTATTACGATTTTTTTATTATCAAGAGTAAGGACGCCTAATTTAATTAATTTATGTTTAAAAAAATCAACACTATCTATCTATCTCTTCAGTTGAGAGGATGTTAGGGTGAAACATTTTAAATTTTGCTGAGACTATTTTATCTTGCATTATATTAATTTGTAATTCACCAGAGTTTAATTTATGCATTAGGTCAGAATAAAGTAAATGTCTAACAATTTTGTTATTTCTGATTTTTACATCTTGAAGTGACTTTTCGATTCTTGTTCTGTCTGATTCTAAAGGTTTTCTTAAAAGGTCAATGCTTCTATTAAAATGCTGATTTATAACAATTTGTCTATTTAAAGTCAATAGCATTATGATTGTTAGTTTCTATTATTCTTAGATGTTCAGCAATTTCTACTCTATCTTCATCATCCATCGTTGACGCCCATTTCTGTATACTGCCTGCAAAATTAATTAGACCGCGTTTTTTCCTTATATTTCCTGGGGGTAATATATCAATTTAGCTTTTACAACCATTATTTCTCTTTTCAACAAGTCTTTATTGGTTAAATCCATATTATCTATATTTATCTCCAGTACATTTATTAACTGGCCAATTTCCTCAGTATATATAATGAGTAAGACTGAAATTGTATTATTTACTATTTGTACTTCCCTTAATCGAATAATAGTGTATCCTGTATTAGTGTTAAGTTGGTTCACTTGCAATAGCCCCTGTGCTGCTATGATTGCCATCAAAAATATCAATGAACGGATGTATACCTGTAAATTTGAATGGTCTTTTAATATTTCAAAAATGGACATTTTGTAAGGGATTATATCTGTAATAAAGCTCCTCTTTATGCCTTAGCCTTTTATAATTTCTAATAGGACCTTCTAATCTGTTTTCTATGAAACTTTCTCTGTTCAGCTTTCTTTTATTAATAATAAATCTTTGGTTTGGTCTATCCTTTCTCGCAATTCCTCTACATTAATCGTTTCTTCTGCTTCTCTAGTGGTACATTTAATTGTAGAATGATAACGATCGTTATAGTTTGCTATAGCCATCTGCATACTCATTTCAACGGAAAGCTCACTACTCTCAATGCCTGTTATTTTTTTTAATAAGGTTGAATGCAGCCTTTCTATATCAGCGTTTCCTGCATGGTTATTTGGTTTAGTTAAATGAAGTTCTACATTTACTTCCCTAAGAAACTGAATTAATTGTTCTGCTCGAAATTCATTGTCCATAATTATTTTATTTGGCTTACCAAATTTCGCAAAATGTTCCATAATAATTGTTTTTTTCGCTTTCCAATTTCGGTCTGTAATGCAATACACAGCAGCAAACTTTGTAAGTTTGTCAATGGTTATGACAAACGCCATATTTTTTAAAATGGAAAATATCTAGATGTATTATGTCATTTTTTTCTATTGGAGTCTCTGTTTATGAAAATTTTGGTTTTATTGGCTTCCTATCGTACTTTACTTGGCTATATTTCTGATAATTATTTATTATTAATTAAATATGTTCCTGCAACTTGGGAAAATATATTTTATCTTTTAAAGTATAATAACATTCATTTATGTCACTATGCAAAGATTCTTTAATATGATATAGGGATAATTGTTTATGTAGGTCTTCTTGCTGCTCTTTTTGTACAACGTATAAACTTTATTTTATTATTATATGAGAACATTGACATAATAATAATAATTTGAATTTTGTGGTAATCCCTATCATATACTTCCGAGAAAATACCTATATGTCAGCCTTTTATATGTCTTTGCAAAATTTCTTTAATTTTTCTTTAAAAATTTCTTTTTTTCTTTAAGGGCTTCATTTTCTAATGGTTTAATTTGTACAATTTTTCTATTATGTATTGTTTGCATCTCAGTTACTGGACTATAAGTTAAAATGATTTGAGTTTTGAATTTATTAACTATTTGTTCTTTAATAACAATATGTTCTAATAACTCTTCATCAGCTGAATGAATTGTTTCTGAGAGTTCTAAATTAGATTCTTGGTCATTAGTTTCCTTGATTTTTGGTGAATTTTCTAAACGACTCAAAAAATTTGCTATTATATTTTCCTTTCCTGTAAGGCATTCTATTTCGTAGTTATATTCCTGTAATTTTAGTAACCATCTTTGATGCCGCTGGGAATACTCTTTACCTTTATATTTTGTATTTAAGTAGGTAACTGGACAATGGCCTGTCACAATTTTAAATTTTTTTCCTTAAATGTAAGGTCTGAAATAAGTAACAGCGTAAATAATTGCTAGGAATTCTTTGCCCGTCGTCGCATAGTTTTGTTCATGGTTCTTAAGCGTTCGTGATATATAACAAATTGGATGTCCACACTGAGATAAAACAGCGCCAATGGCATAATCACTTGCATCAGTAGTAATTATGGACTCTTTATCGAATTCCGGATATTTGAGAATTGGATGAGACGATATTAAGATTTTCAAAACTTGCAATATATTGCGGATCATTTACATTAATTTTATAACCCTTTTTTCGAATAATCCTTTATGAATTTTCTATAAAATCCGGTAACAGCTAAAAAACCTTTGAATTGTTTATCAGTTTTTGAAATTTTTGTTAGAATATGGAATTGTTAGAATATTTTGTTAGAATATGGCCCAAAAAATGAGTTTTCTTTTTAGGGACTTGTTAGCTTGAATTTTGAGGTTATGTTCTTGTAATTTTGAATAAATTTGATCCAATGACTCTGCATGTAGTGCATTTAGTGAGGTGGAGAAAAAAAGAATATCATCAAGATATACTACGCATATTTTGTTAATATATTTTCTAAGAATTTCATTTAATAGTCGCTGAAATGGGGCGGGGCATTCTTAAGCGCAAAAGGCATTCGAACGTATTCGTATAATCCCGCCGGAGTAGCAAAAGCCGTCTTCTCAACGTCCCTTTCTGCCATCAGTATTTGATGGTAGCCCTTGGCTAGATCGATGGTACTGAAATACTGGGCTTTTCCAAGTTTATCCAGGATTCCATTAATATTAGGCAAAGGATATTTATCATCAATAGTCAGTTGGTTAAGTCGTCTGTAATCTACAACGATTATAAATTTTACAATACTTTTTTCTTAGGAACTACAATTATTGGCGAACTTTATTTACTTCTAAAGGGTCCGCCAAATAAATGTTTTTTTTTGAAAATGCAAATAAAAAAAAACTACTTATTATTTTCTCAAATTTCTTTTTTTATTTGAATGTACAATCCTTCCGGTTAATAATGGAAAATAATTTCAATCAAATGGCTGCCTCGGCAGGCCATGCAGTAGCCTACACGATCGGTCCAATTTATAAGCACATTATCGATTGTGTGCAGCTTTATTTCACCAATGGCTTCACGAATATTGTCCTTTAAAGCGTCAATTGTCTCTGGCTTGTCGGCGTAACACTTATCTTTGAGGGCACCCGAGGTGGAAAAACGACATCAGCTCTGCGGCTGATAATGCGATCTTCAAAAACAGGGCGCAAAACATCGAGTGTAGCTTCGGCTGTGTGGCACGTAGCGCCGTCCTGTTGAAACCAAATGTTGCCAATATCCTCCTCTTCAATTTTTGTGAACAAAAATTCGTTCAACATGGCCCGATAACGATGGCCATTGACTGTAACGGCCACTCCTTGCTCATTTTCGAAGAAAAATGGCCCAATTATGCCTCTGGACCAAAATCCGCACCAAACAGTGACTCGTTTTGGGTGCATCAGCTTTTCAATGTATGCGTGCGGGTTTTCTGTGCCCCAAATGCGACAATTTTGCTTGTTTGTATACCCGCCAAGATCAAAATGAGCTTCATCGGAAAAGATGATTTTTTTGGCAAAATCGGCATCTTCTGTAAGTCGATCGCAGGCAATATTTCCCAGCGTTGTTCAAGCGTATACACAACCATATTCGTTCAGCGGAAGGATAAAACTAATTATCTGTCAAATCAGACATGTGCTAAGTGTTACCATTCACGAAATAAGCACTAGTTGAAAAAAAAAACGTTAGATAGCGGACCCTGTACTTTCTCTAATAATTCCCTGCTTCTCCATATCATTGATTTGCCTCCTAACTTCTTCTTCGTGGTTTGGGGGTAATCGATATTTTTTAGAATTAATTTGTTGGTTCATTGTTGTTCGTATTTCATGAACAACAGAATTGGTATTAGTTAAATTATCTCCTTCTTTATATATTAATTTAGTATATTTTTTCAAAAGTCTACATATTACATCTTTTTCTTGAATATTTAAATGATTCAACTGAATATTTTGTACTGTTTTGTATTTGTTACTGGTGATGAGACATGGGTATACGAGTATGACCCGCAAACCAGTCATCAGGCGAGTGAATCAGTCTCAATTTTTTTTTCCATTGTAAAAATCGAAGACACGAAAAAAGTTGTTGTAAACAAAACACTGTCACTTTACCAAATGTCAACGAGAAACGCTGATATTTGGCAGCCTTGTCATAGACACATGTGGCAACCTACTTAAAAAAAATGTTCGAATCGGACATCGGAAAAAATGTTCGAGTCCGGTTCACAGTGCGAATGAACCTTTCTTTTTGAACAAAGTGGTACTAATAGAGGATCCTGTGTCTACTAAAGCAATAAATTGCTTATTAAATAAAGTTATTTTAAGGAAGATTTTTGTGTGCTCCAAGGCTAATTTATAAAAAATCTGATTCAATGTTATTTACGTCAGCGTCTACATCCATACTACTTTGTTGACTATTAACTCTTGGTTGCAAACTATTATTTTGAAACCCTTGCCTCTGTGTATTTTGTTGGTTTCCTTGGCTATTTGAGGCTCTTGTTTGCCAATTATTGTTTTGTAACTTATTATTTTGATTAATTGGTTGCTGTTGGTTTGTTGTTAACTGATTATTATAAGTTCTTGTTTGCCAATTAACATTTTGGAACTCCTGCCTTTGTCTTACTTGCTGATTATTATTTTGTCTTATTTGGCCATTAATGTTTCTATTTGTTCTATCTTCGAAATTATTATTTGGTCTTACTTGCCAATTATTATTTTGTCTTATTTGACCATAACTGTTCCTATTTGTTCTATCTAAAAAGTTATTATTTGGTCTTACTTGCCAAATATTATCCCTAAATGTTCTAGTGCTTATTAAATTTCCCCAATCTTGGCCAATAAAAGTGTGAACTATTTCCCTAATTTCAGTTATGTTAGTTTTGTTCATGATAGCATAAGCTAATGATCCTGACACTAATTCTTTGGTTTTTTGAACTAACATTCCAGCTAAAATATCTACCATTACACTTCCGCTTTTATTAAATACCACAAACTCTGCAATGTTTTCTACTATATTTCTCGACTTGTTATCTAAATCTCTTATATTGCTTACTCTAAGATTTCCAATTTCTTTCGGAATTGCCATCTGATCCTTCGATGACTTGTAGTGCTTTATTAGTTTCTGCTCGCATTCCTCCCAATAAGCTAGCAAATTGATGTTTAATGCATTTCTTGCTTTTCAATGGATCTTCATGATATAAATTATCTGGAATACTTCCACTCTTTCGTTGGGATGATCTCCCAAAATTTCAGTTACAGCTTCTAAAGGGTGATTTTTTAAGAGCTTGATAACTTTTTTTTTAAAAAAAACGCATAAAATTTGCAAAATCTCATCGGTTCTTTATTTGAAACGTTAGATTGGTCCATGACATTTACTTTTTGAAGATAATTTCATTTAAATGTTGACCGCGGCTGCGTCTTAGGTGGTCCATTCGGAAAGTCCAATTTTGGGCAACTTTTTCGAGCATTTCGGCCGGAATAGCCCGAAAGTGAGCAAACAATTAATGCGATTGTGAGTGAAGAGCAACCAGAAGCCGTTCAAGAACTGGCCATGCATCCCGAAAAATGCACTGTTTGGTGTGGTTTGTACGCTGGTGGAATCATTGGACCGTATTTTTTCAAAGATGCTGTTGGACGCAACGTTACGGTGAATGGCGATCGCTATCGTTCGATGCTAACAAACTTTTTGTTGCCAAAAATGGAAGAACTGAACTTGGTTGACATGTGGTTTCAACAAGATGGCGCTACATGCCACACAGCTCGCGATTCTATGGCCATTTTGAGGGAAAACTTCGGAGAACAATTAATCTCAAGAAATGGACCGGTAAGTTGGCCACCAAGATCATGCGATTTGACGCCTTTAGACTATTTTTTGTGGGGCTACGTCAAGTCTAAAGTCTACAGAAATAAGCCAGCAACTATTCCAGCTTTGGAAGACAACATTTCCGAAGAAATTCGGGCTATTCCGGCCGAAATGCTCGAAAAAGTTGCCCAAAATTGGACTTTCCGAATGGACCACCTAAGACGCAGCCGCGGTCAACATTTAAATGAAATTATCTTCAAAAAGTAAATGTCATGGACCAATCTAACGTTTCAAATAAAGAACCGATGAGATTTTGCAAATTTTATGCGTTTTTTTTTAAAAAAAAGTTATCAAGCTCTTAAAAAATCACCCTTTATAAATGCTGCCAACGTTCCTTCTTCCACTTTGAAAACCGGCATAAATTGAATTTCTTTCTCAATTTTTGTTCTCCAACTTTGCTGATTATTTGCACCAATAGCTGTGTTATTGCTGCTAAGCATTCAGCAATTGGTTGATCTTGATCCATAATGCGTTGTGGATCGAATAACTGGCTCCTTTTTTTTCGCGAATCAATTTTGATTTAATAGAGTTTTTATTTTCTTAAACTGCACTATTTAGTTTAGTTTAAAAAGAGTTTCTTAACTTTTCACTTTTTGTAATTTCGTTATTTAATGTTGTGTTTGTTTAATTTTCATTCAAATTACTTTTTTTTTTACTGTTCTTAACAACTTCTGTCCTTTTGTTCTTGAAAACTTGCATTGATTTGTTTTGGAAAGCTTTTTATTGTTTTGTTAAGCAGTGTTGTGTCTTCGTAATTCTGTAAAGTTTACTTAGAATTACTTTGTTTCTCACTTTATTATTAACAAAACTAAAACTGGTCCGAAAAAACCAACTGCGCCAATTACGTAGAAGAAAAACACCACTAAATTGTTTGCTGTAAAAATATGAACTGAACTTTATTTAATAAACTTTGCTTAAATCTAACATATTATTTTTTGTTGCTCTTTATTGTTTTTGATTCTGTTATTCTACACTCAAATCTTTTAGCTGAATGTACATTAAAGTGGTGGATCATGTTGCATCCTGAGTTTTGATGCAGACATAACTCGCGTAAGTGTGTGTACAAAGTTTTGTTTTATTTATAAAAAATATTCTTTTAAAGTGTTTTGTGATAAAACTTGACAAAACGTGATAAAACTTTAATCACTTGCAATCAATAAATCTGCTTGATTGCAAAAACACGGATATAAAATTGATATAAAAAAAATAAAATATATCTGTAATAGACGAAACCAAGCAACAAAAAACAAAACCTCCAAACAAATTGCCCCACGGAAATTCGGACGGACCAATTTGTTTCGTTTGATCTTTATTTACGCGTTTTTGTGTGTGTTTGTATGAACATATAAAAAATGTTCTCGAGTACCATATGTTTATTGTTGCATTTAGTTAAGTAAAACTTTGATTAATCACTCACTTAATCAGTGATTTTAGCAATGAACTTGATTTAATCGAGTTAAATCTTCGCAAAGAACTTTATTTTTGTTCAAAAAAATTTTTTAAACGTAAGCCTATTATTACTTATGGGCAGACAATTGTCGTCATTTGTGCGTGAGTTGATTTTAGTTGATTTTTTCAACGTAAATTCCGATGGCAAAAGACTTTGTTTTTCTCTAATTAACAATTTTACAAACTTATGAAAATTATTGAAAATTACCTAAAATATTTTTAAATTATTCGCACTAATTATTGATACAAAATTTACATCAGAAAATGTCCACTTCGTAGAACTTCGTGTAACCAAAAAATTACACACTTTATAAAGTTATATTTTTTCTTTTCTGAAAACTTTCTGGAAATTCGCGCAATTTGCAAAAACCAACTTAATTTCTTTAAAATTTTATCGCAAAATCAACTCGCGCACTTTAACACACTTTATTTCTTTTAAAATATTGAAACCTTTTATAATGTTAAAAACGAAAAAAGCACTTGCACATACATATAAGTCTTTTCTTGTTCTACTTAATGAGACAATAAAATAAATCGACCAACTAACCTTTTGTATCTGGTGGTTGTTAAAGATGACTTGATGATTTAAAGGTGTTCAATTTAATTCGTTTTGTAGGCGGACGTTCAAAAAAGGCTCAGGAAGGACCATAAACAAATTAGATGGAATTTGTTTCAGTGACAATTGGTGTCACAACTGCGCTGGCTATTTGGCTGCAATTATTAAAACCGTCAACGCCTAGATCTGCATATAAACTTCGTGCAATTTGTGCTCGAAGTTTATGTGCAGAAAGAAAAAAAAATAAAGAACACAAATAAGTAGATTGAACAGTCGATCAGTTTATTAATAATTCTTACGTTTGGATTTATCTTTAATAAGTGCAGATGCTTGATTTCCAAAATGGATGTTGAGATGGCTCAGGAATATATACATAAAAAATACAACTTTTGTCAACTTAGTTAATATGTGATTAGCAAGAAGGCGGCAGCAGCTCGTCGGATAAGTCGAACGAGCGGCTCGTCAGAGGATCTGGAATATCGATACTCGAACGAGTCGATAAGTAAGTTTTCAATTAATCTTTTACATTCTTTAGGGTTGAGGCCTAAGCAATAGCCATACACGCAGAAAAATTAAATTTTTCACTTTAATTGCAGCAAACATATTTCTGTTAACCGTAAATATATTTCGCAATTCTAACCATAGTTTGTTTGTTATACACATTGCTATTTATGAGACAATCATTTCAATGTTTGTTTTCAATTCCAAATAAACATATTTTGATTGATGTAACAAAATATATTTTTGTGAAAAACAAGTCCACTGTTTGTAATAAAAGCAGTATATTTTTATTATTAGCATGTCATATTTGTCAGAAATATACAACATGATCGGAATCAACATAATATGTTCACGTTATATGTTTCTGAAAGTCATAAGATGCTTTTTATACTTATTTTATTATGATTTTCGCTGGCTAACAGACAAAAAAGGGGCTTTCGCATGGTCCAGCAAATTGGACCAACATGGCATGTTGGATGACAAGTAGTACCGTGCGTAAGCTAAAAACGACAGTCGGTCCAACATATTGGATGAAAATCAAGAATTTTTGATTTTTCTGGCGATCGTCCAACAAATTGGACCATGCGAAAGCATGTAGATCCAACTCGCTGCATTTTTTCGTTCTGTCTTAATCGTCGCACGGTGAACATCAGTGATCTGCAACGGATAGCTTTTTTGCGACTCTGAGTATATCCGAAAAAAATAAGTACAAAAACCGACTCAACCCTTAGCTCACGCAACTCGGCTCATACTCTCTTCTACGAAGCTGCAATGCGACGGCTAAAATAAGTTTGAGTATTCTAAATCATGAGTCGGATCGGGAGAGATCGGGTTTTTTCGGTTCATAAAAACTTATGCTTGTTGTCGTCTTGCTGATACTTATCCTACTTACCGAAATACTTATAATCGACACAAGCAGCTGAATTACTCGGCTCAACTACCACAGATATGAAGCAGAGTGCAGTAGAGCGCAACAGTGAAAACTGAGCGAGTTTTTTGTAATTGTTTTTTTGCTGAGCACTTAGATAGCAACAGAAAAACACGTGTTCTTGTGTTGCTTTTTGTATTTATCTTACACTGTGAAAGCAGCGCATGAGGTAAGGTTGTTGAGGCTAAAAAATATACAGCTTCTATAGTTTGAAGCTTTAATTAGCAATTTTTTCATTTATTTCATGACATTTCACTTACTGCAATCAGCAATTATTATTAAATTTGTAAAGTATTTATTTTTTATTTTTCTGTCACCTTTAGAAAAAAAAAATATCACAAGCGTTGGTTGTTGTTGTCTTCTTTTCCCTAGATTACATCAATAAAATACTAACGAGTTTTCGAGAAAAAACAAACAAAAAAAACTAGAGATGACATTGCCTGCAGACAAGTGCTTACGAAAAGTGCATACGCAAAAAAAAACATGCAAACGAGTAACCAGCAGTCGCAATCTATTGTGCATTGTAAACATTCAAATTTTTAAATTCCAAAAAAAGTTTAAAAAACCCAATCAAAAAATTAGTTTGCATTTTTAATATCATTTTATCTCAATAAAAGCCTTAGCTTTCACTAACTATCGCTCAGAGACCTTGGCAGAAAGAGAGATAGAGCAGTACTCAGAGTACACTCAAAATAAGCGCCTTTGTAATAAACGCCGCGATCACGCCGCGATCGGATATAAGAATGTACTTATACCCGAAAATATGCTAATGAGTCGAATGCTTATAAGTATTTTACATATATCATTGAGTCTGGATAGAGTTGAAAAGAGCAAGACACTCGGATATGGTTTGAGTATCCGATTTCGGTCGGATAGTAATTCACAAAAAAAAAAGCAATATTTTCTTAAGCGACATTCAGGCTATGATTTTGCAACGCTGTTGCATATATGCTGTAGAAAGGGCACACAAATACGAGACACAAAAAACACGTCCAAGGGCTACTTTTATTTACTCGTGTTTGCGTAGTTGCGTTTGCATGCAAAACAACAACAAAGAAAAATACGCTTACGTAAGTTGGCGTAAAAATTACAAATCGTAAATTAAACTGGCCTGCATACTGAATCGGTGAATAGCCTAATTGTTCTTGTTTTCTTTGCTTTTCGTCGTAACCAAATGTTCCTTGATCTGTCTTTACACTGACGCTAGTACAATCGTAGTTTTGTGTTTGCCGAGTGCGGTAGTGCGTGCATGTCGTTTTGTTAAAATTTTTTAAAATATAATATTCTCAAGTTATATAAATGTTAAATTTGATATTAAATGCGTGTTAAATTTGAGGTAATTTAAGTTAAAAATATTATAAAAACAGTGCAATAAAACATATAAAATATCAAGGTATTGTTCAATTAAAAAAAAAACGCGGGGGGGGGGGGGGGAAACATGATTGAAATGGTTTTCAGCAAAAGCAACGGAAATTTCGTTGCATAAGGCTGCAACCATAGTTTATGTTTTGTTTACAATAACTGTGTTGGATTGTGTTAGTGTGAATATATTGCTTTTATTTCATATTTTGCTTTGTTTAATTGTTTAATGCGCAACAAAAAAAGGCATATTTTATCTCTTAAACCATTTGAGGCCGACCTTTTTTTTCTTGCAGCACTAGATTTAGGGTCTCCAAATACACATTTAGAAATAACAAAATCAAAAAAAGGGACATGGGCCCTTAAATAAAATTATTCCCAAAAAACATTACTGGCAACAAATTAACGTGCTTACGGTAAACAATTCATGGTTACAGTAAAATAGACACATGTTTCTTGTGAAAATTAACTTGTTTGCTATCAACAACTTTTTAAACATAATAGTATCCTCTGCTATTATGTTTCGGGTAAATATATTTTTTTTCTGCGTGTATAATGGCAAACTACTGCTGGAACTTGCAAGGAGACTGTCCTAACAAAAAATACCAAAGATAATCCCATACAAAGCGATTTTTTAACTCGTATTTTTATAATTGTTATTTTATAATTCTTTGTGTTTTTTTTAATAATCAACATTTTTATTAAAATGAGATAACTCACTAAATTGTAAATTAAACCAAAACTTCTTAACCATGTCTGTGTTTAAAACAAAAGATGAAGATAATAGCAGTTTTGACGTTTTGATTTTTTATGAATTTTAAAACAAAAAAAAAAATTCTATTTTGCATAAAAAAATGATTTTCGAAATAACTTTCTGAATATTTCCGAAACTATTGACCTATATTATAATTGGGGATATGTAATTATAAATGGACTAAGAACACTTTTGGTCTATTACTATTTGTTTGCTTGGAAATATAATTTAGTCAAGAATAACATTAAATATTCACGAACAAATATATATTAATTGGAGAATACGCAATTTAATTGCAGTCAAGCAACTATTTTCAAAGCGATAATTAAGAACAACATTATATATTTACCGATGATTACACTATATTTACTTGGAAACATATTTTAGCAAAAGAAATGCCAAAAGTTTTTCACTGTGATTACAAAATATTTGTTTAGAAGGAGCACCCACTTTGCCAGCGAAGCACCCGCTTTATCAGCAAAGTTGGTTCAAAACTCACCTATTTTTACGCTGCGTCTACACCAGACAATTGTCATAAATATTTCATAATCTGTATTAGTTGTCAAATTATTGTCAGCTGCAAGGAAACTGTCTGATTATGACATAGGTAGGCAAGACAATTGCAAGACAATAAATGACATTTGTTTCGTTATTGGACGTTTCCTTTGAAAGCGAATAGAAAAAAGAAAAAGAATAAAAAATAATATAAAAGCGCTGTTTTTGGTTTGCATATATGTTTTTCGATGTGAAAGTTGTGAGATCAAAAAGTATGGTTTTACGCACAAAATTTACCTTTTTTTTCGATGGCCAACGATCTCCAAGTGCCACCACAAGCAGCACATGTAAGTGCAGCGTAAATTTTTGTTAACATCCTCCAAGTGCCACCACCAGCAACACAGGAAGTGCAATGCAAATTTCTTGCGCCTTTTGCAGACCAACGTCCTCCAAGTGCCACCACTAGCAACACAGCAAGTGCAACGTTAATTTTTGTTATCATACTCCAAGTGCCACCACCAACAACACAGGATGTGCAACGCATTTTTCTTGCTCCTTTTGTTGCACTTGCTTCTGTTGCTGGTTATGGCACTTGGAGGATGTTAACAAAAATGTTTAAGAAAAATTTAACTATTGCACCGGGAGATCGTTGGCCAACGAAAAAATTAAATTTTGTGCGGAAAACTTAACTTTCACACTGCTGTTTCGAAGTGCTTTTTTCTAGTTTTTTAACATTTCTCAGCATTTTTTCCAAGAAAACGTCAAAAATTGTCGGCATACGTCAAATCGCTGTCAGCTCAATTGTCTGCCTGACAATTGAGACAATTCAGCTTCCGACTGAGAAAATGTGAGTGTGTTAGTAAAAAATGTGTGACTGTATTGGGATTGTTAAGACAAATTGTCTGGTGTAGACGCTGGGTTACTGCTGAATCGCCTTGTTTTTCTTTTATTTTATGTTTTATTTTATTAATTTGAAAACACAAACACTTTATTTAAACAAACATTTTCAGAAACACTTTTCACAAAAGCTAAACTTTTCAACACGTTTGGCGCGGCTGCTTGAAACTTAAAATGACGCCAAGACTTGGCAACTGTTAAAAGCAAGCGCAAAAAGCAACAAGGTTTCCGCTATTTTTCGTACAAGTGCAGAAGAAACAGATATATGTATGTCTAGGTGAAACACATAAAAGAAAGGAGTTCTGTTTGTTTTAAATTTGCAGAGTTTTGTTCTTTTTGAGTTTAACAGTGATGCAAATATATTTTTAGTGGGTAGAAACACACTATTCAATTTTGTTACAAGCATATTAATGTAGACGTTAGTTTTTTAGCTAAGGCAATTATATTAATGTTGGACACAATTAATATCTTCTTATATAGTTATTATATAGTTATTGAAGGAAAGTTCTTATTCATTAGGTGGTTCCCTCTGAATATTTTGTTTTTGAAACCAAACATATATAAACATATTTTTGGGGCTTACTCCTTTAGAATCGATTTCATATATTGCCCGCGGTATGAAAATTTTATGGCGAGTGAAATCGAGCGTTATCTAAAAAATCAAGCGTTACGCAGTCAGCGTTATACAAACAATATACATACTCACAGCAGAGAAATACCAACAACGAAAAAATACCAACAAAATACATACTCACAGCAGAGAGAGTTTCAATAAGCTGGATGTTGCTCTCTACTCTTCTCTTTTTAACATATGTTCAGCTAGCCAGTACAACAAAAAAAATTGTATGTGTGCATTTGCACACATAGAAATATGTGTGCATTTGCAACGTTACCGTTGCTCATACGAGTAGTTTATATTAAAGTGCGCTTTTATTATAATTGATAATAATATAAAAGCTTGGTTAATTATAAATCCAACAAGTTTTATCATTGAAATTTGTTAAAAATTCGTCGAGTTATTTAAATTTTAAGCATTAATCTTTTAAAAACAGCACAAAATTGCTGTTTTTCATGCTGCTTTGCCTAAACTGAGTTTTTCTCAAATAAAAAATGAACAAGCAAATAAAAATAACAAGCAAAACATTGTTATTTTAGTGATTTTGTAGTGAAGTAGAAATACTTCAAATTGAATTAGTCGACGACTTTTCAACCGATTTGAATTAAATAAAACTTGCTGGATTTAGAATTAGCTAGAATTGTTATTGCTATGACATAACGGGACATTTAATACAAAATATGTCCACAAATTCATCTTAAATAGCAAAAATATGAAAAGTTTTAGGAAATTTTTCATCATACAGATGAAGGATTGCACTTGATACAATTTTGGAAAGAAGAAGTTAATTTAGATTTAGTTTCAGGAAGAACAATGGGAACGACTAGATATGGTCCAACCATTGATACTATGTTTTCACGATTACCACGAACCTAATATTATAGTATTTAATAATGACGTTACTATTAATGAAATTCATCAATTTACCTCATAATGAATTTATGTAATAAATATATTTTAAAATTTAAAAAGTATACAATCCTTTTACAATATAAGAGATGCCTTTATTCACCCCCTTTACCTTTAATATACATCTCAAGTTCCAAGGTAATCGATCTAGAGGAGTAAACTCCAGTCGCGCGTCGGAGCTGACACGCGCACTCCTTTTTTCTCTGCGTGTACTTTATAAAATTTTCTTTTTTTTTTAAATAATTTTCTGGTTTTTATATAGAGGGCGCTGAAAATTAAATTTAAAAGAGACATCCGAAAGTTAGAGTAAAAAGTTAAAAAAGAAATAGATTCTCGCTCGTTTTTTGTCTATAAAAAAAAAACAAAAAATAGTAGGTACCAGGGATGATATTTGGGGGCTTTTTTGAGCCCTTTTTGATTTCGTAAGCCCCAAAGCCCTTTTTCTGAAATTCTACTGAAAAATATCAAGAAGTATGTCATCGAGGTACAAATTTTAAATTTGTAATAAAATCGTTCTCAGTAAAATAAGTTCTGTTGAATGTTTTGAAATTATAGCTTCAAAAAAACCCAAAAACTTAAACAATTCTCCCCAATTTTGCTTTTTTAAGCTATATACGCCTACGCAGGTACGATTTTGGTAGGCTACAATTGTAAAAATCTATTAAAACTGAAGAACATTTTTAAAAAAATTGACTTTATTATATTTTGTATAAAGCCACCATGTTAGCATTATGAAGAATAACCAATTTTTGTATTATTGAATGTCTCTACACGAAATCTTCTTAGAAACATTTGGTATCTACTATAATGGAGGAAGTATGAAAATTCCTGCACACTCTCCAAAAGAATGTCTAAATTTTTGAACCGATTTTAGTTTTCAAAGAATTTTTGTCCATTTTATTTTATTTGCACCAAAAATAATTTCCGCCGTATTTTACGCTCTTTCAGATTATGGCTTAAGATTAAATAAATGCTTAAGAAGTAATAAACAATTATTTGCATAAAAAAGTGATTTTTTTCCACCAAAAAAAGTTTAGATCTAAAAAAATCGGAAATAGCAAAGTGTTTTCGAGTCATAAGTTTTAAGAAATATAAGGTTTGGAAAAAATTTAGCATAGCAGTTTCAAAATTGCACCTGAGATGAAAATTCTTTAATTTCAAAAAATTAAAACTGCGATGGAATATTTTTTGTCACCTTATTCAACGTGATTTAACTAATTTTGTTGTTCAAGGCTCTATATTCCAAAATTTTATAACATTTATGAAATTATTCTATTTTCAATTTAGTCATTTCTGAATATATTTTTTTGATAGAACTGATTTTGTTTTGGTATCATGCCCATTTCGTCCCGCATCATTGATTTGACTTCTTACAAGTCTTAACGCATATCTTTCCTCATATATTTCTGACATTATTATGTATATAACAAAGGACTCAAAAAATACTCCTAAGGCCTTTTCCACATGGAGCAATTGAAAAAACAACGCAACATCAACAAATGTTGCAAACCCATGTAAGTACACCGGAACCTTCAGATGAAGCATCTTTTTTACAATGAGTTGGCAGCACGCTTGCGATAAGTTTTATGCAACACAGCTAGCTGCAATTTATATCAGCGACTTGTGCTTTTCTTGATAACTTAAAACAATTGTGTGGTACTTCAAGTTGAGAAAAGTATCAATTAAATTCAGAAAATTGTGTTTTATGTTTATTGTTTTGAATACAGGAAGCAGCAATGAGCGAGCAGTTAACAAATTTATATTTGTTATAAGAAGGAGTAGAGAAATATCGCTGCTTATTTAATTATAAGCTGCAATGAGAGATCAATGTTGCGTTGTGCATGACTTGCTCATCTGAAAGCATAGGTTGCAATAATGTTTGGAATTGTAGTGGCTTGCAACTTTCTAAGCAATTATGTTGGAGTTGGGTTACTTTACCGTTTCTCCGTGTGGAAAAGGCCTAAGACTCTTTAACGATGAATATATCGATCCAATTTGCGGTTTTCTGTGGAAATGCTTTTCTATTTTTATTTGTATTAATAACTAATTAAATAAATGGCTTTGTCAAAATAAGTTTGAAGAAATTAACTAATATGGATAATTTTTTGGCATATTCTTGACTTTTGCAATCAATGCACA
This sequence comes from Coremacera marginata, assembly GCA_914767935.1. Taxonomy (NCBI): domain Eukaryota; kingdom Metazoa; phylum Arthropoda; class Insecta; order Diptera; family Sciomyzidae; genus Coremacera; species Coremacera marginata. The sequence continues at coordinate 98,689,188 of OU612047.1, read as the reverse complement.
TTGCACAATGCACCTTCTTGCTAATGCCGTGGTTATGCTAGCCAAACAAGATTGCCGAACATTTTTTGTTGTTATTGTTTCTCGTGTAAAGTGAGAAATGAACTTTTTCTCAAATTCATTCTCTCGCTCTCAGACCGAACATTTTTGATTGCTGATTGAAGTGTTGCTTGCAGTCATTTTCCATAAAAGCATCAGAAAAGTAGCAAAAAGTAGTAAAAATTTAAATAAGTTATAAAGCAACTTATTTTAAATAACAAGCAACCTTAAAAACAAAGAACAGACATTAAGAAAAAGTCGAACAACATGTGTTGAGCAAAAATGTTCAGTATTTATTGTCGCTTGAAATAAACACTAACAATTTAGTGCCTTCACAAGTGTACTACAAAAAAATAGTCTTAAATCAAATTGCAGATTAATTTCCATCAATTTTTATTGTTGTGTTGAATTTAATTTAATATATTTTATGTAGGAATGGTATTTACTTGGAGTCGCAGTTTGACCGAAGTCTAAAAAAGTGTATTAAAAAGTGTATACATAAAAATTAGGGTTGTTGTTTAATTTGTGTTTTGGAATATTATAACATTGATGCAACTGTGCAGCAAACAGAAGCATAACCACCAAACAAACATTTCAGCGAAGAGAATAAATAAACGAAAATGAACACCAAATGTTTGGCAATCATGTTTAGCTAGCATAACCACGGCATAAGGTGCAGTGGGACCTTTATGTATGAAATAAAATCTATTAAAAAAAAAACAATTATACTACATCTCTTTGATCCACAATTTTTGATTCTGAGAGCTGATCGTTTAAATTAAGTGTACTATTTTTGTGACAAACCAAAAACTTCCCCGCTTAGGTTGAAACAGTGAAAGCAAAAAAAAAACACGAAAACATGAAAACTGAACTTTAATTAGTTTTAATTTCCCGAAACACTTAAATCGAAATCTATTGGAATATTTCGAAAGGCTAAATATTCAAATAAAAAGTTTTTAATATTGAATTGCCACTAAAGGCCCCATTCTTGGCAAAAATTCCCTATTTTTGTATAAATTTTGGCCCTTTTACAACTAAGCCAATATCATCCCTGGTAGGTACTTGAATTTAGAGAGGATGAACAAAATGCACTAAGATTCATTGAAATTGAACCAATAGATTTTGAGTTATCTATCGAACCGTTTTAAAAACAGTAGTTTCGAGGAAATCGCGTTTAAAGTTTATGTTTTTTGAAATTTTGCATATACTTTTAAAATTATCGGTTGATAACACTTACTTTTATGTAATCTGCAATGCCAGGTATCGATCTAAAACCATGTAGGTATATTCTAGAAACTCTAAAGAACACATTAGACAAATAAAAAAATGTTTTCTTTGAAAAATTTACACGTATATTATGCCTTAAAACGAAACGCCTTTTTCTGATTCCGTGTGAAAAATTATTCATAATAGAGCTGATTACATTATGAAAGGTTAAACCACGAACACTTAATACTTTTTAATTCTGTACCACCCTCGCATGTACGTATAAATGCTTCCTTGATGAAAATATACATTTGTGTTTTATTCGTACTGCCTGTGCTACCCAAATTTTGAATCTGTACTACCAAAATGTCTCAAATTTTACTACCAAACAAATATATAAAACGGCTGCACTGCTCCACACTATGTGCACCTTACATTCATTAAATGTTTTTTAAATCAATGGTCACTTTAACGACGTTTTTATAATACTTGATTTCATTTTTGTTTTTAATGATTTTAGGTATGAGCTTTCCGAATGTGACATACCACTCACAAATCAAACAGACAACTATGAGGCTCTTAATACGTATTTCAGTTCAGTTGATTTGGAGTTTGTGTTAGGGCAGGACAGCTTATACAATATGTACTCAGTATTCAAAAAAGTCATTCACGAAGATCTGTTTCCGTTTGTACCCAATAATTCTAGAAAGAACAGTCATAAACATCCATGGTTTAGTAAAAGACTTGTTATCTTAACAATTTAAAAAATAAAGCATTTTTCCAATTCAGACAAAGCAATCTCCCTTCAACGCTTTTTTTTTTTTTTTTAGACTTAACCAGCACTCAGGGGATGCCCCCTATAAATACGAAAGCATTGTGTTGATTCGGAATACGGGTGATAGTTAGTTGGAGGGTGGAAAGATGGAAAACGTAGGCGTGAATATGAGTTTTTTTATTTGTTTTATTTATTTATATAAATTAGTGTATACATATAAGACATAGTCTTTTAAATACATTAGGTAATGATATGTATATTCAACAGCAAATAAACAACAAGAAAAATATAAATAAAAGTTAAAACAAAGTTGAATATAATTAATTTAATAATAAAAGAAAATAAAAAAAATAAATCGAACGCAATTAAAAATTGAGACTTAAAAATAGTTAAACTAACATAAGATTAAAAAATAGCGATAATTTTAAAAAAAGTATTAAAGAACTCCATGCTTAAAGGTGTGTTTATTAGAAATAGTTTTAATTCTTGCAGGCAGCGAATTCCACATTCTGATAGCGTTCACAAAAAATAATCTGTTAGAGTTCAAATAATTGTAAACAGGAATTTTAAGGTTAAAATGTCTTTTGGATCTACAAAATTTAAGCTTTTCAAAATGGTAAACAGGAGATTTTTTATATATCAAATTATGTTAAAATATACAATTTCTAGCATCCAGATAGTTAAAAATATTGCATCCAATTATTTGATCACTCAAGTAACTGATCCGATCAAGCTTTTGAAGGCCAGAAACGTACCTTACCGTGTTATTAAAAGCATGTTGCAACTTAAGTTTGGATCTAGAATCAATTTTACATCATATACAACATCTGAGTATGTAATGATTGGCATGATAAGCTGCTAACTTTTTTCTAGTGTGTATAGGAACAAACGACGCAGTCCACCTCAAGTTCCTGAGGACCATGGTAGACCTTACGTACAACTGAATTTATATGGTTTTCGCAAAAAAGCGAGGAGTTAATGTGATAACCAAGATTTTTTAAGTTATCAACAAAATTCAGCTCGACACCGTTAAGATAGATTAACGGTATATTAGAAAAAAAGTAATTAGACCTATAGATAGGCAAAACATATGATTTAAGGGGGTTGAGATTAAGTTTATTAGATTCAGCCCATTCAGTTATTTTTCTTAAGTCCTCATTAATTTTACTACATAAATCATCAACAATTTTAATAGGTCTGGACAAGTAAAGCTGAAGATCATCAGCATATACATGCATGGTAACGTTCTGGCATTTGCTGAAAATGTCATTGACAAACATTATGAATAGAAGTGGACCAAGTACAGAGCCTTGAGGGACCCCACAGGTTAAGTAACGGGAATGGAACAGACTATTACCCACCCTTAGTCTTTTAGACCTACCTACTAAGTAGCTGTATAACAGACGGACAGCCGTGCTAGAAAAATTAAAGTTATCTTCAAATTTCTGACACAATATTATGTGATCGACAGAGTCAAATACTTACTTACTTACTAAGATGGCCGTGACAACCCGTGTCCGGATTTCGACCGACCTCATCAGCTCTCGCCAGGCGCCTCTGCTTTGCGCGCGCCTTCTCCAATCGGATACACCAAGCGCGGTTAGGGCTTCTTCAGCCTGGTCCATCCATCGGAGGCATGGTCTCCCTCGTCGTCGTTGACCAGCGACCCTCGCCTCGAGCACCTTTTTCGCTGGAGCTTCGTCGTCCATACGATGGACATGACCCAGCCAGCGTAGTCGCTGCACAGTTATACGCCGAACTACGTCAATGTCTCCGTAGAGCTCATACAGCTCGTGGTTCATTCGGATGCGATAGTCATCGCCGACTCGAACAGGACCGAAGATTTTGCGAAGAACTTTTCTCTCGAACACCCCCAGAGCGGCTGCGTCAGTTTGCGAAACTACCCATGCCTCAGCGCCATAAAGCAGCACAGGTAGAACGAGCGTCTTGTAGAGTGTTAGTTTTGTCGATCGAGAGAGGGCTCTGGAACTTAGTTGCCTACTGAGCCCGTATCAGCACCTATTAGCAATTATTGTTCTTCGCTTTATCTGCAGGCTGATTTCGTTGTTGGTATTAATGGCGGTGCCAAGGTATACGAACTCCTTGACTACTTCAAAGTTATAGCTGCCGGATGAAACGTGGGAGTCTAAACGCCGCGCTCCCTTGTTTGTAGACAGCATATACTTTGTTTTACCCTCATTTATCGTCAAACCCACTTTGGCTGATTCCTTTTCGATAGCGGCGAAAGCAGCGGTAACATCTCTCTTGGTTCTGCCAACAATATCAATATCATCAGCGTACGCAAGGAGCTGGATACCTTTATAGAAAATGGTGCCATTACGATGCACACCGGCCTTTCGTACGATCCCCTCCATGATGATGTTGAAGAGATCGCAAGACAGTGGATCGCCTTGCCTGGAACCTCTTTCGGTATTGAAGGTTTCGGAGAGAGGTCATTTCCTACCTTGACGGAGCTGCGTGTGTTGCTCAACGTCATTCTGCAAAGTCTAATCAACTTTGCAGGTATACCGAACTCAGACATTGTTGCGTATAGGCAATCCCTTCTCGGGCTATCGAACGCAGCTTTAAAATCGACAAAGAGATGGTGTGTGTCAATTTGATTTTCGTGGGTTTTCTCCAGGATTTGTCGTAGCGTGAAAATCTGGTCTATGGTGGACTTACCAGGTCGAAAGCCACACTGATAAGGTCCAATCAGTGTTTTTGTAATCGACTTTAATCTTTTACACAGTACGCTTGAGAGAACCTTATATGCGATGGAAATAAGACTGATACCTCTATAACTAGCGCAGATTGTAGGGTCTCCTTTCTTAAGTATAGGGCACAGTACACTGAGGTTCCAATCGTCGGGCATGCTTTCTGCTAGCCATATTTTGCTGATGAGCTGATGCATGCGCCTTATCAATTCATCGCCGCCGGTTTTAAACAATTCAGCTGACAGGCCGTCAGCACCCGCTGCTTTGTTGTTTTTGAGTCGTTGGATAGCAACTCGAACCTCTTCATGGCTAGGTGGTGATACTTCCACTCCGTCATCGTCGATTGGTGGCACTGCACTGCGCTCTCGATGGGCGGCATTGGTGGAATCGTCGCCAGTAAGTAAATTGAAGAAGTGCTGTCTCCACAATCTAAGCACACACTGTGTATCCGTATTCAGATCTCCATTTTCGTCTCTGCAAGTGGATGCTCCGGGCTTGAAACCTTGGGTTAGACGCTTAACCTGTTGATAGAATTTTCGTGCATCCTTCTTGCCCTGATATACCTCTAGTTCCTCACGCTCACGCTCACGCTTTTCCTGCTCTCTTTTCTTGCGTCTGAAAAGGCGCCTCTCTTCCTTCCTCTTTTCGCAGTAGTTTTCTCGCACGGCTCGCGTTGCAGCTGACTGCAGCGTTTTTCTGTATGCGGCGTTTTTTAATGCAGTCGCGATGCGACACTCCTGATCGTACCATTGGTTCCGAGGTTGCGGGCGCCGGAAACCAATGACTTCTATAGCAGCAGCGCGCATGGAGTGGGATATATGCGCCCAAAGTCCACCGGCGTCGTCGAGTCCAGAGGTTGGTTGGTTGAGCTTAACCGAGAGTTGAGCGGTGTAGGCTTCGGCAGTCCATTGTAATTGCAGCTTAGCGACATCTAGCTTTCGTTGCATTCCTGTGCGTATGTTCTTTGCATTGCATAATCGCATGCGGATCTTGGCTGCAACAAGATAATGGTCGGAGTCAATGTTGACCCCCCGAAATGTACGCACATCTAGAACACTAGAGGCATGCCTTCCGTCGATTACAATATGATCAATTTGGTTTCGCGTTTTTTGATCAGGGGACAGCCAGGTGGCCTTGTGGATGTCGAGGTGCTTAAATCTGGTGCTACTAACTACCATGTTTCGTGCCGCGGCGAAGTCGATCAGTCTTAGACCGTTGTTCGTAGAGGTCTCGTGAAGACTGAACTGACCGACAGTGGGGCCAAAGATGCCTTCCCTTCCGACTTTCGCATTAAAATCGCCGAGGACTATTTTCACGTCATGAACCGGAAGGTGGTCATATACGTCCTCAAGACTAGCGTAGAAAGCGTCCTTGACGGCTTCGTCCTTTTCCTCCGTCGGGGCGTGCGCGCAAATAAGGCTTATGTAGAAAAATTTTGCCTTGATGCGGATCGTGGCCAATCTTTCGTTCACAGGTGTGAACCGGGAAACAAGGTGACGTAGTTTCCGGCTAACAACGAATCCACATCCGAATTCGCGCTTCTCCGCATGGCAGCTGTAGTAGATATCGCAGTGTGCTTGCTTAGAGCAGCCTTGCCCTTTCCATCGCATTTCCTGGATGGCGGTGATGTCAGATTGTATTGTTTTGAGGGCTTCCGCCAGTTGGATAATGGCACCTTCCCTATAAAGGGTTCGGACATTCCAGGTGCATATCCGTAAATCATTGTCCGTTTTTCGTTTGCGGTGGTCGTCAACGTAATTGGGGTTCTTATCCGAGGCTGGTTTAGTTTTCATTGGGCAGTAGTAATGTGGCGGGACCCAAACCCTGCGCACATTCCATGTTTAAGGTCTATGGATCGACCCGCCGCTCAAATTAGCCGTCAAACTGACGGATGCCAGTCAAATGACCCCTGACAGAGTCAAATGCCTTGGAAAAATCCAACAATCAAAGCAGATTCATGTACCCTAGGTCATATGTCAGTATAACATCATCTAAAATCTTGACTATAGCTGTAGCGTAACTATGGCCAGGCCGAAAGCCGGACTGAAGTAGAGACATAAGATCATATTTTTTAAGGTGCTCCGAGATTTGCGCTGTCATTAGGGACTCAAGTGCCTTAGATAAAGATGATATTAGACTGACAGGGCGAAAGACAGACAGATCACGAGCATTGTTTTTTTAGCAATAGGAACTATTGTTCCTTTCAAACTTTTTATGTTAACAGTACAGTACATGTCTTCAGTTACAAATGATATAAAATTCAATACGAATTTTTTTGGTTTTATATTCATTCAAAAAAGAAAACATACGGTCTTCCAAACTATATGGAGTTTAAAGGTGTCACTGCCGATGACCTCGGAGGTATAAGTGAGCTTTACCCAGACTTTTTCGGCTCTGTTTATAAAAACATAGATACAGAAACTCACTTGGTTAATTTTTCCAATATTAGACAAATACACAACTTTGACATACTTAAAATTCATGCCAATGATGTACTCTGGTCTCTTGCTGGCCTTGACTGCAACAAAAGTGCAGGCTACGAAATGCTTCCAGCGATGTTTCTTACAAAATGCGCTAATTAACTCTACTTTGCCTAAGCAAGATTTTTAACCAGAGACCGTACCAACAATGCATTTTATAATAGAAAGCAAAAAATGATAATTATTTTCTGACTTTTAAAGTTTTGTGCAAAAAATAATAATTATTTCTGCTTTTTATTTTTTAAGTCAAGAATAAATAGCAAAATTTGCCTAATATATTTTTGGGCAGTAAATAACTGGTAAGTTTTGATTTTTATTTTTTAAAGCAAAAATAAGAAGCAAAATGTGGATCTAAGCTTACGATTGAATCAAAGTTAAACAATTATAATTAGCCGAATCAAATCATTTCGTCCTTCGTGAGCTCTCACCGTATACATAGTCTGCGAAGTGCATATTGAAACCAGCAACATATTTTGTTATAATTGAAATTATTACTAAATTACATAAACTCGTTTTCATGTTAAGTTAGCATTTAATTTAACCATTAAAATAATAGAAAAATCAAAACTTACCAGTTATTTACTTCCCAAAAAAATAAAGGGTAAACTTTGCTTTTTATTTTTGCCTTAAAAAATAAAAAGCCGAATTAATTATTACTAGTGATCCCGTTTGGCTTAAACATGCCAAAAAATATCTAGTGATAGATAATTTTGTTTTTATATTTTATAAAATATATTTTTATAAAATATATTTAATAATAATATTGTTATAATTTTGTTTTTATATATTATAAGGACTATTTTTTAGCTTTGAACCAAGGATTTCATAGAAACTTTGTTTCTGTTGAATTGTTAAGTAGCCCAGTTATTTCTTATTATAGCATTACAATAAAATATTTTAAATAAAATATAGTGTCATAGAAATTTTTTTCAGCTTTTTTTAAAAAATACACAATTTTTAAGAAAAAATAACACATAAACAGAGCAAATCCTTTCAATTGCTACTCTATTTATGAAAATCGCGTCTTTAGTATAGATTTGATAGTCATCACAAAAAATGACCTTGCGTAATAATATAGATTTTTTGCTCAAAATTTTAAAAGTAAAAATTTTAAAAATCAATGTTAAAACATGTTCTACAATGTGAGAAGAGTCGAATGGTACCTTCAAAACGGCGTTACAACAATTTTATCACACTGCTTTTTTGGTTTCAAATCTAAAAATAATTATTATTTACAGTCTCTGTTTTTAACAGGTCACCTTGAGAGGGGTTTTTCTAGATGAATCGAAAACAGCATTAATTTTACCAATTTACAAGTCTGGGATAAACATCTTATAGAAAATTATAGACCTATAGTACAGGCAGTTATTTGGATCCTCTGCTGTTTATTTGCCCCAGGTATTCCAGTTCTGCGAGAGCCTACTCTACGCCGATAATTTGAAAATTTTTGCAGTATCGAAACTGAGGATCATTGTGATAGCTTACAAAAAGACATATACACCCGTGCAAAAGCTTTGGTACAGCAGGTACTATAACTTTTGAGCCAAGTTTTGTCCTCTAAAAACAGGAGAAATCGGCAAAAATATATTTTTCCTGAGAAGATGGATTAATTTACTAACAAAATATGTTTAGTTTTTTTTTAGAAAATTTATTTGTATAATTTATTTTATTTTTGTTTCGGCATGGAATGGGCTAGTTTAATTGTAATATTTCGCCCAATATTTTGCCATTCTTCTAATAAGGCCGCTTTTAATTCTAATTTAGTTCAAATTGAGCGCTTTTTACCTTTTTATCCAACACATCCCATATATGCTCAATTGGATTGAGGTCCAGAGATTGCGATGGGTGTGGCAAGACGTGTGCCGTGTTATAAGCCAGCCACATTTTCACGATTTCGGCTGTATGTTTGGGGTAGTTGTCGTGCTGGAAGGTGAAATTATTTGATAAATTCATCTTTTCCGCACTTTTTGTAAATTCTCTTTCAAAATATTCATGCAGACGGTTTTGTCCATTATGCCATCGATGAACACCAGCTCGCCAACACCTTCAGCAGACAAACAGCCCCAAATCATGACCCCTCACCGCTATGTTTAACTGATGGTACTAAGTTCTTTTTTTCCAATTCTGTGTTCGGTTTTCGCCAGACATTTATTCGGCATCACAACGGAAAATGTTGAAGTTGATCTAATCTGAGAAGAGTACTTGGTCCCAGTAAGAGGTTAGCTTGCTTTTAAACTCCATAGCATAGTCAAGCCGATTTTCTTGGTTGATAGCAGATATCAATGGTCTGCGCCTTGCAACGCGAGATTTGTACCCAGCCTTGTGCAGCACTCTTCTGACGGTTGACGGGTGGGCATTCGTCCCAAAAGGTCTACTTTTACCTTTCAGATGATTTTTCTAAGTTCACGATCGCTAAACTTGGAAGGTCGCCCAGTTCGCTTAGCACTTTCAAAGTTTGACGAGCCTTTAAAGCGTTTCACAATAATCCGGATTGAAAATCGGCTTCTCTCCATAATTTCCCCAATCTCAGCATAAGATTCACCTTGATTGTGCAAAAATAGAATAATTTTCCGCTCCGATTCGGTGGTCTCCCTTTTGTTATTTATTATTGACAAAAATAAGGTTTTGATCAAGTTTAATTTAATATCAGCGCCAATTTTAACCACAACTTTTTTTACATAACCTCCAATAATTCAACATAATTGAATAATTCACAAATATATGGCCAGATCAGCGAATATATTTAAAATAAAAACTATTTTGTAACTCAAGTGTGCCAATAATTTTGTATAATAAAAATGCAAATAGTATTTGTAAAATAAATTAAACATATTTCGAAAGCAAATTATAACATATTTTTAGTGAAATGTTTTTTTATCTCTTTCTTCTTTTTTAAGTGAATAAAATTTGACTCAAAAGTTAATGTACCAGATGTGTTAAAACTTTTGCACGGGTGTGTATGTACCCTAGTAGAATAGTGTAGAACAAACTGCTTGATGTTTAATTTTTCAAAATGTTATATCTTAACGTTTTCCCGCAAAATCAATCCTATCAAATATAATTGTATGTTTGATGAAGTAAAATATTTTCTAGATTAACTCTAGAGCATAATCTGGGACCCGCCTTACAAAAACTCAATCGACAGAATCGAAAAAAATCCTAAATCTTTTCACGTGGTAGGCGTTACGCCATATGTACACTTGGGAGAATATTCCCGATTACTGCGTGCGCTGCCGGTTGCTAAGCCTACAAACACTAAAGAAAAAGGTGAGAAATCGATAATATAATGTTTATTAAAGATATTATTGAGGGAAGAATAAATTCTCCGGAACTATTATCCCTCATTCTATTTCACATTCCTACTCATTTTCTTAGAGAAACTCACCTGTTCACTCAGAAAAAAATTATAGGATTTTTTACAATATGTTTTCGAATATAACTGATAGTTTTTTACCATTAAAATTCGTCAATGAGATTCTTCCCATTATTTATATAGTTAGAATACTATCAATTTCATGGTGAGTTTAAAAATGTTTTTCAATAGTTTTTACCATTAAAAACTTACGTGATACCTATTATTTTAATAGTGCTTTACACTACTATTAAAACAATAGTTTTTACTAAAACATTTATATGAATAATCCTTTAATATTCGTACAAAAAACAATACTACAATAATATTGTTTTTACCTGATGAAAGTATTAAACCGCATATGAAATAAATACGATAATACTATTGTTTTTATATTGAGTTCATATTAAAACAATAGTCTTAGTAGTAAAATGTTTTTCACCTGCAAATTTAAAAAATCCTTTAAAATAATAGAAATTCACACTTAATTTCGTCTATATATTTTAACTCACACAATTCTGTTTTTACCAAAAAAAAAATTACATAAATTAAATATTTTAATATAATTAAAATTATTTTTTCCGAAATGATTTCAATGGCAAATGCAAAATGGTTTTTTTTAATATAATTTATCAAACTTATTATATTGGATTTTTTGGTATTGTCGAACTTATAAAAAAGTTTCAATATACAGTGAGTGTCACTTAAAATCGTACAAAAGCTAGTTTTAAGAGGCAAAAAATAAATTAAAATCAGTATTGCTTTAACTTGGTTTCTGTGTTTATAACTTTAATATGAAAACAATATATAAATAACATTTAATTAAAAGAAAAAAACTGTAATGTAAAAAATGTAATGTAATGTAATTGTAAAAAAAATTGTTTAAAAAAATACTTCTTTGCGCCACCTTCTTTTGTAAACAAGATCTTTCAGCCTTTTTGGCATGGAATTGACCAAGCTTTTGCATGTTTCGATGCTTATATTGCCCCATTCTGCCTCGAGAGCCCCTTGAGTTCAGCTTTGTTAGAATTTGGATGTGCTCGTATTTGTTTTTCAAGATGATGCCAAAGATGCTCGATAATATTTATGTCCGGTGATTGGACGGGCGTTTAAATGGCTTTTGGACAGTTATAGAGAATCCACGTTCTCGCATTCAATGAATTATGTTAAGGATCGTTGTATGCATAAGGCTTAAACTATTTCGAATCCACATTTTTTTAGCAATAGCTATATTGGATCATAATGCCTCCAATGAAAACCAAATTGCCGACTCCGTGTGTTGGCATGCAGTCTCACACTATCACGGACCCACCTCCATGCTTTAGAGTCGGGCTTAAATTTGATGCATTCATCTCTTTATTTGGTTTTTTCCACACTGTTTGCTTGCCTTCTGATACAAAAATGCTATATTTTGATTCATTCGTGAAAAATAAGATCATTCCAGAAGTCCTGCGGCTCAGATTGGTACTCTCGCGCAAACTCAAGTGCTATATTTTGATTCATTCGTGAAAAATAACATCATTCCAGAAGTCCTGCGGCTTAGATTGGTACTCTCGCGCGAACTCAAGTCTTTTGCGCTTTTTGATATATGACTAGTTGCTTGCAATGCTGCCATTGAAATAATTTTTTCGAACTACTTTTCTGTTCGTTGAATCATTAATGTTTTTCTGCAAGCATATTTTGAAGTCATTGTTGATTTTTGATGCCGATATTCGAGGATTTTTCTCACTTTTTGTATCATTTACCTTTCGTCGTTGGCAGTTAGCTACTTATCGGTCCGAGTTTTGATTTTATTTGAAATTTGATTTATTTTTTTATGACTTTTTATGATAAACTGAATGGTGCTGCGACTCATGTTAAGTATT